>OX103895.1:24255756-24855756 GCA_944470375.2 Schistosoma guineensis
TTATCGGAACCACGAGGACTGATGGCTCATCACGATTATAAAGTACTGCATAGATATCTCACAATCACAAACATTGTTGGTCCATAAACGACAAAGAGTGTCATATTTGTTGGTTGCTGTTGTGCTTACTTTATAGTTATCATTGTTGTAACCTGCTATATCAGTATTTCGGATGTTCAAAACATTTTTCTGTGGTATCTTTTTTAACTACGCTTTGATCGCTCGCTTAAGGCTCTGGTGAGGGGAAGTTGACTTGAATTCGTGAAATAACTGTGTTTGCCTCCTCTCCTCTTTACTTTAGAACTTACGTTTTGAATGTAATTCTGAGGCGTGTCTTTCGGCAACAGTTTGGGTTATATTAAGATCCTTTGGTTTCAGGTTGGGATTGAGACACGTTACTCTTGCTACGTATGTAAAGAAAAACGTATGCTGAGAGGGCGGTGTCTGAAAAGACAAGTTGGGAGAGTTTAAAATAGATTACACTACAAAGTCGTAGTAACGCTCACAATGTAAACTGTATCATGGAACGTCGTAGCAAGCTGCCTACTATGGTTCTTGTATCCATTCAACTGTTCCTGTATACCCGAGTGATTGGGTGAGTAATTGTTATATTTTCAGCAGTAAGAAAAATATCGGTCGTCTAAATCGGTTTGAAATACCACACATAAGTTTAGTCTTGAACTGAAATTTTTCTACAAGCAAAAGAAAACAAAAATACTATTTGTTGAGTGATCAAATGTTCCAAATTGACAAATCGGAACGAGCGATTTCAAGTTATTGGCGAGCATCCTGATAGATTACGTAAAATTCTGATGAATGTAAAATAAAGTGATTCAGACATGTGAAAAAAATCGTTAGGGGATTACCACAGTTAATAAGTTGTCCGTGAGTAAACTTTAATCAGTAGTTCTTGCTCACACGCCTTTAAAAATGACACACATATCATCTTTAACGAAAAATGCCCTGAAGTCTCTCACGTAATATTTTGCAAGACCCTATTGGTGGGAAGCTTTCTAAATAATTTTGTGTTTTTCCTAGGCCGATTAACGAATACTTGGAACCGCACTGAAAACAACAAGAAGCAAATGCGAAGAAATTAATCGCTTTATGAAAGCTGATGACATAGATACCGTATATATTAGAACAAAGCCAATATTCTAACAGTCGTTTTCGGCTGATTATTAAAATACCAAAGACAAGCGTTTCTGGATGACATTAGTAACGGACGAAATTTAGGTACCGCGCCTAATGTCAATCGTCAAAGGATATATCTTGAAAATTATAGTCAGTCCCAAAGCATACAAACAAAGACCTGAAAACATGAAGTTATTAAAAATTCAAGGATGCATACAGTATATTTCATTAGCGATCATTCGTCCGATCTAACTGGAGTCAGATTTAGGGCCACTAAAGATAACTATCCAATATCGCAAGTTGATTCATGTTGCAAATGTAAACCATTGAATGGTAGTTTAATGGTTTATAGGTTAAGTGTTTTTGGTGAGACTGAAAGGTCTTAGGTTATATTCTTTGTGTGGAGTCATGGATGTACACTATTGGGTGAGTTCCATATTAGAAGAAACTAACTATCTAGTGATTTGGTTGCCTAACTAAGATCACTGTGTAGTCGAATTGGGATTACCAATTGTAGCGTGGCGTCGAGTTGAGGTTAACTATGAACACCGCTACCAAGATATACGTGCCAAATAGATCAGAAGGCGTAAGAAGCTCGTTCCAAATGACTCCATAAAATCCCCGAGAAGCCAAATATCAGAAGACAGTCAATGGACCGAGTCGATGTTTATTTGCTGGCGATCTCGTGGCATCGAAAGGATACCGAGATCGTGCCAGGATACAAGCTTGGTTACAGAACGTAACCGAATTCGCGCGAAGTTACAATCGAAGTGTAAGTAAAGAATGGAAGCACAAAATAGCTGTCATTAGCACAGTCAAACAAAAGCACGTTAAAACAGTCACTGGTACACTTGGTTATAATAATAATTGTTTTTATTAAACCAGTCGTGTTCTCGTGATAAATGTGAGTCACTACAGGAGCCCCCCGCTAGAAAGGGTTTACACTTTCGATAAATAGCGGTTTGAATCGTGGGACTGATCGGCTGACGAGCGATTGTAGGACGGAAAGATTGGCGAACAGGAAAGCGATCGTTGATCGTCGAGTTGCCAACGAAGGTCGTTTTCGGAGAACAGTACCAGGAGCGATGTGTTGTATTGATTGCTCGAGTTGGCATGCTACACGAGAGTGGTTTGTATCCAGAATCTGAAGAGGGCGTTCGTAGGGTGCGGACCAGGAACGCTGCAGACGAAGGACGAAACCACGTTGAGCCAAAAGACCAGAAGCGACCGTAACGACCAAGTTCGAGACCAAGCGTGTGCCAAGCGTTCGAAACCAATATATCGACTGAGTGCGTTGACAAGAGCATGGGTGGCCAATCCAGCTTTCGCCAAAGTTGACTGAAGTCGACGGAACCAAACGGAGATGGTCGAAGGCGTGGGCTCAGGAAACAAAAAGAAAATCAAAAAAGAAGAGTGTAGCATGTGTGTAGTATAGGAATAATCCTACACCGTTTCGATTGTTGACTGTGCGACTATTCGCGGAAACGTACGGGTAACCGTACTCGGCGACCGGAACGTGAGACGGCAGTCTCGTTCGCGTCGCGTGAGCCTGCAATCTCATCCGAGGTCAGAGGCGGCGTGGTCTGCTGATCTGGACGTGAGACTATCGTCTCGTCCGTAGACGGTGCAGATGACGCGTGCTGTTGACCGGGACGTGAGAATGAGGTCTCAGATGCATCTAGCGTGGGACCTGAAGATTTAAGGATCCCGCTAGGTTTAATAGGTCTAGCATTGAATCTCAGGTTACCAGATAGGGCACTGTCATCGACGTGTGCTGGTTTGAGACGATCAACGCTGACGATCTCGACGCGTCCATGTCGATCAACCTTGAAGGTCTTTTCGTGACGAGCGATCACGTGAAAAGGGCCTTCGTAAGGTTGTTGCCAAGGTTTGCGTACCGAATCTACTCGTATGAAAACATGTGAACAGGTAGATAACTCTCGAGGGAGAGCGACCTGTCGATGTTGTATTCGAGTTGACACCGGAGACAGCGTTCACATAAATGCAGACAGTCGACGGACGTTGTCTGATTTACCGAAATTAGGTCTGCTCCGTGGTGTGAAGGATTCTCCGGGCAGACGCAATGTCGTGCCGTATACAAGTCCAGTGACGGAACATTGGATATCTGCCTTTAAGCTCGTTCTCCCCCTAAAAGAACGAGCGGTAAGGTTTCGTGCCAGTTGCCGTTTTCGTGTGCTCGTAGAACACTTTGAAGTTGGCAGTGAAACCGTTCAACTTAACCATTTGGTGCTGGGTGGTAGACGGATATGCTTATGCGTATGCATTCCGTACCAAGCAGCCGGGTCAGCGAGGAGAATCGTTAATAGGGTAACATTTCTCGAATAGAGCGTGGAATTCATCATCACGCGAATAAAAAGTGACAAGGATTCGGTACACATACGTGTGAGTCTATTATATTAATACTATTCTTATCGTTATTCGTCATGTCGCGTATATTATATATTAAAAAATATGAAAATATACGACAGACGTGGATAGATAAATCATAGACTCACCGAATTGGCTTCTTTGGAAGATTTGACCAGAAGCTGAGGCGTGTTCCAAAATACGGGTCACCAATTGTAGTCGAATTGGGATTACCAATTGTAGCGTGGCGTCGAGTTGAGGTTAACTATGAACACCGCTACCAAGATATACGTGCCAATAGATCAGAAGGCGTAAGAAGCTCGTTCCAAATGACTCCATAAAATCCCCGAGAAGCCAAATATCAGAAGACAGTCAATGGACCGAGTCGATGTTTATTTGCTGGCGATCTCGTGGCATCGAAAGGATACCGAGATCGTGCCAGGATACAAGCTTGGTTACAGAACGTAACCGAATTCGCGCGAAGTTACAATCGAAGTGTAAGTAAAGAATGGAAGCACAAAATAGCTGTCATTAGCACAGTCAAACAAAAGCACGTTAAAACAGTCACTGGTACACTTGGTTATAATAATAATTGTTTTTATTAAACCAGTCGTGTTCTCGTGATAAATGTGAGTCACTACAACTATTGAGATTTCACCTATTGTCAACATTTTTCTATTTCATTTACTTGATTAATTGATAGAAACTTATTTGAAACACTTATTTACATCCTAAAATAAGCACTACTTGCTATATGGAACTAATTTATTGAATATGTCTTATCCTTAATGTCGCTGTTTCTAATAAGTTTTGAAACCTAATGCCTATCACTACGAAGGTTTAGTTGTTGCCAACTAAAAAAACTGAGTCTAGTTAGATATTAACTTGTATAACAGGGATAATATTAATTGTTAATTATAAAGATTCGAGTTTTCTCTTTTTCGACATTCGATACTAAGGTTCTGTCAGACGTCTTCAAAGATTTTTGATGTTTGGTAATAGAAATTTATCTTTGGACTTGTTTAAGGACAAAAATCTACTTGTTATATCTTAAGATACTAATTGATATTACGTATTAAATTTACCGATCCGATTTCGGATTGTAATTTTCCTAAACTTTGCCAATTATACGTTCTCATTTGTGAAGTTAACCTTCAATCAATGTAAGTTACAATCCTATTGGTCCACTGAATTGCAAGTTTTCCTCGATCCCTAGTCTCATATTGAAAAAGAATTCAGTATACAAACCTTCATGATTCATCCTAATCCTACATAGCTTTACATACCACTATACCAGATTATATATGATTATAAAATAGAAAACTATTTTAACAGTTGAAACCATGAGTCAGTTGAAACTAGACCACGATGGAAAACCCGGAAACATTGGAAGGTCATTTTGTCCTAGTATGGGACTCCTCATCAGTGCGCATCCACGATACCGCTTCGCCAGATCCAAACACAGGACCTATCAGTCTCGCCCGCGACAGCTTAACCATTAGACCACTGAGCCGGTATCCAACAATGTTGATATCTAACTGAAACTATTGAAATTACTGAAATATCTCTACAAAACCCTTTCTGAGAAAACTATTGTTATACACAAACCGGTCAAAAAAGTCAGTGAATCAAACAAGCTGTAAATTATTAATTAACAATAATTGGATGTATAGAAATGATTAAAGTCAAACAAAATCTTACAACAAACTGAATATAGAAGTATAATATTCCAATTATTTGGGGGTGTTAATTCTGTCGAAGCGTCTGAGTAACTCCGATTGAGATACGCGCAAAATCGAAGTTTCAAAACAACGATTTGTCTACAAAAGCGGTTCTTTATTGAATAATACACAAATTTTAGTTACAAACCTCAACTTGTTAGGTGTCTGGGGGGTTTAAACGCGTCCTTCAAGTATGAAAATAAAAAAACTTCCTTTAACAGTAACATAAAGAATAATTAAAACATACGGTAGTGCAAAAGACAGCTGATAGCTGTGTCTAAATTTGATAACAGTTTACGAACAACCGAAACCCGAACCAAGAGCAAACAATATAGAAACTGTTGCTTTTAAACAAATGCACAAATCTGTGGATAACGGCTACAGCGATTAAGATACAGTAATTATAATTATAAATACAATGATGAGTAAAATTAACGTTATGCGTATGTGTGAACATTTCAGAATATTACAGTACAACTTGCGTTACAACATAAATGTGAATATTTTCGGTAATACAACTGCTTACTGAATGTAAATAAGTAGTATAAAACAATATACAAAAGAGTAGAAATAGAACAAGTAGGAACAATGTAAGACAAACTTAACAGGGGGTAATTATACAATAATAATGATCTATTCAATGGTTCTTGGACTTATTATTTCTCCAATCATTGTTCTCATATACGTCATCAGTAATTTTGTAAATAAACCAAGATCAACTAAAACCTTCTAGTAACCAAAGGAACTGAGTCTTTACAAGAAAAAAACTTTATATTTAATTGTACCGAATAGAAATAACTAAATTAAAACTCATTTGATGTCATGTGATCAAAGATAAAAGATAGAAAAAAGACTTTGAATTAATTTATTGAAGTTCATATTCTAATAAAAGAAAGATTCCCTAATCATGAATTCAATCAAAATTGTTTGGCGAGACTCTAATTTATGGACGACCTTTGGACGAAACTTAAGTAACCTTGAGAAATATTAGTCAATCAGCAAACAGTCAGTTTAGAGTAAAAATATGTTATACAAAACCAAGGAAATAAAGTGGATACACTTCTTATACGTGATTCAAAAACTTGTCAAGGTTAGAAAGAGGTTCAGAGGTTCTGAAATTGTAACGCATGCAGTAGAGGAAATCATCCATACGGCTACAGAATAATCGGCCTCTGGAGTCATGATAAAGTCTCTAAAGCTCTTTCAGCCTCAACTACATAGTTTCAATATTGTTTGTGTGCACTCCGGTTGTTGAGTACACAAAATGCTACTTGTGGTTAACGACACGATACACATAACCAAGTCTATGTAGGAGTCTGTACGCTCTCCAATGCTCCTTATATATTGTAGTACCTGGCTGCAGCCAGTGTTACTGGTACTTTTATTATCCAGTTCGCAATAATTGACATAATTTGCCTCAGTTAGGAATTATATATAGGGTTTTCATCACGAATTGACATCGGCTATAATGCCAGAAATCTATTAAGCCGAATAGATGAAAGGGTTTCGCGTTAAAATCCGAGATCTGTTATCTTATACCTGATTGGTTTATCCGCAAATAATAGTGTTGCCATTTTATCTATTATAACCGCTAAATTATCACGTTTTGTATAAAATGATCTGTGAACCGATCGTACCTTAGCCATAAGCACTGAAGTTGGCGCCGTAACTTTGAAATCTCTGAAATGCTTCTAATTGGCTCATCCATAAATTAGAGTCTCGCCAATTGTTTTTTTTTGCATCTTTGATGTCATTTTCCAGTAGTATATTTACATCTTAAATTATAAATTCAGTATTTTTCCTGGTTATTATCATTTAACATATACTGTGATGTGTATTACGGATGTCGACAGATACAAGTAGTATGTATCATCAACCAGAAGTGAAATGCTTGGAAGCAGAAGGTTAAGAAGATGGAAAAGTAAAGAACGAGAACAAAGAATGATTGTTGTGGAAATGAAGGAACAGTTAAGTTTGAGACGATTGAATGACATTTTGTATATGAATTATTTACTGTATTATTCTCAGATTTTACTAAGAGATTCTGTGATTTTATGTTTAAATACATTCCATTAGTCCCTACTTGTGTCCTCGTGTACTACAGTACTACAATTTATTAGAACATTCTCACTGCTATATTTTCTTACCGGCTTATACCTTCACAAGTTGAATACTTCCTTGTAGGATGTTTATATGATGAAATAATAAAATATTAATTTTAATCGTTGAGATCATGAGTCAATTAAAGGTAGATGACCATGGAAAACATGGACACACTGGACAGTTGTTCCAACCTATTGTGGGATTCTTCAGCAATACACATCGACAATCCCGACTCGCAAGATTCGAACCCAGCACCTATCGGTCTATATCAATGAATATCAATATGAAATAATTAAATCCTAAAAATAATACTTTATTCCTTTTTATATCTTTGAAATCTCTTTAAATTGTTTCTATTGTTCACATTATTAACTACCATATGATAACAAATGATCAATTAAGATACTTTGTCTATCATATTCACTTGCTTATTCCGTATAATCAGATGATTTGTATCCTTTCCAAAGTTCTCTTATATATCTAATGTACTTGTTAAGTACTTTTCAACATAAATCCCTATTACCCTCATTCAATAAATAATCCCTTAGAAACAAAACAATAATAAAGTACAAAATTCATTCTTTGCATATATAAGCAGAACAAAAAACACAACACTATGATTACATCATCTTGTAACCAATTTATTGTTTAATCAAAGTGTTCAATAAAAGTGTCATGGATACTTTATATCATCAATTGAATGATTTAAAATGTTTATCAATCGATGATTATTTAAAACAAAATCAAGTATCTAATCAATTAAATATTATTATAACAACACCAGAATTAATGATTTTATTAAGACGATTATCTTATAAATTTGGTATTATTAAAACAGCAAATTATTTGATAGATAATATAAAAAATAATCCATCGAAGTTGAATTTCGCGGATTTAATATCTCAAGGTCATTGCTTATTAAAACAATTGAAAGATCAATTTTCAATTGCTAATATAACAAAAATAACAGAAAATAATACTGTAAGTTAAATTTAATGTTTACTATTTTGAAAAGATTAAGAATAAAGATTTTAACAACATAATATGAATTCATTTCATTACACTTAGTTCTTGTCAATTGCTTACAACCTGTGATATTTATATGTCACAATTAAATTACTTACATGAGACGGTTCGGTTTGAAGTTATGTTACAGACATAATAGTATAGTATAGCAACGGTGTAAATAAATTTAATAGTCAGTCAGTCAGTAACAGCGTAGAACTTCATACGTACGTACATTAATTTGAGTTGCCATACCACATTAGCACACAGCTTTCTTCCAACCTACTCCTATACCATTGAACATCGTACATCGAGGAATTCGGTAGTTGGGCACTAGAAAAATCACTGTATTATAATGTAATTATCTTTAGACATTTTCTATCTTAATAAATAATTTGTCTTTTATACTGTCTCATTTGTGAATATTCTTTAAGTGAACGAGAGTCCTGATGAAATATTGTCGTGTACTTTACATAATATGATAGACTGTGTACTGAAATCCATACTCCTTGAACAATTCTTCTTGATAACTTTGTTTTTCTATTTCTTTAAACTGTTTCTTACATTTATTACATCATTGAGTTTTATTTCAACTCTCTTCCAAATTATTAATTGTATTTTATCAACTGAGCTCTATGTACTTTATTTCTATCAATGTTTACTCATTATGTAATCACTTAGTTCTAGCCATTTGTTGTCATAATCAATGTTGTAGAATGTTCTTTCAAATAAGGTATATATTTACAATATTCGATGCATTGCTCGTATATCCTGGGACCACCGAGTAAGTAACGCAATTGTTAGGGAACGGTTACTAGGTAAGGATGGCAAATCAATTGATGAAGTAGTGAAACTTCATCAGTTGAGATGGCTGCGACATGTGTTACGTATGCCCAACTACTGACTTCCTCGATATGCGATGTTCAATGGTGTAGGAGTAGGTTGGGAGAAAGCTAGGGGCGACCAAACTAAAACATGACAATAATCCATGAAGTCACTGACAAGTGGACTGTGTCATGTTGGTTGGTGAAGACTACCTGGTTGGAATCTTCGACACGATAACAACTGATGGTTAGAAACCCTGAATGACATGGCTCAAAATCGTTTGCAATGGCGCAGGTGCATCCACTCTCTGTGTTCTCCCAAATTCTAATCTTCTGAATTCTTCATGTCCCTTTTTTCCTCTTTCCAAATTTCTTTCACTGGATTATACTCCTTGACTAACATCTTCAAACCCTAATGTTTGCGACTACTGTTTATACTTTTACTACCTTTACCATTATGAGATTCGAATCGCTAATTGTATCTGTGTACTAATGTGGTATGGCAGCTCGAACTGATGTACGTACGTACGAAGTTCTACGCTGTTACTAACTGACTACATTTCCTAGTTATTTAACTATAAGATATAAGTTAAGTAGATAAAGGATCAACTTCTGTATACATGATTGTTCTATCATCAAATATTATGTCTACTTACAAAGAATTAATGGTTTCCAACTGATCTCTTAGATGGTCTAATTCATGTAAAAAATAATGTATTACCTCCATATTTTTTGAACGATATCATTTCATACAATTTGAAATCACATTTGTGCCCTTAACATTTAAATTAACTATCTTTGTCAAATTGATCATGTCCGTAAACCGACATTTCCAGGATATATATTGCCAAGAAGATATGGTTTTCAAAGAGAGATAAATGCAGAAGTATTCAGTGAAGGCAGAATAGATAGTCAACTCTAATTACACATTAAACAAAGAATATAAAGACATAGTACACATGACATAGATTCATTGAGAGTAGTGGCTACATTTTAGCTTCATGAATAAAGTTTGATCAACATCAATAAACGAAAACAAAATCTGATTGATCACTATTCATTGAGAAAGTGAGACATAAATATCTCAGTCCTACAGTAAGTCAGTCACAATCAGAATAGTTCAGCGGTAACAACTTAGACTATGAAGTTGGGTAGTACAGATTAGAATTCTTCAGAAAGAATCAATTCTCTTAATAGTTCTGAAAATGGAAGGTTTTAAAGAGAACAAGAATGAAGATTGCTATAGAATAAATAAATGGATTCATTTTATATTTCGTTAAGTTCACATCAACTGCTTACAGGATATTGACAATACTTATACATAAGTGGGTGATTAATGGATGAATCTATGTGTATCATGAAGTAGCCAAGATTTCAATTGAGTTTAATAAGATCATTAGAAATTGTTTGTTTCAGATAAGTAAAGTTCGGGAGGGAAAATTCCAGAACATTGAACTAGTGATTAGAACTCATGGAGTTAACAAACATAAGACGATTATGTAATGAGGCGGCTGGAAACAGATGAATGGTAATAAAGAAACTATATGAATTGAAATCAGTCAGTTATGTATGATGTAATTTAAACTCCAGAAAGAGTTGGAATAATGAATGATGTGATAAATAAATAAAAGAGGGAGGGATAGTGTTACCAGGGCAAAGAAACATTTATTACTGTCTCTTTTTGTATACATAGATCTGGTTTTAGATGTTTGATTGTTATTGCTTCGGTAAATTTCAAAAGGCTGAAGTTTGATTGTTTGTTCATCACCTTGAAGGACACCATAATATCGACTTCATATTCTGTGTTAAGGAGATGTATTATGATGGCACTGTTGAATGCTTTTAATCTATTTGACCTTAAACTTTTCGGAATATGTTCTTTGAATTGAACGTAGGCTCTCGTTTGAAGATTCATAATTCAAGATTTTTAAGATTTTCACTAAGTGTACTAACTATTACAATCAATAGAGATAATATGAATATTTAGTCATTGAACCTGCCAGTGAATTATCATTATCTTCTGTATTCATTTATCATTACTATTCTGTTTATTTGTCGGTGTATCTGAACATTTTAAACTTTAGTAGTGTTGGCAACAAAATTATATCATACATCTTTTACTTTCTTTTTTTTGTCTTTAAAGCCGGTTAGTTATCATGTGACTTATTCGCCAATTGAAATATGACTTATCTATTTTTAGTACTGTGCCAAACCAATCACGTTCAACTGGTATGAACAACCCAGTGTCCTTAGTAGTCTTTTGTTCATGTAGCCCGTCCAACAGAGTCTAGAACTCTAATAACAACTCCTACTATGCAAATCGTTTATTTCAGACAAACTTGGTTTATATACAGCAGTCAAACAGACCGTATCACACTATAAAGATCTAGACAAAAAGTGGTTGTGAATATGGGAGATAGTAATTGATAGATTGGGCATAACTGAAGCACAGTAAATCGTATAATAATAGTCTATGAGTCCAAATAAAGCTTATAATAAGAGAAATATAGAATATATATATAGTCTAGTTACTAAGCTGTTATATAATATTAGTCCATCTATATTATCTTGTTGCTAGTGAACAATAATAAAAAGAAAATAAGGGGAAAAATCAATGGGCTGAAGTTTATTTACATCATGACTGCTAGGTTACAACATATGACAAAGAAAACATTCAGATTTCTAATTCTGTTTATTGATTATGCATTTAGAAATGTATAGAGCTTTTATTTTGATCATGTGTAATCGTGGAAACCGCAAAAATGTCATTAATCATGTTACATCTATTAGCGTGGCGTCGAGTCGCGTTTGACTATGATCATCACTACAAGAAAGTTGCGTACCAGATATCAGAAGATGATTGAAGGTTGTAGAGAGATATATTTGTTGGCGATCTCGTGGTATCGAAAGAATACCGAGATCGTGCCAAAGGAGTACAAACGGAATCACTGAGTAAACGTGAGTTCGTGCAAGATCACAATCAACGGAAGAATGTATGTATTTTGGTAGAGTTAAACAAACAAGTACAGTAAACCAATCACTGGTACAATTGGTTATAATAATAATTGTTTCCACTATACCAATCGCGTTCTCTTCATAAAAGTAGGTCACTACAAGGTATTTCTAGTTTTAAAATTTAGCATTGCTTCTTTTGTGGCAATTTCAAGTAAAAATTTTCTAGTTATTATACCTAATAAATGCTTAAAATCAATAATTAATTATTGGTATTGAGTTCAAGTCCTAGAGTGAACATCAACTCTAAGATGCAAGTACATCCAACTGACGAGTTCCAAATAGAATGAAACACATGTCAAACTGGATTCCACTGCTAGACACTATCCATCTTTGCATATAATGCTTGTTACTAAAGGTAATATCGAGACAATCCGTACAGGATACACATATGCCAATAAGAGATTGGTCAATTACAGTTGTGTAGTGACCTACTTTTATCAGTAGTTCCGCTTGTACTCCTTTGGTACGATCTCGGTATTCTTTCGATACCGCGAGATCGCTAACAAATACATCTCGACTACAGCCATCAACTGCCTTCTGATATTTGGTTTACGGAGGATCTTATCGGTTAACTGGCACGTAGTCTTCCTGTAGTGGTGATCATAGTCAACCACAACTTGACGCCACACTACAATTGTAAATATCAATGAGAAGATTTAAGTAAACAATATCAAGTGAATTTCAACTTCACTCCGTTGGACAAGCAAGTAGCTATGAGAATTCAGTAGCTAAGTAGATAACATGATGGTATTTAAAGTGAATGGTATATTAAGATGCAGGTACACCCAGCTGACGAATTCTAAATAGAACGAAACACACATGTCAAACTGGATTCCACTGTTAGACACTATTCATCTTTGCATATAATGCTTGTAACTTAAAGGCTATATCGAGGCAATCCGTACAGGATACACATATTACCAATAAGAGAAACTAATCAATTACAATCATAAACATCAATGGGAATTATTGGTTTAGTTACAATATTTTATTGATTAGATTAAAATAAAAGAATAAAGACAAAACAATATAAACCAATAATCTTATAGGAGATGAATGAATAACTAATTCATTGGTCAATTACTTTTATTATTATTATTATTATCCTATAAACATAATAATAATAATAATCATAGTCACTTGAATGATTCCTCAATTAATCTGTTCATTTGAATGTCATAGAAATAGGTAAGTGTCTTAACTATGGTACTGAATAATTGAAAATCAGTTGAAAACATTAACTAGTTGCCATGTACCATGTCAGGTTGTTAAGTTAGAATTCACAAAATTACATGTTAATTATAGAAGAGTATGATATATATATATATATAGGGTTGGGAAATGTTGTATCCCGATGTGAATATTGAATAGTAACTGTTATGACCTATTCATGGACCAATACGATACATATATTTTGTATTGTATAATTATTAAGTAGCTAAGCTATGCATATTCATGTTCCTCTTATTATAAGCTCTATTTTGACCTATGAATTATTATTATTATACGATTTACCGTTCTTCAATTATGCCCTGTTTATTAATCACTGCCTCACACATTCACAGCCACATTTGGGTAAATTTTGTAGTGACCAGTGGAGGTCAACCAGGTCTGTTGTGAGATAGTAACTTACTAAAGAAGACAATGGTGGATGTGTCGCTCAATTTCGTGAATTAGTTGAAGTTAGACATTGACACCGTTGAATACCGGCTCAGTAGTCTAGTCGTTAAGAGCTCGCGCACGAAATCAATAGGCCGTGGATGCGCACTGCTGAAGAGTCCCATAATGGGACGAAACGGCCGTCCAATGCTTCCAGGTTTTCCATGGTGGTCAAGCTTCAACTGACTCATGATCTTAACAATTGAAATTCTTGTACAAATGTTATTTTTCCTTTTATGGTACAATGCAGTCTGTTTGGTTGGTATATAAACCCAGTGTGTTTAAAATACATGATTCATATCGCTGAGGCTGACACTGATGTTCTGGACTTAACTGACTGGGCTAGACAGAAATCAGGACTGGTAAGGACACTAGACTGCTCGTATATGTTTTATGCGTCATTGGTTTGATCGATAAATTACTGTTCTTAAATTGGCGGTATCATCATCGTTATACATTAATAGGGCAAAAAGGCCATAAGTTATAACAGGAAAATTGAAATGAATTTTCCTATTCAACCACTATGTCTGTAACTTAGTCCTTATTAAATAACTTAGAATGATAAATTACTAAATTATGAAGGGAAGCAAATGATGATAGATAGAATCTTTTATGTAATCTGAATTCAAAGTAGTCTATCGGTTATTTTCAACCGAGTTTATTGAAATAAAATTTTAGTGGATACCACTGATGTCAACAGATATAAGTAGTATGCATCATCATTTGAAATTGAAACACCTGGTGGGACAGAAGGTTAAAAAGATCAAAGAAAAGAGAATGAGAACAAAGGATGATTGCTGTGGAAATGAAGGAACAATAAAGTCTAAGGCTATGAATTGACATTATGCAAATGAAGTATTTACTGTTTGGTTCTCAGATTTTATAAAGAGATTCTGCAATTTGTTTGTTAAAATACATTCGCCCTCGAATGCCCTGGTACATCCGAGAGTGAGGAGAGTCTGCTCTCTCGAAATGCTCTCACATGGTTACGCGTATATAGCCTCTGCCAGGGAAGTCCTACTCACTGCCTACTTGTGGCGGGGGTGTTGTTTACGAAAATGAGAGAACGAAAAGCGAATGTCTGATGTTTTAACCAGGTTGGTGAACATGGAGAGTCCACCTAGGGGAGTTGGAAGCAGCAGTAGCGTCAACAGCAGTAGGTCTCAATATACACAAACGGAAAAGAAAGATTCTCCCATACAACACAGCATGCACCAATTCAATCACAATTGACGGAGAAGATTTGGAAGATGTAAAAACCTTTACATCTCCGAGCAGCACCATTGATGAACACGGTGGATCTGATGCATATATGAAGGCGCGGATCGGCAATACAAGAGCAGCATATCTACAACCGGAGAATATCTGGAACTCAAAACAACTGTTTGTTAACCAACACCAAGGTCAGAATTTTCAACACAAATGTCGAAACAGTTCTACTGTATGGGACGGAAACATGGAGAACTACGAAAGCCATCATCCAGAAGATACGGGTGTTTATTAACAGTTGTCTAAGCAAAATACTTCGGATCCGTTGGCCGGACACTATTAGCAACAACCTACTGTGGGAGAGAACAAACCAGATCGCAGTGGAGGAGGAAATCAGGAAGAAGTGCTGGAAGTGGGTAGGACACACATTAAGGAAAGCACTGAACTGCGTCACAATGCAAGCCCTCACATAGAATCCTGAAAGGCAGAAGAGGAGAGGTAGACCAAAGAACACATCACGTCGAGAAATGGAGACAGACATGAGAAGAATGAACAAAAATTGGTTAGAACTAGAAAGGTAGGCCCAGGACAGAGTGGGTTGGAGAATGCTGGTCGGTGGCCTATGCTCCATTGAGAATAACAGGCGTAAGTAAGTAAGATATGAAGATTAACATACACTTTAATGGTACCCTTCTTTATGAACTAAAATCTGTTAGCGAATGTTTATGAGGTGAATAGAACTGAGAATAGAGTTTTTCTCCTAGGTGGAGAAACTAAAAAAATGCAAAGTTCATAAATTTGATCCTGCATATTATCCCCTCCCCAACCCATGTATACAACTGAAAAAACAAATACCTTAATTCATAACTATAAAATGAGATTTAATAAATTTTAAATTGGATAACTAATTAGTCACTCTGGGACTCAAACTCAGTACCATTCGCTTCAAACGCCATCGAGTTATCCACTCAGCTACTGATATGCCAATAACAGACTGATCAATTGCAGTCTTAAACCTCAATGGGAAGATACAAGTCAAACAATACCAAGTGAATTTGAACAGCTAATATTTTCAAGAAAATGTAAACCTGACATGTAGAACATTAACATTGTAATTGTGTCTTACATACTTACTTACGTCTGTTACTCCATGTCGAGGAGCACAGGCCGCACACCAGCGTTCTCCATCCAACCCTGTCCTGGGCAATCCTTTGCAGCTCCTTCCAGTTCTTATTCATCTTTTTCATATCTGTTTCTATTTCCCGACATGATGTGTCCTTTGGCCTTCCTTTTTTCCGCTTCTCCTCAGGATTCCAAGTTGGGGCTTGCCCCGTGATGCAATTTGATGGTTTCCGTAATATATGTCCTATCCATTTCCATCGTCTTTTCCTAATGTCCTCCTCAGCTGGGACCTGGTTTGTTCTCTCCCGCAGAAAGCTCTTGTTGATGGTATCCAGCCAATGGATATTTAGTATCTTGCACAGTCAATTGCTTATAAATACTTGTACCTATTTGATGATTGTTGTAGTAGTTCTCCAAATTGTAGCTCCGTACAGTAGAACTGTCTTGATGTTTGCATTGAAGATTCTCACTTTGATATTGGTTAAAAGTTGTTTTGAGTTCCATATATTCTTCAATTGTAGGAATGCAGCCTTCGATTTGCTAATCTGTACCTTCTCATCTGCATCAGATCTTCCTCGTTCACCGATGATACCACTGACCAAGTACGTAAAAGATTCCACCAGTTCAAAAGTTTCTCTATCAATTGTGGTTGAGTTGGTGTTCTCCATGTTGTATCTGAGGATCTAGCCTTTCGCTTTGTGTATATTGAGTCCTGCTGATGCAGAGACTGGTGCTAAACTAGCTATGTTCATCTGCATTTGTTCATGTGTATGGGATAGAAAAGTTAAATCATCTGCGAAGTACAAATCTTTGAATTAATTCCAAACTGACTATTGTATTCCGTGTTTCCTCTCACATATCAACGTCTTCATAATTCAGTCAACAAATAAAAGAAAGGGAAAGGGAGACAATAAGCAACCTTGTCTGATAAGTAATTGTTAGGTTACGATAAACATAATGAATGGTAACTTTGGGATCCTTTTATGGATCAATACTAAACGTATATTTCTATTGTATAATTATTAAATAACTAAACTATGCATATTCATATTCGTCTTAGTATAAGCTTTATTTTGACCCATAAACCATTATTATACGTTTTACCATTCTTGAGTTATACCCAGTATATTAATTACTACCTCCCTCATTCACAGCCACATCTGGCTAATTCTTGTACAAATGTTGTTTCCTATTTTATTGGTACGTTATGGTCTGTTTGATGGGTATATAAACTCAGTATGCTTGAAATATAATGGTTCATATTTTACAGAGGCTGAGATTGGTGTTCTGAACTTAATTGTCTAGGCTAGGCAGAAATCAGGACTAATCAAGACTCTAAGCTGTTCAATAAGGGTTTACGCATCTTTGGTCCGATCGATAAGTCACTGCACTCTCTATCGGCGATCACAAGTTATAACAGTAATATGAACTCTTCTTTGAAGAAATAAAACCTACCTTTTTTTTTCTTTTTCTTTTTCTTTTTCTTTTCGTTTTCATCCATATTTTTTTTTCTTCTAGATTCAATTCGAATTATATAAAATTTATGAAAAATTGAATTTATTTGAACAAAAATTAGAATCATTCTATGAAGTAGCATGTCAACAAATAGAAATGATAAATAATCAATTGAATGTTACAGATAGATTAATTGGTTATAGAAATAATTTAAATTGTATCAGTTCTACTAAATATACACAAGTAAATATGAATTAGTTGCTATGATTGATCATTTTAAGCTGATTTCTTTCTTTGTATTTAAACAAATTGATTGTTTAGTGCGCATCCACAACCTCCTGAGGAATTCCACAATAGGACGAAACGGCCGTCTAGTGCTTCCAGGTTTTCCAGGGTGGTCTAGCTTCAATTGACTCATGATATTAACCATTGAAATTACTACAATCTCCACAAAACCCATCTGATATTAAAGTGTACTTTATTATCTAAAAGGTTCGAATCTCATTTAGTCAGTCAGAAGTTCGAACCATTCTGTTGTGTGATCAGGTGGATACTATCATTATTGCTGACAAAACTAGATGGGCCCAAATGTAAGTGTACGAACCTATATTGGGTAAAGAAAACAAAACTAAAATCCATCACACAATTCAAGATAGTTTGGTATATGTTCGATTTTCTCTTTAGTCGTGAATGAGAGAACTTCCACGTTCAAAGTTCTCTGGATACATTTGTACTGTTTAAGAATAAAGTTGTGAGATGAAATGCATAAAATTACAGTTACTTGCAAAATGTTCATTAATTGTGTCAGACTTTATTGTTCCTGTATTTCTGTACCAATTGCTTTCTGTTCCTGTTCTTCCCTTATTGATCTTTTCAATCTTTTGCTGCCACTTATTATATTCCTGACTAGCACTCTATACTACTTATGTCGATATAAGTAGCACACGCCACACTCGTCCCCCCTTTTATTATGGTGTTCTCGCAGTTTTTGATGCTGTTCGTGACTCGCAATCATGATGGTCTTGCAACTATCTCTACAGTTGACTTGCATTTACGCGATTCTGCTTGTATTCTCTCCGGACCCGGTAAACCGAGCCATGTCCCTCTGTGACGATGTACGGTCCTTCCCACTTTGGGATCAGCTTTCCTGACCTTGATCCCCTTGCTACGTTACTTTTCCGTTCGCTACAGTTTACCAGGTCCCCAACCGCAAAATATTTCCACGTTCTCCTCTGCTGTTTCGCCTTCTTTATGTCTGATATTTATTTCCCTTTCACGTCCCTTATTGCCTCCCTCCTCTCTTTTCTTAACCTTGTTGTCGCCCATTTCTGTTGTTGTGGCCATGTATTATTATGTATTGGAAGTCGTGCCTGTCTAGCCATACATAAGCAGGAAAGGTGATTTTTTGGCTATTCACTGTATGGAGGCACGATGCGCCAGCAAAATCAATGATAACTCTTTCTTCCGATTTCCTCCTTTAGATGGTAACTATTCCTTTAACGTCCGGTTGTTTCTCTCTGTAAGCCCGTTCGTCTGAAGGTGATACGATGTAGTTCGTATCCTCTTGATGCCAAACTGCTTTAGACGAATTTTGAACTCGTCAATTTCAAAACAGGGATCCTGGTCGTTTAATATCATCTTTGGTATTCGGTAACACACTACAATATGCCAGATTACTACTTCGGTCAGTTTTTGCCCAACTCCGCCTGTAGCTCTTCCAGAGTTACTGCCGGTCCCAAGGCCGGGTAGGGGAGGAGGGTTGGGCATGGGGTTAGCGTCCTCATCCCGTAGAAAACTAACTCGCTATCAGTTTTTGCCCGCTGTTCTGCAATGGGTATGGCGTCCACCCACCGTGCAGCATATTCCGTCATCAATAGTAGGTACTGGTTACCGCTCGCCGTCTGTGGAAACGGTCTCATCACATCCACCGACCACAGATCACCGAATGCGGTTACTGTGATCGACTGTAATGGCAGTTGTGTATATCGATCGCTTTTCATTCGTTGGCACTACTGGCAAGTTAACACGTTTTGGGCCTCATCGTCTCTCATGCCTGGCCGGTATGCACTTTGCCGTATTAAATTCATCGTTCTTGCGACGCTCGTATGCGCTACCTGGTGACATTCATGTATCATCTTACGCCGCCAGTCTTTTGCGATCACAGCCACCAAATTTTTGTCATCGTCCTGCCAGATCAAAGCTCCATATATGTTCACTCTCAGTCTTTCCTTTTGCCGAAGCAAATTTATTACCTCCTTCTTCACTGTTCGTCTGCTCCCACTTTTATCACTCTGATTACTACTGGATGCTTAGGGTCAGCTTTCTGCTGCCGGACGGGTTCTCATGTGTCTCCCTCTAAACTATTCAATGGGTATGCTGTCAATGGAAGCTCGGCATCCATGTCTGGTCTTGACAAGTAGCCCGCCATTACGTTTTCTTTTCCTGAAACATGGCCGATGGTCGTACTCTTGCCGACGTTCATCCATCGCACCAACTTCCCACGGGGATCCCATGCTGCTTTCAGGCACTGCAGGGGTTTATGGTCAGTCTCAATGTGAAATTGTCTACCTAAAAGGCACGGTCTCTATTTGTCTACTGCCCGCAAGATTGCTAAACACTCCTTTTCGATAGTTGAATACTTCTGTCCAGCGGATGTGAGAACGCGACTCGTATATTCCACCACTCTATCAGACTGACTAAAGACGATACCTATACGATGATCACTTGCGTCTGTAGTTCAGGCAATCTGGAAGTCATCTGGAGGTTGTGTAGCATGTTTTTGATCCGGTTGAACGTTTTTTTAGGCAATCCTAGTCCACGTAAACTTAAAGTTGCTCAAAAACTTATATAAGTGTGCTGCTATTTCGTAGAAGTTCTTGACAAACACACCATGATATTTCTAAAGCTATAAACGTGCTATTCGGTTTCGTATCAAAAATGTTTTAGTTGTGAACGTTCA
The DNA here is from genome assembly GCA_944470375.2 of Schistosoma guineensis. Taxonomy (NCBI): domain Eukaryota; kingdom Metazoa; phylum Platyhelminthes; class Trematoda; order Strigeidida; family Schistosomatidae; genus Schistosoma; species Schistosoma guineensis. The sequence goes on from OX103895.1 coordinate 24,276,330, forward strand.
GAATTCTAAAAGTTCTCGTACGAATTGATCTTTAATTCCATTTCTATAGATAACTGCAAAAACAGTCACCAAGTATCTAAAACCATCCATTTTATGCCTTCTGATACTATAAATCGAGATATTGGAAATATCACGGCGTAGAAATCGTTTGAAAAAGTCATAGCCAAATCAAAGTAAAGAACTTATTTTCAGCAGAGTAGGCGTCATAACAGGCCTAAAAATAATGAACGTGTTATTACACTAAGCTATAGCGTTAATGACTTTATACGAACTAACTTCACTCATGTAGGAGGAACATCTCATCAGTATATAATTTGGCATTAGTTTACTTATTATTGGTTTATACATCAGTCATCAAGTTCCTATACTTGAAAATATACACACCATTTGCACGGTCATCCAGAGCTCTCAGGTTTTTCATGGAGGTCTAGCTTTAATGGATTCATGAATTCAACTATTGAATTTCTCAGTTATTGATAAAATTCGGACAGATTACGTAACGAATTGTAGAAGGTACAAATCGGTAGTAAGATGTCAAGTGTACTAGTAATGATAAGAATATAAAAACATGGTAATTAGATGAACAAATGTTTCTACAGTAAAGAGTAGACGAAAAATTTAAATCACTTGGAACAAAGTGTGTATGTATGTGAATAATCAGCTTAAACACAAACATCTTTCTTAACAAAGGAATGGATAGGTACATTACAAACTGGAAAATTATTGGCTTGAATACCTATAACCTTCACAATGTGCAATAGACGGGTTCAAACTCTATCTAAAGAACGGATTGTGAAACGAATGATCACTGTGATAGGACAAATCATCATTTACATTTCCACTAATCAGTTAGAAATCATGAATATTTTCGGTAATAATTTATACTATCACCACAGATCATGTCATTCCTAAGTGAGTATCTTTCATCGATAGAGTAGCTGTTTAAGTGTTACATTCACAAATAGTAACACTCTCTTTTTCACCGTAGACTCATATGGCGATATAATACATTGGTTTATTGAACATATAGAGGAAGCCAGAGTTCAATGTTCACAAAGGGATGAAATTGGTCATTAATTTATTTTGCCCATATGGTGAATTGTATTTCATACATCTGAAAACATTAAAATTTGCATACTTACAGGTAGATCAACCTGATTTTAGTCAAGAGAAAAGACCTTGTATTGCTCCACGATTTAATATTCCCAATTACAATCAAATAACTTGTGATGCTTCAGACCAATCAAATAGAAGCTATGAAACAAAGCAGAATGAAGTTCAATGGCCATCAACGGTTCAGGTAATTCCTTGAACATTTGTTAATTTAGTCAGTCATCAACAAAACAAGACCAGACACATTCGTTAATTAAACTTTTCAAAGATGTTGAAGAAACACTCGGTACATATTTGTTCAGTTTCGCATTCTAAAAACTGTATGATACTGAATAAACCTAGCTATTGTTGTGGAGTCGGTCAGTTCTAAGTAACATAGAATATGGGATATATATCCATTAGTTCAAGTTGACACACCCCGTATCAACACAAGCAGAAATTATCAAAGCGGATGTTTATAATAGTAAAAGTACCAGCGATGTCAATGGTAGTGGAGAACATTACGCGTACACAATATGATTTGAGAAAGAATGAATCCGTAGAATAGAAAAGTATATGATGATTTCTAAACCTCGAAATCTAAGGGGAGACAAAGAATGAGGACGTCCGTACTATTATGTCCGTTTCCGAACCACATCATCCAACAACTCCAACCACTGTTTACGACAATAGAGTACATCCCAATCAGATTGCATCAACAAGGCTTTATACAGTACCGCCAGGACGGAGTTACAAATACTTAAGACACATTTGTCCACTAAAGCTTCCTAGTCATTCCTCAGTTTTTTGACTAGTCAGCGTATAGGAGGTAAACATGTTAAGTGGGCAAATCGGACGTAGGGGGTCACAACAATGCTTCAGTGATAGTTGAATGGCGCTAAGAATGCAGACTGTTCGGTCTGAACTTAGTCATCTACACTGCTATCCCTGAACGTCCTTATTCTCAATGCTTGTTGGGTTATTGATGCGACAGCTTGGACGAAAATCTGTACAATGAGCTTCGATTTTCAATGTTGCTTCGGTTGATGTCAGCCCATGAATGGCCACCAGTTTCAACTTCTATATTTGTTGTTGACGTTTAGATTATTATAGCAAGTTAGTTGATAATCGAGATGACGTTTATATACGATAAACATTGCATTCCTACTTAAGCGTACAATTTATCGAATTATTATTATTAAAATGTCCCAGTTTTTATATGACTATCAAATTTCCAGTTTTAGTAGTATAAAATGTCAACTGGAAATTAGCTAGTTTCCTTATCCTCTCCTACCTTCATTTCCCGAAAACACAGGAACAAGCAGGAATATGTATCAAGTATCCTGGTGAGTCAGAAACTCGTTCAACATTCACAAAACCAAGTCATTGTGTATCAGAAGTTTTAACAAATCATGGTCAACTACGTGTATGTAAACCAGGCTATCAAATTAATCCACATTCAGAAATTAAACTAGATGGATATGGTCCTATCAAACAGTATGAATTGAATAAAATGGAACAATCAGAGTATGCACAAACATATACTTGGCCAGATGGTAAAAAGATACATACAAGTCCATGGAACAGATTACGAGAAGCTAATCATTTGTATGGTGTTAAATAATTCTGATAATTCGGTTGCCTTCATAAGACTAAGCATTGTAACATTTCATATTAGTTTATTTAGTTAAACAAATCATTCAGTAAATGAATCTGTTAAAAGCTAACAAGCCTTTTCTTTTAAATAAAAATAAGCAAACGCCAAAGACGATTAGTCAACTAGGACAATAGGGTTCTAATAATACAAAGATGAGATCGGCATCTATAAGTGAATGATGTAATCAACTCAGGAAGCAAGAATATATGTTTACAAATTTGAGTTTGAGGCAGAATCTTACTGTGAAGGGTAGTGATATATTTCCCAACTCCTCAAAAATATATAACATGAGGCCGACTGAAAACCGAGTGCTTTATTGAATCACTAGAAGAGAAATAATCCCGATGACAGGTTATGAACCAGGCTTAGAGGACCTACTACAACTGAGTTTGTTTTGACTTACTGAATAAGAAAACAAAACACTAAAATATTTAGAGGCATATACTAAAACAAACAAAACGTTGACGTTAACCTCTAATCCCATTAACTTGAATAAAATAATAACTAACCAGGTGCTGAGAAATGCAAAAGCTTCCAAAAGTTCAAACAGAACTATTCAGAAAAATGATGTAAAAAGTCTCTTTCTTGATTTTTCAAAACAATTGCGTGAAGTTGATTGTGACGCTTCAAGACCGAGATCCATAGCGTCTTATTCTCAAGAATACCCATGAATCTCTTATTGACAGACATGTGTTTTGCACCGTTTCGTCAACAGATGAGGTTGCAAAAAGACTAGCTGTTCTTTTCCTCTCGGCTGCTAGAGATGAGTTAAGTATTCATTTCAGAGGGAGATACCGTACGATTTCCCCTATGGCCTACTTTGCGACATTGTTTCTGTTCTTATGAATCGAGTAATTAAGTTACTACATAACAATGAGCAATGAGTTCAGAGAATAGATCAGACTGACAGATAATAACCATTTGAAGCTCAATAAGTGACGAATTCTATTATATTTCTAGGATTGATAAGAAAATAAGTTACTTAAAGTGAACAATCATCAGTTCATGATTTCACAAAAAGGCTGATTATGTGCGGCACACCAAACAACGCTTTACTTACAAGACTGAACTAAAAGTCTCTAATGTGAAAAAATATAATATCATAATACATCTGTACATCGTGCAATGAATAGAAACTTTACAAACAATAATAATGTAAGTTATTATTTTACATATCTTCAACTGCCCAGCGTTGAGCTATTTCACGTTCAACTCGTCGGCGAGTTTGATCTTCAACTATTTTTTTTTCAAAGCCATTACTACGATCCACACCATCCCAACGGAAACCAGGCCATATATTATAACGATTTGGAGGTGGTTCAGGACCTTTGTAACGGGGTCGATCATCTTCTCCTTCATCATCACCACTATCGTCTGATTGGGATGAGTGTGAGATGTCGGAATGAGATGAATCTATAGATAGCCATATACAAAATGGTGTATCAAAATAATAAAAGATGGATAAAATGATTAGTTCTATCATTGAAAAAGTACATCGATGATACATGCAAAACTTCGAAAGAACTAGTTGCTCAAATGATTATTAGTCCTTAGAAAATCTTGAAATTTATTGACCAAAGTATGGAATTTGAATTAGAGGCAGATAAATAGACGAGGTTGAAATAAACATTACTACAATTTGTGTAGTCGTATGCTATAAATTATAAACAAGTTAGACTTTTTCTTCATAAGTGAGCAAAAAGAGAGAAGGCCATTTACGAGAGGTTAATAGGTCAAACGTATATCCACCATAAAAAAGCATCCAACTCAGTGAGAAAGCGTAAGTTTTGCAATATTTGGAGTTCATTTTTAGAAATAAGTTGAAAGATGTTTTAAGACAAATAAAAGTTAACAAAGTATAGGACAGTGGTTCGGTTAATGATGCAATACCCCCAAATGCCCTGGTACGACCAAGGGTGGGGAGAGTCATCTCTCCCTCTCCAAATACTCTCACATGACCACATGCATACAATCACTGCCAGGCAAGTCCTACTCACTGCCTTCTCGCGGCACTACTATTGTTTACGAAATTGAGAGGACGAAAAGCCAATACCTGGCGCTTTAACCGGGTTGGTGGATATGGAGGGTCCACCTAGAGGAGTTGGAAAAGCCTGATTCCAAACCAATGGTGGATATGTGCTCCAGTATCCTGAATGAACAAATGGCCTATGAACCAATTATTAGTCACCGGCTACCATGGGACTGAATCTGCTTATGATGCTCCACTGCCTTGTGGATCAAACCATTAAGTCGAAGGCCCTGTGTGTGACCCCCTAAGAAAACCACCTGCTTTGGTCTGGGCACCCGGGCAGTAGAACAGCCCACATAAAGACGAAGTGAATTGTGTGGCGCGTAAGTATTCGGTGCCCCTTTTGTACTAAAATTTGTGTTCAAATAAATAAATAAATACTTTAGCTACTACTCCGAAATACTGATGGATTTGAAAACTACAACTCATGAGAAATATGCAACCAATGAAACAGTAATTTTAGAGTGAGTTTTTGAAGGAAAAAAACAAAGGAAAAATAAAAAGTGAAGATAAACAATGAGTATTAAGTGAACAAGACTAAATAATTTTGACACGAGAAAAATAGCACTAATAATTATAATTAGGAAGATGATAGTTTCTACATAAATGGTTGTCATTTATGTTGCATATGACTAATAGAAGCCTCAGTTAACGTATAATACATGTTGGAATGGACCTGAATTGGGGGGAATCTAAGACAACAAAATAGAAATGTGACAATAATCCACTGATCACTGGGGTTTATCGGGAGTTTCTAGTTGCATCCTATGCATAGGCTAAGAATCTGTTGTAGTGGTGAAGTACATAATTAAAAAAGACTTATTTAGTTCATATCATTTTATTTATTCCCTAACAGTTTGAGCAACAGGCCTATTGCTATGTTTTTATGTTACGGTAATCTTTGTCCAACTTTTACTACCTTTATTTACTATTGGCTTTCATGTAAAACGGTTGAGTTACTAACGCAAAATGTGTCTTAATCATGTTTTCAGATTGTGATTACATAACTTTGTTGGTCAACTTTTCCAAAATCACACAGATTACATCAACATTTCTATTTTCCATCGGGAGGTTGCCGATTTAAGAAAGTCGGGGATGATTTAGAAACTATGCAAAGTCTCCGATTGAGATGTCACTATGGATAATTCAGTGGGTAACTGAATTGTGTGGTCAACACTCATTTAATGTAAGATAAAGTGGTCAGTTCAGATAGATACACAAGTACAACTATAAACTTTGTATACCCACTGAACGTCATTTATATGGACTTACGTTTATGTTTTTTCTTTTTGTGACTTTTCTTTTGCCGCTTCTTCTTAGCTGATTTCCGAACAAAATACTGAGCCATAGGATCTTCAGAATGTATTTGTGACTTCAAATGTTCTGTAAGATCTTTATCACTAGCATATCGTGCCAGTGGTTTTGAACTTTCATATTCTTGTTCCTTAAGTTTATTATAAGTTTCTTCTAGAGTTTTGATGCTAATAGAGAAGAAGGATGCATCTTATTCAAAATACCAGACAAACCCTTTATTCCATACATCGTATCTAGCCTCCAACTCGGCCTCCTTTCTCGATTTGTCTCCTTGTTTTGACTTTTTGTCTTTGAGTAAAGTTGCTTGTCGAACCACTGTAGGTAATGGTTCTACGAACGATGGATCTGAAGGAAATTCAAAACCATCTGCATCTGTTTTATAGAATGCATCTAGAGTTTCCGGGAGATCACCACTAAAATAAAAACAATATAAATGAAGACCACTATATAAACAGGGAGACTGGTTTACGAACTTAATCTGACAGTAGGCTGACAATGAAAGCAAACCGTTTCAGAATGAACAATTTTAAAGACAATCACCTGTTGTAAAACAGATCAAACTAAATAATGCTTACGTGAGATTACAAACAAAATTATAGTAATAAGACATTGTCATAAATTCGTACTGTTCTCAGCAATAATTATCTAAGCAAAAGGATTCCTAGCAGTTAAACTAATCCTTCTCTTGGACTGCCAAAACTGTGTCACTAAACAGCTAAAAATAGACAGTTAATCTGGAACGTGATATGACTTGGCTACGCAATTATGCATAATGACAACGGAGTGTGAGAGGTTTCTAGAATCCCTTGGGCCATAACTGCTAATATAAATGACTGAGGAAACAAGAATGAGTACTGTTTGGATTGCGCATACAATCACCATCAAAAGATGACTTATAACGCATGGAAGGCAGCTGATACATGACAACTAAACCTATTACCAGGATTGTTTTCTTACATTAGATGAATACTTCTAAATGAAAGATTGAACAAGCGAACATCTTAAAAAAAATCAGTCAATAAAAAAGAGGAATCGGACTCGATCGAGGTTGGAAATATACTGAAATGTTTTAGTGGAGTTTCTTGAGGTATAACACGTCATATAGCTGACACATGGTTGAGGAGATCAGCACAGAGCTTTGCTAGTTCAGCACTCTGGAGTCTTGTAGATCAACTCGTCTGGTAGTGTGAAAAAAACACTTCTAAATAAAGCTCTTAGACGCATAAAAGTTCATATCATACTGACACCAAAGCAGTATAGCTACACTGTTGCCAGCTTTTGCATCGAAAACTCTACCAAGTGAAAAACCTGCTCAGTGAGACAGGTGGTTTCCGTAGGGTGTAACAGTCTGAACATTTATCCTAATAGTCTAATCCTCACACTATACTTGAACATCAATGACAATGAATTTAAACGCATGACCATATAGAAGACCTTGAAGGAAAAAAATTAGACTCGGGGATAAAGACAACATATGCCTATGTGGTGGAATCCAGATGACATCAACCCATGGAACTCGATAAGGAAGTAGAATCTTGTCAAATCCGAATTCAAACTATGTGAAGATGAATTTGATACTCATTGGAAATCAGCGAGTAGCCTCTTTTATTCGTACAATTCTAGGTTGACTGCCCTTCCTACCTAATTTCAATGGAACATCGATGCCGTATGGATTACTAGGAGACTTTTGAAAGATGATGTTAATTTTCGGAGAGTCACAATTGGTGATGTTCGTTTGGATCGACGAATATACAAGTGGTTTAGAACGTCCATGACTAGATACAAATTTCACTGTGACGTGATCTACCATGGCAATGATAATTGTCTTAGTAGTTGATATGAGAAACTACTGCTTTAGATACCGAAAAGAAGTGATATAAGTGTGGGTGGAAGTCGTGACTTGAAATACACTCAGTGACCAATTCACCATACGTCAAAACATGTTAGAGGCATTATTGTGATCACTTGACAAGATGTCTTCAACTTTTGCCTGATAAATTGGGCGTGCCTGTCGAATATTTTATTGTACACTTCCGAAATTCTATGTACTATTTCTCGTCAAGTGATAAGAATTGTCAAGAATTTTAACCACCTTGGATAGGATTAACTTGATCAACGATGCTAGACAACCATGGGAAAATTAGAGTGAACTGAATAGACGAATGTCAATACATCTTCAAATCTATTTAGTCACGTTCAATGCTCCATCCCTTGCATCCGGATCAGACTTTCTACTTGACCCAACATTCCAATTGGTAATGAGTACATTGAAGAAACTAGGTAAATATTATTCTAAATTGCATATCAGTAAGATAGCTGGCTGCAAACGTCCAAAAATAAGGAAACGAAACCGTAGAGTGATATTTTGTATGTTGAACCCAATGCACTTTGAAGAATTAACTTATTTTGGAAACTTACGAGATGTATTTCACTGTGATGTCGTTAACTACTTTCCGTTTCTTTTTACTACCCACAGGTTCGAGGTAGCGTCTCAAGTAATCAGCTTTATTGTCCTTCGAAGGGTTGTTTGTAGTCATTTGAAGTTTTGGGAATCATTGGCCTTGAGGTCCAGATGGTTCAAACCGTTCAAATGGTTCAAATGGTTCAAATGGTTGTGGACGGAATAGAAGAAGCTTTCGCTTAACAGGCTTCCGTGTCTAGTAGCAGGGGATCACCAAATCCTCCAGGCAGGAACCTAGGTATGTTAGCAATAAAAGAGGAAAAGAAATTGGTAAATCATAGTGCGATGCTGTCCTTAGTCCTTAAGAATAGGTCAAGTTGCCTCTTGAAGGACTCCTGAGAAGTCGCTTGGACTAGCTCGGCCGGCAGCGAGTTCTAGCTTTTGACAACTCTTAAGGAGTAGAAGTTGTGTCTACATTCCGTCTTGCTATGTTGTGTTTCCAGTTTCTGGGTGTTACCCCTTAGGTTATTGTTCGAACTAAGCTTAAGTAGGTGTTTAAGAGGATGTCCAGAAGTGTTAAGAATCCTATAAGCCATTAATAAATCACCTCTAAGACGCCTATATTCTAGTGGGTAAAGGTCTAGTGAACGGAGGCGTTCTTCGTAAGGCTTAGATTTGAGTCCTCGAACTGATTTCGTGGCTCGCCGTTGGATACGCTCCAAAGTGACCTTATCCTTTTGGAGTGAGGGGGGGAGTACTATGTTTCCGTACTCTAAATGGGGACGGATGAAACTATTGAAGATTGTGTGGAAAGTTCTTCCGTCAAACTGACCAAAAATGCGCCTCAACGTTACCAGTGCAAGGTTTGCTCGGAAGGCATTTTTGTCACAGTTAGCGTAAGACTTTAAGTCATGGGGCACCAGGACTCCTAAATCTTTTTCGACTTGGGATATTACTAGAGAGGAGTTTCCTAAGTTGTAACTGTAGTTTGCGACATGTCGCAGATGGACTACTTTACACTTTGAAGTGTTAAAGGTAAGTCCGTTATCGTCTGCCCAACTTTGAAGTCGAGTCAGATCCTCTTGAAGTGCCTGTATATCGTCTTGGTTGCGTATCTCTCTCCAAAGTTTCACGTCGTCGGCAAAAAGTAATAAGTCTGACGTTACCTGTTGAGGAAGATCATTTATGTAGATCAAGAAGAGAAGAGGCCCTAGTACTGAGCCCTGGGGGACCCCACTAGGACATTCCATAGCTTGAGATAAAGTGAAATTAACCCTAACCTTAAAGTGTCGATTTTTTAGGTATGAAGTGAGCCAGTCGATTAGAGGTGGTTTGATACCTAGTCGTTTGAGCTTGTTGATAAGACACAAGTGGTTAACCTTATCAAAAGCTTTTGAGAAATCAAGGTAAATGACATCAACCTTTCCTTTGCAATCGAGGATGCTTGTCCATCTGTCCACCGCAGTCAGCAGGTTAGTTATACAAGAGTAACCCTTCCTGAAACCATGCTGTTGGGGTGAGAAGAAATTTAAGGACAGTAGGTAGTCATTTAAATGGTTGTGGACGGAATAGAAGAATTTTTCGCTTAACGGGCTTCCGTGGCTAGTAGCACTGTGTCACCAATACCTCTAAGCAGGAACCTAGGTACAATAATTATAGTAGAGGATAAAGAAATTGTTAAATCATAGTAAGTTATTATCCTCACAAATACGCGCGCTATTTAAAAGGACGGTGGTATTTTTCCACCCTGGGTAAATTATATTATTTTTATTGTTTATCACGTATCAAGACTACTGTTTACACTGTGGAGACAGACCTGACAAGCTTATTTTGTAAACAGTTTTTAATATTATTTGTATTTGTCACTCTTTCACTGTATGTATATTTATCATTAAATGATTGTACCTGTTGTCTTAGTAAATGACTTTGAACACTCTTTCCGTTGTGTGGCACATAGCATGACATAGTTGTGATTGTTCGCAAACACTCTGTTACACATACACTCCTTGTTCTACTCTCGCTTGTGATTTAGTTAATTGCATCGTAAATCGAATATTATCCGCATTTGTAGACTGTGAGTCAGGATATATCATACCTAACTGTGGTTTACATTATTGGAGAGTCCAATAACCTGTATGGAATTTGTAGCGTGGCGTCGAGTTGAGATTAACTATGAACACCGCTACAAAGAAACACGTGCCAATTAGATCAGAAGGCGAGGGTTGGACGTAACCAAATAGATCCATAAAATCCCCGAGAAGCCAAATACCAGAAGGCAGTTAATGGACCAAGTCGAGTTATATTTGGCTGGCGATCTCGTGGCATCGAAAGGATGCCGAGATCGTGCCAGGATACAAGCTTGGTTACAGAAGGTAACCGAATTCGCGCGAAGTTACAATTGAAGTGTAAGTATAAGAATGGAAGCACAAAATAGCTGTCATTAGCACAGTCAAACAAAAGCACGTTAAAACAAACACTGGTACAGTTGGTTATAATAATAATTGTTTTTATTAAACCAGTCGTGTTCTCGTGATAAACGTGAGTCACTACAAATTATCGAACATTTATAATTGTGGATTTACAGTACCAGACCCAATCTGAACACGCAACAACTTGGTGAATTTAAGTAAATCCCTATTTTTATGTTGTATTAATAACTATTAACAGCATTATTTACTCTTTATAACTTAGTTAACGTTTTCTTACGTTCATATATGTCTGGTCCACCACAACACTTATTTTAATTTACTTCAGTTAAAGTATTCGATTAGAGTATCGTATCTGTCTTTAAAGTAGTTTATAGAGGGTACTTTTGGGTACCCTTTTTCTATTGTATCTGTTAGTACTTTTGGTTCTAACAATTCACAGTTTCCCACTTTTTTGGTCATAGATCTTTTTGTCTCTGAGTACTATTGTATCCATTTCTTGTTTTAAAAAAGATCTCTGTTTGATGACTGGACAGTGCAAATAAGCAATTGCCAATATTCGGGCTGTCGACATTCCGTTGAAATAAGCATGAAGTGCGATGAGTGCAAAGGCCGATACCACGAAGTTTGCACGAATTTAACGCCTGCGGCTCTTAAACGGTTGCGTATGGCTTTGTCAGTAGTGCTGTTCGGATGCAAACAGATCGCTAACGAGGCCATCTTGTATTGTCGGTTATTATGTTAAGCCAATATACCTTATTCTATCTTTTGGACAGGCCAATCTGTTCATTCTAATTGAGCAATATTTTGACCTTGTTAATTATTCGCTTATCAATCTTGACTGTTTTTAAATGAACGCATGTGTGGGAAGCTGAAAGAAAATATGAAATGCAGTTGGCACAATCTGCACTCAAGCAGCTTAAGAGAATATTCTAGTACATAAACTACAGAACAAGGACACAATTGGATTCCCAACCTAATTAAAGAAGGAAGTGAAACTGAAATGATAGAGGAAGATCAGGAAAAAGCAGAGGCTATGGCTGACTATTCCGGGGCAGTTTTCACTCATGAACCTCCTCTAGAGAAAGAACCAGACCAAAATAAACAGTCAACAAACCAACTACACACCGTGGACTTCGATCAAGACGATGTATTTAAGGCTCTTAGCACTTTAAACATGGAAAAGTCAACAGGACCAGATGAACTACACCCCGAAATCTTGAGACATATCACACAGTATATCGCGACCCCACTGACTGTGATTTGCAATATATCACTTGACCAAGGTGTGTTACCTATGGGCTGGAAGGACGCAATCGTTACTCTCATACCTAAAACAGGTCCACGACAAGTTCCATCGACTTACAGACCTGTAAGCCTCACCAGTGTTATAGTTAAAATCTTGGAAAGAATAGTCAAACGGACCATAATGGCATTTATGGAAACCAATAACTTGCTAAACGTAGAACATGGTTTTAGGAAGGGTTTATCTTGTACAACGAACCTCCTTATAGCAAGGGAGTTTTGGATAAATGCGCTAGACGACGGAAACTCAGTGGATGTTGTCTACATAGATTTCAGTAAGGCTTTTGACAAGGTGCCAACTAATAGACTGCTATTGAGGTTGAAAAACCTTGATATTTCCGGACCTCTTTTAAAATGGATTAAGGATTTCCTAGTAGGTCGTAGGCAGAAAGTAAGAATAAACTTCAAGTGCTCCATCTGGAGACAAGTGCTTAGTGGGGTACCTCAAGGTTCCGTCCTAGGTAGGTGATCTTATCCGCAACGCAACCAATGTAAACTTAATGTATCGCATACTGTCATTTGTGCGTTCAAGTAACCACATATTTTGTCATTTCATAATGTATTTTTAATTAAATAACTAGATTATGTAGTTAATTTTTCTCTGTTTTTAATTTTTATTCGCCACGTCCGACTGCGTTACACTGTACGTCCATTGCACGCTGAAATGATATCTCAAGTCATAGTGATTTTATTCACATAGTTGATTGTTTCCAGATAGACTGTCAGTGCATGATTTTACTGAAGAAAGGTTTGTTGTACTGTAAACTGTGTTCCTATGATCAACTTCCTGTTGTCTTCAGTATGAGTTCATACTGAATACTGCTTTAAAGCAGTATATATGTATCCTTCTTTTTTTCTTAGGTAAGTTCAACTGGCCTATATTTCGTGTTTTGGTTTTATCGGCTTAATTATGTCCATTTACCTACTTTGAGCAACATGTCTTTGCAAGTGAAACAATAACTATGACACTTGCTTAGTTTGATTTTCTTGTTTGTCGTATAATTCAGTTTAGTTGAAGGAATTATGATATAATTAAGTATAGTGCTTGAAGCCTGTAACGAAACAGATCAGTTTAGTAAGTATACTCTATAGAGTTGCCTGTTTCCAATGTGTATACGGATTCAGATCAGCCTGATTAAAAATAGGAAAAAACGTGCCTTTGATGCTGTTGCTATATAGCATGTATGATATCATACATTATAAGATAGCGATAAGTATGTTTGGTGTTTATTTCTAAACTGTACATCTATCACTGACCATATTTCATGATCACTGTCATTAAACAATTTCCCCATCAATAACATCGGTAGCAAGATAGCTAAGTGTCTGAGCTTTTAGTTGCCCGCAAAACAGCAGTATACAGTCTTAGAAGATGAGTGTTCTGTGTCTCAATTAAATGCAGCTGGCTGTGGACAAAGGTTAAGAATCTTTTTGACAACTGGGACTTTTAGTTTATCAGACACTTACTCTGCTTGTATGTTGTCCTGTTAAACTAGACGCAGATGCATGGGAATACTTAAATGGGAGCAAAATAATAAAAGCATTGCAATACGGTACTAAGCCCATGTCACGCTTTGCGCAAGTAATAGTAGCTGACCTTACCTAATATTCATGAACTCAAGTTAAATCACAACTGCATAAATTCTTTGCTAAAAAATATGTAATTTGGTTATATATACATTCCACATTTCTGACTAAATTCATCACCATTTTTTCATTTAGAATGCAACAGGAGTGAGTCTTCACAGATCATAAAAACTGTTTCGCCCTTAGAACTATGGCCCTATGGAACTGTTTACGGGAGATCCAACGAACAGCAGATGATAAAAAGGATGCTGTACTTCCATTTTAGTCTCACAACCACTTCCAGTATTTTGTGACTTCTTTTACTCTTTCGTTTGGAAAAATACAACGAAAACTGCAGCTTAACATTACCAATACAACTTTTAAACTGGAACTTGGTTTAAACCTTTGTTTGCTATTCGATTCTTAATGAAAGTTCTTGAATAAATTTCTGAATCTAATGCTACTCTGTTTTATCTACTTAATCGTTGCAAGAAACTTGTGATAAGCGAGCCTCTCAGCACCTAGTTCATGTGTTCAGATGGTTGTGGACTGAATAGAAGAAGCTTTCGCTTAACAGGCTTCCGTGGATAGTAGCAGGGGATCACCAATACCTCAAGGCAGAAAATTTGGTATGTTAACAATAAAAGAGGAAAAAGAAATTGGTAAATCATAGTATGATACTATACTTAGTCCTTAAGAATGAACCCAGTTGCCTCTTAAAGGACTCCTGCGAAGTCGCTTGGAATAGCTCGGCCGGCAGAAAATCCCAGCATTTGACAACTCTTAAGGAGGAGAAGTTGTGCCTACAGTCCGTCCTGCTATGTTGTGTCTGTGGTTTCTGGGTGTTACCCCTTAGGTTAGTGTTGGAACTAAGCTTAATTAGGTGTTTTAGGGGATGTCCAGAAGTGTTAAGGTTTATTGTAAGCCATTAGGTCACCTCTAAGACGTCTATACTGTAATGAGTAGAGGTTAAGTGATTTGGTGCATATCCTCGTCATTTCCTTGGGAGACCTACAGACTCGGGTCCTCTCATAGCTTATTCTAACCACCATGGGTTGTCACACCAACTGATGGATGGACACGCGTTACACATCCTAACCGTACCTGCGTCTTATCTTATAGCTTCTAATTCAAATGCCATATGACAAGCAAGCAATGCCCCTACCCGCACTTATGGAACACTAGTAACTAAAATGCACCCCGTATGGTACCGTACACTGGTTTACGCACTCGCTTAGCTCTTTAGTGAAAATCCCATGAGCCCCCCTACCTCCATCAAAACAAATAAGTCTGTATTTGCAGCATATAGCAATTTTATTATTCAAAAGTAAGGTATAACAGTTAGAATTGGAGTAAAATGGCAGTATACAACAGATGCAAGTGGTACATGTCTTCATCGATTAACTGAAATAGAGAATATGGATATTAGATTAACAGCCTTATTTAGAAAGACTAGTGTCTAATTTGAACGTACTGCGTGAGAAAGTTATACTGGAACTACGAACGTTTCTCGGGGCGTACGAAGCACTCAGACTGTAAGACAGTTGTCCAAAATAAATTCGAATATGGAGGTGAAAATTTGCAGGTACTTTTCATCGTAAGGGTGAACATATTAGGTACCAGTTGACATCATACCGTAAGAAAACGCATATTTGCGAGTGGTGAAACACGATCTATAAAAAAGTGAGCTTAATAACAGTTAATTACCTTTTTACTCCCTGATCATGACCCTTCGGTTACCGTTTATGGCCAAAACAGCAAACATACACTAGACACTGGTAGCAGATTTCCGGCTTTTCAATGTTAAGCTTGCTTTAACGCACTGAGTAGTGAGTACAACCCCTCTATTACTGTTATATGGCATATTTTTTCATAACAAACCCTCTGCAATAGATTGGTAGCATCTGTGACTTCATCTATAGTTGTCGGAAGTCTGGGTCCTTTCGAAATCAGTACCGATATACCCTACTGCTGGGCACTCTGTATTAGTTTGACTCGTTGGTGGAAGTGTTGTCCATAATACTGAAGAAAATTAAAAAACGCAGATTGTTTCCTTTCATTTTGCCGATAACATCATAAAAGATAGTTAGGAACGAACATGCGAACAGTTAGAGTCACAGGCGGCAGCAACAATTATTTTAGCTAAATAAAAACGAACTTCGACTTTGGATATCTAGAAAACAAGATAAAACATAACCGATTGTCGTTTGAAAACGTAAGGTCTTATGTTAGTACTAGCCAGCTTAGCTGAATAAATACAGTGACTTCATTAGCAGCAGATAAAACCCAGAAAACAAAGCAAAATCAGGAAAAACTTTGCTCCAACGTTCAGAGTATTACACTAACTTTTGAATTTTAGCACACTGAAACATCAAATTCCGTAGCTACACAAAAGAAATAGCTGAAAGAAGCACAGAACGAAGAAAGCCGACCGCCATTGCTTACGAAGATGGCGGATGTAATAATTCCCGCCTCATTCTGATTGGTTGCTAAGCTGAAGGGCACATTTACGAAATTGAGTTGCGTTTAATTGCAGCCTCCTAGGTCCCTTACTTTTTGTAATGTATGTTAATGATCTTTCAAGTATAGTAGTCTCCAATGTTATTACACGCTGACGATGTAAAAATCTGGCGAGTAATAACTGGAGACAAAGACGCATGTGCTCTTCAAGCAGACTTACAAAATATGATAAACTGGTCTAAAGAGTGGCTGATACCTATCAACGCGGGAAAGCGTGTACATGCACTTTGGGGATTTAAAGGTTAATACATACAACATAGGGGATGTGTCATTACCCGTAGTCCGGTCTCATAAAGATCAGGGGGTCACAGTGAGTCATGATCTTAAGACGACGGCCCATTTCCAGGAGTTCGCAGCTAAGGGGTTTCGAACCCCCTGGGCTTTAAAACGGACATTCACTAAGCTAGATACTACCATGTTCACCACAGTATACACATCCTTAGTGAGAACTAAGCTTGAAAACTGCGTTCAGGCTGCAAGCCCCTGTTAAAAAGATGACTCGGATATCCTAGAAGAAGCACATAGAGCAGCCACCCGCGCAATTCCGGAACTCCGGGGCTTACCATACAAAGAGCGGTTTGAAAAGCTGGACCTTTTTACTCTGTCCTATTGCAGACTAAGGGGAGATCTAATTTTGATGTACAGAATACTAAGAAATGATTTCGGATCTAACTTATTCTCTCTTTTTCTTCCCACTAGATCGGGACATCTCAGAGTACATAGCAGGCGAATAGGAAAGCCAAGAACGAACAAAATACCCGTGGCATACAGGTTTTTCACACCGAGTCATCAATACTTGGAACCTGCTGCCCGAAGCAGTGGTGTCCGCACCTTCAATTGACACTTTCAAGAAAAGACTGGACACTCACAGAAGTATACTAGAAAAGGAATAACATAGGCCGTAGGCCTTCTGTCCTTACTACACAAATCTGAATCTGAATCTGTGGGTAAACTTCCCATCCCATTCATCACATGTCTGTAACTTATTTTTATGGGAATACAAATATTGTTAAACGGTTGACTAAAGGTAGTTGGCTTACTCGGCATATCCACTACGCGTCGTTTCATTTAAGTCTATACTATTCCCTTCATATACGGAATACATGTATTCAAAAGTCCATTCTCGTTATTTGACTTATGTATTTCCGTTATTGACTAACGCAATTTAAGTCGATGATTTTATACGAAGATAGGCGAAATATATATATCCGTAATAATCATTCATACGACCAAATTGGAGTCAGAACTGAAGCCACTAAAGTGGAGAGCCCGTCAACA
The DNA here is from genome assembly GCA_944470375.2 of Schistosoma guineensis. Lineage (NCBI taxonomy): Eukaryota > Metazoa > Platyhelminthes > Trematoda > Strigeidida > Schistosomatidae > Schistosoma > Schistosoma guineensis. The sequence goes on from OX103895.1 coordinate 24,293,918, forward strand.
AGCATCGTCTGATTTAAATGATGACGAAAGAGCCACCCAAAAGTGGTGAGCCTGATGTGATGAGCAATGGGATACGGAGTGTACACATATATGCGCTCATTTAAAAACAGTCAAGATTGATAAGCGAATAATTAACAAGTTCAAAATATGGCTCAAGTAAAATGAACAGATTGGCCTGTCCAAAAGATAGAATAAGGTATATTGGCTTAACATAATAACCGACACTACAAACACAATGGTGAACGCTGCAAAAACGTTTTTTGGCAAGAATGGTCGGGACATATCGGACAGCACTCGCTATGTGTGAAGCAAACTCAGGTGAGTCTGAAAACAGCTGACCCATATAGACCAAAGGAAAAAAGATAGTCTCCAAAGGGGTCTGTGTTAGCTAAGAACTCCAGAAAAGGAGTTTCTTCTATCTTCTGTTTTCTAAATGGTTTACAGCAGGAAACAACTGGAAGACGCAATCAAAAGCCTTGATCGGTTTCTAGCGGGAAACATAACCTGACCTCCCAACTCGTCGAGAACCCTCCGGAATCCCGAAGTATGTTTGACGCGACTGTGGTTGCTACTCCAACCAACGTTGACGAATGGGTACAGATTGTAAGCGAGAAACGATATAACTATATAAAAAGGAATCCTGTCCTCATAAAAGTAGTGGAGAAACTGAAAACTGATCACAGTGACAGGTCAGTTATTTTTCATAAAATCAAGGATAGTGAAAGCTCTGAACGAAAACGCGTTTTGAGCATGGCATTGTTCTGATAAACCAGCTAATTAATCAACTTATGCCACAAAATATCTCAAGGGTCACCTTGCTTAAGGTGTACAGACTAAGTAGTCAAGCGAACTTGAAGCCTAATCAATCCAGACTGCCTAAAGTAGTATTCAAATCTTCGGGGGAACGCGACTTAATTTTACAGAATGGACATAGACTGAAGGGATCAGGAGCTTTCGTCCCTAAGGACTTGCAGCTTGCAGGCCGTGCAAAAAGACGGGAAGCCATAAAAGAACTGTAACTTAGGTTGGACGCTGGCGAAAAAGGACCTAAAAATTGTAAATTTTCGGTTGTGAGGCTTCGACAGATAGTGATGCCGAAGCCACACTGGGTGAAGCACAAAGTGGTAGATGTCTAATCCTGGGCGACTTTGATGCCACAATGGTAGACTGGAAAAATCTTCGAAATAAATCGTCGGAGAGATCTTTCCTGCAGGAACTAGTTGATGTGGTTATCACATGTGCCCTAGTGCAACATGTGGAAGAAGCGACTAAGTACCACGCGGACTCTGAACCATTCTTACTAGATCTTATATTGACTCATTATGAGGATGACGTTGCGAACCTCCCTTATATGCCACCCCTAGGTAAAAGTGATCACGCAGTTTTAACTTTTGGCTTCCATATAACTGTCAATCACGAACACGCATCAGCTCATTCCAGACCTAACGTCTAGAAAGCAAACGTACCAGACATAATAATAATTTATCCTCAAAATAACAGTTTGTTACATGAGGTATGCCAGTTTACAGGCAAGATCATGCACTCAGCATCGTCACTAAATTGGACAATAGACCCAGAGTCCTCAAGGACGGAGGGTGGCGTTACTGACCAGCAAACATGATGGTGGGGAGATAAATTCAATCCACCCATGTCTGTAGGGCAGAACATTTTGTTTAATTACGGCTCCTTATGATTTAGTGGGATGTCACGAACTTATGGTATTGATGCTGATTTATCACGCAAAATACCTCATTAAATCGTGTTACGAACGTCGAATTGGTTTCACTTCCTACCCAGTAATCTCATTACAAGCAAACTAGACAATTCGCTAATATACGAAGCCTACTCAAGACCCTATAATACTTGAAAAAAAATAATACAAAAAAGGGGCTCTAATAGCTTCGATAAAAAAAGGAAGACAGCCAATTGTATATCACAATACTGTTTCTAGCACTATATTTTATTTTATAATCACACATAACCCCATACTCTCAGCTCCTTTCCGAATCGCCTCCATTTGTCAGTTGTATGTCCACTCACACCTTGTTAACACTTATTTTCTTTAACCTATTAAAATGCTATTTCTTAACAAATACCTTAATAAAAGAAAATTTGACTGAGTAATCATACCTTAAACTTTTCTTCATGAATATTGGCTATTCTGCCTCTCGTCCTTTCTTTTACTTGCTCCCTCTTTCAGCCCCCTTGAGATATGGAACAGGTTACTTCATCCTGCACCATCCTTAAAGCCTTGGATATCCCAAAGGGACATAAGGTTGCGATTTCTAGAAGCTCATGCCTTTAATGGGCCTATTCTTGACCATCAGTCGCACATTCGCAACGCAACTCTCGTGAAGCGCGCCAACTATAATACTGATTAAAACTATCTACATTCATGTCTTATAAATTTTCAACCCAGCTATGTAATTTAATACAGTGTATATTGTATCATTTGTATCAATTTGATGTTGCCTGTAAACTGGCATGCCTCATGTAACAAACTGTTATTTGAGAATAAAATTATTATTATTATTAATTGAGACGGCTTGGGACGCATTTCAAAATTCATACTTAAAAGTTACCTCACCCCACATTCCTTGGACTATACCAAGGAGGCCGAAAAGCTCTCCACTATGGTTCAGTAGGGAGGTCCGCATCGTCTCCGTAAGAAAAGAAAAATATGCGACAGATTTAGGTTACTGGGGACTGATGAGACAAAATCTCAGTATGGAAAAGCTCGGAATACCTGGGCCTCGACCATCCATAAGTCTAGAAAATTGTACGAAGAACAAAATTTTAGGGAATCCATAGAATTTCCTAAACGCATGTATTCCTGTATAAACCAAAGGACGAAAAAGCGGGAATATTCCTGCACTGTGGGCAGACAGTACTGCTTCATCATTAGTGGAGGATAACATTGTTAAGGCTCAAGTGTTCTCAAACTACTTTAGCAATGTATACACCATAGAAGCATTCTTCCCATCAGCGCATACAGATCCCCCACACATACATTCGATAGCGTGACCATTAAAGAACTCGATATCGTTGGTCTGCTAAATATGCGTGACGTAGGCAATCTACGGGGCCCAATGAATTGCACTCTAGGCTACTAGATGAATGATCTAACTTCGTTGCAATCTCTTTAAGTATACGCTTTATTCTATTCGTAACCCAAGGTCATTCACCAAAAGACTGGAAGAACGCCATAGTAAGTCCTGTCTTAAAAACAGGTACGAAACATAGACCTGAGATATACTAATTCGTTAGCCTAACTAGTGTGGTTGTTAAAATATTAGAAAAGGTTATTCGGAAGGAGCTGTTTAAGTATCTCGATAAAAACCGGGTCCTATCGGAGAAGCAGCACGGTTTCAGAATAGGTTACGCTTGTCTCACTAACTTATTAGTGGCTCGTGAAAGCTGGTGCGCTCTTAAGGACCAAAAGTTACCTGTAGACGCAGCCTACATTGATTTCAGCAAAGCTTTTGACAAAGTTCTGCACAACCGGTCATTATATAAGCTAAGAAATGTCGGAATTGAAGACAATCTATCGGTGTGGATAAAAGGCTTCTTAGTTGGGCGCCAACAAAGAGTACCGGTGAACTCAAAGTTACCTAGCTGGAAAACTGTGCTTAGTGGAGTGCACCAGGGTACAGTTTTGGGTCCAGTGCTATTCCTCCTGTATGTAAACGACCTTCCCGGTCTCCTATCATCATCGTTCTTGCTGTATGCTGACAATGTCAAGATATGGAAAACGATACGATTTACGAGTGATAGCTTGGAACTCTAAAATGACCTGAAGAAACTATCTGAATGGTCTCAAACGTGGCAGATGCCGATAAATACTTCCAAGTGTGTAGTGATGCATATCGGTCATCAAGGTACAGATGCATACACGATGAATAACACTGAGCTACCTGTTGTCCAGACACATAATGGCATGGGGCGTCGTCGTTAGTCAAGACTTAAAGACTACTGCACGCTGCCGTGCAATAGCCGTCAAAGGTTTTAGAACTTTATGGTCAGTATGTAGGGCTTTTAGATATGTCGACGCTAACAGGTTTTTGATTCTTTGATTTTCTCATCGAATAATCAACGAGTGGAATTGATTTCCTCAGCACGTGACTGAGGCTCCATCCGTCGACTCTTTCAAAAGAAAGTTAGATCAACTGAGAGACCGCTATTACCAGGACGAAAACAGGCCATCAAGCCTCCTGTCCTTTCGAAACTGAAACTTAGTCCTTAAGAATAGGCCTAGCTGTTTCTTAGTGGACGCCTGGGAAGTCGCTTGAATTAGCTTAGCCGGCAGTGAATTTCATCAATTGACAACTCTTAAGGAGTAGAAGTTGTGTCAGTTCTGCTGCGTTGTGTCTCTAGTTGCTGGGTGTTACCTCTTAGGTTTGTGTTGCAGCCAAACATAAGTAGGTGTCTAATGGGATGTCCAGAAGTACTAAGGAGGCTGTAAGCCATTAGGTAACTGTAATAGGTAAAGGATAGTGATTAAAGGGTGCTCTTTATAAGGCTTGAATTTGAGTCCCCGAGCTGATTTCGTGGCTCGCCATTGGTTGCGCTACAGAGTGTCCTTATCATTTTGCAGTGAGGGATGAAATACTATGTTTTGTACTCTAAATCGGGACGAATAAAACTGTTAAAGATTATATAGAAAGTTCTTCCGTCAAACTGGTCAAAAATGCGCTTCAATTTTACCAATGTAAGGTTTGCCAGAAAGGCATTTTTCTCACAATTAGAATAAGATTTCAAATCGTAGATTACCAGCACCCTTGAATCTTTTTCAAATTAAGATAATCCTAAAGAGGAGTTTCCTACGTTGTGACTGTAGTGTGCAGTATGTTTCGGATGGACTGCTTTACACCTTGAAGTGTTAAATGTATGTCCGTCGTCATCTCTCCAATGTTAAAGTCGATTCAGATCCTCCTGAAATGCTAGTATATCCTCGTGGTTGCGAATGTCCCTCTCACTCTCTCCCTCCAAAGTTTCACGTCATCATCAGACGATACCTTTTGTGGAAGTTCGTTAATATAAATCAAGAAAAGAAGAGGTCCTAGTAATGAACCTTTGAGGACCCCACTAGGCCACTCCGTAGTCTGGGAGAAAGTGAAGTTAACCGTGACCTTAAAATGTCGATTTTATAGGTATGAAGTAGTCCAATAAATTAGAGGTGATTTGATACCCATTCGCTTGAGTTTATTAGTAGGACACATACGGTTGGCCCTATCAAAAGCTTTTGAGAAGTCAAGGTAAACAGTGTCAACCTTCCTCTTGCAAGCAAGGATGGTTGTCCGTCGATACACTGCAGTCAACGGGTTGCTTATACTAGAATGACCCTTCGTGAAGCCATGCTGTTGGGGTGAAAAGATATTTAAGGCTATTAAACAGTCGTCTTCACGGTCACATATCAGGGACTCCTTTATTTTTGAACCTAGGGAGAGAAGAACCGGCGGTCAGTAGCTTGAAGGTTCGCTGCGTTGACCTCTTTTGAAAATTGGTGTGATGTCAGCCAGCATCCGAATTTCTAGTGGTTTGCCTCGGCTTAGAGAGCGTGAGAACATCACGCAAAGCGGTGTTGAAGGGATTGAAGCTGCTTTCTTCAGTGTGGCAGAATGAACCATATCCGGCACAGGAGAAGTGTCTTTTCTTAGGTGCTGCAGTTTCCGGTACTCCAAGTCAGCGCTAAGGTTCACTTCGGAAAGTCTTGTGCAGTTGCAGATGAAACATTCATCAATATAGTTGATGTGGGTCGGTTCAGATGTCCGAGAGTATTGTTCAACCAGAAGGTTAGCGCATCACCGTTGTTATTGGCAGGGCCACTGTAACCAAGCAGTTGGGGTACTGCAGTTTTGGTTTGTCGAAGAGTGATCGCATGACGGAATAAGGGTTTTTTATTGGAGACAAATTTATCCGTAAGCTTTATCTGGTACTGAAGCCTATCTTATCTTATTGCCTTTGTGCATATGTTCCTTATATGTTTGTATTGTCTGTGCACATCATTGTTATCAGCTTGTTTGCATTCCACCCAATAGCGCCTTTTGCGGCTTAGCAAAAGAAGAGTGCGGTTCTTAACGTCTGTCGGTTGCTTGTAGATTTTGGGGACCATGTGAAAGATAATCCTTCCAGCAAACGATTGTCGTACTTCATGTCTGCAGTGGGCTTACTGTAGATGACGCCAAATAAACACCTCGAGGTGGTAGACAACCTTACTGAGCAACATACGGATTCATCAAGATTGATAAACTCTTGATTTTGCATTTGATGTACTTTCAGGCATGATCATAAGTATAAGGCTACTCTAACCGAAATTCCTGTTTTTCTGTCATTGCGAAACAAAGACATCCCGAGTATTGCTGGCTCATGGTCTATAAGCTGAGAAGATATCCAAGTTTCAGATATGCTTATCAGATGAGCATTGTTAGCATTACTGAGTTCACCTAACTCATCCATTTTATTCGGTAAACTCGCAGCGTTCATGTAGAAGCAGTTTATTCTTTCAATTTGAAACTCGCGAGCTTCTCCGTCCTGTTTGTCTGTATGGACCTTATGTAAATGAACAGGTAGCCTACCGATACAAGGTTTTCCGAGTTATTGGCCTCCGTCTTTCCAACATTTTTTATGAACAAGACAGTCCACAGGGGGATGGTCAGCTCCAACTCGCCTTTGTGCTTCCATAGTTGCAGCCGCCATATGGGAGGATGGGAAATTTATCTTCATTAAACGGGTTCTAAAATCTCCGTCCTTCTTGTCTAGTCTCATCACTTGTTGAGACAGTGTGTTTTTGAGCTTTAAGGATTGCTTGATATCAGAGTTTGTGTCTTCCGGTACACTTCGCACCATGATATTTCTTCCACGGAAGAACTTCTCGTGAGATTCCTTATGAACATTTCGAATGTAATAACGCTCAGAATACGGTATGTCAGACAGTATTCTTTTATTTTCATCTGATTTCAGTAAGTGACTGGCTAGTACAATATCCTCTACCTCGGTAGCGTCAGTGAATGTAGCACGAAGTAGCCTTGGGTGGTTCTAATGCTTAGAGTCCTCTCTCCGAGTGAGCCGTTTGACCATCAAGGGTTCTGTCTTGTAAAGTTTAAGCTTCTTGTTTAATTCTTCCCAGAGCGTTCTGTCATGTTTGTCCTGCAAACTGATTATAAGAGAATCATCACTAACCGTTATTAATTTCCTGGGTTTTCCAGTGCGTTCAGGTTGCAAACCTTGCTTTTTGGAGGTGGAAGCGCGTTTCCGATTCTTAGGATCTTCGATTAGCGTATGAGCATTCTTGGGGGTAGACTGTGAGGTCAAATCACCAGTCAATTTCCCCAAAATACTTGGGATGTTCAGCTTAGACGGTGACGCCTAGTACTTTTTAAGTTCGTTAACAGGGTTCATTCACCTGCAGAAGTTTTGGGAACCACCGTTGCATTCAGAGATCCTGTGCTGGGAGACAAAATCTCCTGAGGGAGTCTATTGCCGTCGACGTTGTGATGGTGCTGAGTTTCAGCATGTCATCACTGGAGTTAATACATACTCCATCGATAGCAGAGCTGTCGAGATCCCTTTTCTTGTTTTCATTGCGCGTCTTTGTTTGTCTAACTCTTTAGGACTGTCCTTTTTCAAGTTTGCTGACAACTTATTTCGCAGGCCTGTCAATAGGACAATGATGCTGCTCACCAAAACGTCAGCATCCGTGTTGTACATGACACATACCAACCTAAGATCTGACTTACTAAGTCTGTTTTTAGCAGTTACTGTGATATCTGTGCACGCTTCGAGCAAATAACGTTTGCAATTGTCGCACTGCGCAACAGACGTAACAGCGAAACGGCATCCAGGTCGTTTGCATGAATGTTCCATAACTAAAGTTACGTAAATTGTCTTATAGATCTTAGCGAGAGCCTAAGACCATAAAAAGCAGTACGATAAAAACGGGTAAAAATGGATTAATACGGATGGCACAAAAGCTAACGATAAACTAAAACTAACATTGGCGTGAAAAACTGATAAACGGAATAAAGGCTTATACAAGAAACGGAAACTCGCTGGACATCTTTGTGCTGAGAATCTCAATCAGCCAAATTTGGGGAAATTTTGGGTAAATCCCCAAAGTCAAACGACCTTCACCAAGATTTAAAGAAAGTTTTTGGGTTTTGGTTCCATTTCTTCAAAGTTTACTATAGCGACTTCCCCAAAATGAGTCAAATTTTCACCGAAGTTGCGAGATCGGGTTGTATTAATAATACTGGATAATGGTAATAATAAATAAATGTATATATTACTGAAACTCCATTGAATTTTGAATACGTTGAAGGTAACTTATTAAACTTTGCAGTCTAGTTTTGTGGTATGTGACGCTTAAACTACTTGTCCTCATGAAAGTTCAGTACGTTTTCGAATCTATGGAGAAAAGTATTTGCTATTGTTAATCCCTAATTGTAATGTGCTCAATAATCCTCTTAATAAAGTTTGGTGATTTCGATAGTCAAAACTATGTGCGCCTAAAAGTTATGTCTGGTCCTATGGCCAGCGATTAAATGTTTTTTCTTCAAAATAAGTTTTCCGTTGTAATAATACCACATGTATGTATATTTAACTATTGTTATCAATTAGAATCGGTACTTAAGTTACTAAACTATTGGTTTTCGAATGTCATCGTCATTAACCTACGTCAAATCAATATTAAATTTCAGTGTGATTACTTTAGGTTGACAGTGCTTGTGGTGGATGAAATGTTAGTGTCCTTATAGAGAATGAAATACGATGTAGTTAGCTATCCCTAGCAGCCAAATTAGAACCAGTGAACAAACAATGACACAAGAATCTCTCTAATCAACAAGTTAATTCAGTAGGCAGAACGGAATCGTAATAACTACGATCATCAAACAACATGCTCAAATTCGTTTCTTGTAGTATCACAGTGAAAACAAATTTAGGACTAATTAAATTTTCATTAACCATACACTACATCAGAGATCTTTATTAATGGAACGATGATACGTCCAACTCATAACAACCTCACTAGAGAATATCCTTCTGATATGCTTCTCCATCGTGAAGATAATGTAATCAACAACTCAAGAACACCAGCAGTAAATAAGTTGAGGTGTAATTTAACACCACTATCGTTGTCATCATCTCCTTTCACGTTGAGCACTCGATGTACGTATTTGATTCTACCTTGTACATTAAGTGCTTCAGCTAACAGTGAGCGTTTCTATTCAGTTCGATCAGTATGTTCGCACTTTTTTGCCAACATTCCCGACTGAAATGTCCTTCATTCAGGCACACAATATGCAATCTCATACATCCTATGAAATTCAATCTCTGCGTCTTATCAAAACTTTCGATAGTTTTGCACAGTTCCATGTAGTGACCTACCATAATTAGAAAACATCCACTTCCTTGATTCACACAGTTATCTTTTCCGTTTGTGTAGAATCGGTCTCGTAATGATGGCTCATCTGTCATTGAGGTTGACCTGTGTAATATCGCCACAAACCACTCAAGAGCGGGTCCTACTATTTCCACAATATACTAAGACTTCGATTTATTTCCCCTTTCCTCTATGGAAAATATCAACTTGACCCACTGTCTTTGAAATCGTGGAGGTGAGTGACTAGACACTACCCGAAACACTGACGTGAAGTTTTGTTCATTCTCCATTTCTATAGACGACAAGATACTTCTACAACCTAGCAAACCGTACAGACATGACTTCATGTTTTCGCATGGGACTGAATGCGCAAAACACTTGTGACACATGTTGACTGAGTATCAGTGATTTCGTTAATACATGTGAACTGAAGTTGCACATTTATGACAATCAGATTTCACCAACTGGGTTTCGACGAAAATCAGATTTGTTTTCAAACGCAATTCATGTAAATGATGCTATCACACGTACCATAAATAAACCCGAAGAACAAAATCAAATGAATGTACATGAACAAGACGGATTTTTGAAATGCCATCAACAACTGTTATTGTACTTATTAAGTGACAAGAAAGTGAATGAAGAAACCAACAAACGAATGTTTGTCCACGAAAATGATTTTCCAATGGCTCAATATATAAACAAGCAAACACTTCCAGATCAATCCATGCAATTCGAATACATTAAGGACGAAAAAACAAAGAGGCAGATTTAATTTACACGAACAAAGAATTATAGAGAGCATTACAACGGACAAATTTACCCACTCTTCCTCTTCGTCTGTTTGAACTTGCAATAACTATCAAACACCACGATCAGTATTCACTGATATAAATGAAAGTCGACAGATTTCGACACTTGTTCAACTTGCTAAAAGTTGATGTGTTAGACAGAAAATGAACAAGAATGATTAGTGAATCTTCAGAAAGCTGGCAATCACTTCAATTAGTAGTCACTGAACATAATGAAATTAGTAAAATTTATCAAACAGAAGCGTCATGAGGGTGAAATCAGACTCAAAGTGAGACAATAGAAAGTGAAGGTCAACGACAAAGAAGGAATATCTAGTTTGAAAGCTGCTGTATGTTACTAATAAGAGAGGAAGCTTTCTTTGTGTACTTATAGTCGAAATTGATTCGTTTAATGGTGTCTAGAGGACATATGGAAACCATCCATCTGAAATAGTGTCAGACAAACAAAAACAATCACTGAAAAGTAAATTATTTGTCAATGTCATTACATGTGGGTCTTTGTGGAATATGATCGTTGAATGAATCATTTCAGTCAATTTGGTTGGTGGTTATTTTAAGTATAATCGAAATGTGCTTCAATGTGTGCTTGCATTCTAAACGAATATTTTCTATGCAGAAATTTAGTTCAATCGGGAAACACTTGCATAACAGAACATCTATTTAAACAACAGAATGCTTCACAATAATTTTCAAAATATTTCATATGAATATATGTGAACTTATTAAAGCATCCAATGAAATAGGATCTACTCATCGTGTCTAATCATTGTCTCATTCAGTTTTTCACTCCGCTCCATTGACAGTCGAGGACTGAATTAAAGAAAAACTCTGAATTGACGCTCATTATAAAGTATTCACAAAACCATACGAAAATAACGTAGAGTTCAGTAAAATGCTCTTCTTCGCGGTGTCGCTTCAGATAATCTGTTGTGAATATAATCACCTGTAATTATGAAAAGTAGATGATTACTTCATTATCAGTGCACTCATATTAACAAATGTATTAGTGAAATATTAGGCATTTAAATACTTAGGGTTACACACTTAGTAATGTCTGAACATTCATACATAACAAATGAACAGTAAGTGCCTTATATTTTTATTTGTAAAATATTAACAGATAATCGTTTGCCTATCGGAGCATCAAACAAACTGAGCCAACCAACAAATCATCGCCACTCTTTCAGCCATTCAGCTTGGCATGTCGTTATGTTTGCTTTGAAATTTTTTGTGATGATTTCTTGTGATTGCTGTGGACAGAGAACACTAATGCTGCAAAGTTCTAATTTCAGCAGAACGATATTATTGGATGCATTATAAACGATGGACGGTTATTTGCATTAACATTTAATTATTTATTCAAAACTTACAATAAACGTTGAGCAGCACCAACAAAGCCAGGCATCACCTTGTAAAACATTCTAGAATAAAGGAAAGAAAACAATTCACTTCAATTCATCATGTATCTATATCAATATCAGTGAAGAAACAGTGTTACTCTACTAATTAACTCTACCAATTTTAATATAATATTTAGCTGACTGACTGAATTCATGGAAGAGTTCGGTCAGTCTGTTATTCTGAAATTCGACATCATTCTGTCTCATGATTGACAGTTGTCTAAACAACGATTTAATTTCATCAAAGACAGTATCATGAAACATTCGAGCTACGTATTCCACGAGTGCGAAATCGTTGCTTGAAGATGTACTGTTCTGGTTTTGCTGTAATTTCCGGTTATAATCAATCATTATACATAGAACTGAGAATCAATTTCTCAAATGATAACATTATTTCATGATGCTTTGTACCAACAACATTCAGTATAAACACCACAACAGATGGCAGACGTTTACCAATTTCAATTCCCGTGTAAACGAAACTGGTTTCATTTTGCAATTTATACGTGATGAAAATATGATGGTGCAAACACTATGGCGAAGTGATGTGAATAAACGTTCAAAGCAGTTGAACATGAATTGGAAGGCGAAGATTTGTTTGGAATGTTCTTCAATGAAATATAAATTGAAAATTTATTTCTGTTTTGGTGTAGGAAACGTTTCATCAGTGTTCATGATCGGCATATTTTATTAGGAGAACTGTAGCTATTCGAGAAAACCAATCAATAATAACCAATAATCACTACTAGTTTGTGGAAAACTATGATTAGATCAACTTACTTTTTTAAATACCAACCCTAAAATAAAGAGAATGAATCCAATTCCTGCAAATACAAAACATATCATGATCAAGATCGTCTTGAATTTCTCTTCCACATCTTCTAGCTTCATACCCATAAAAATGGCTAAGATGGTGAATCCGGTAGCCAAAGGTAGAGAAATAAATATTTCATACACTTGTGCACATGAAATTAATAACGCAAAACCAGTACTAATAATTATCATCTGAATAAGGAAAAAAGTAACATCAAATAACCATTAATTCAGAAGTTGAATCGGTCAACGACTGGAGAAATAATGAAAGAATAATGTTCACTCTCCTGCATTCGATTGAAATGGTTAAAATGAATATATTTATGGATACAAGCACATGGCAAGGAATGCTTATTCAAGTCCCTCATAGTGACAAACTTGAAATATTTTCAAAGCTAATTCGCTCAATCAGTACACACGACCATGTTATGTGAGGTTTATTACCTAAATGGTGTGAGTTATAGTAACTTGGGTAAACCAAAAACCACGACAGCTAGTGGTGACTGCCACTTGAGGCACCAAATGATGACATGTACATCACTGAATACAAGTTTAGTGATAGACAAAGTGAGTGGATGATTATAGAAATTCACATGAAGAAATCAAACTTGTTTAGTTGTTCTACGTTCACAACTCATTCCATATCTTACAAATAGTAATATCAACAAACATAGATAAGAGTAGGATGTGCCGTTATCGCGTGTATCCACGTCTACATATTTCTGAATTATCCATAACATGGACAGATACCTTTTAATGTTATATAATTCTCATCATTTAACAGTTGAGTAATACCTGATAATCCAACCGGATCTAAAATGATCTAGTTATAAACGTCAAAATTTTTATGGAATCAGTGAAATTATAGAAACTGGATATCTATGCATACTGACATCTCAAAACACAACGTTGAAACTCATCTGTTCAAGTGAACCTTCAAACATTCTTTTATCTCCATCACCGTTATCAAACTAACATGACAGTATTTACATTATTCAACAAACAAATCTACAATAAATTCAATCGATGGTCGGATGAAAATATCATTAATGCAATAGTAAGCCATATTCAACTGACGGTGATAACGATGAAGATAGTGTTCATTGTGGATGAAGAATGTAGTTTCTTAATAAATATGATTATTAATCCAAGAACTAATCCGATCAATCTGAAATATAAAAGAACAAAATGAACAACATACTAGACTCAAAGATACAATAGACCATAGTGATGTGCATCAGATGTTCTACCTAATCTGAGTTCATGAAATCGCTGAAAAAGTTCCTCAACGTTTCAGTTTGACATTTTGAAATAACACGAATCTTGTCAAAATGATCGAGAAATGGATGAAATTATAAATGATCCCTTGAAACTTTTATTTCATCCCCCCAAATGCCTTGGTACGGCGGAGGTTGCGAAGAAATAGGTCTCCATCTTGAAATTCTCTCACATGGACACGCTAATACAGCCACTGCCAGACAAGTTTTACTCACTACCTTCTTCTGGTATGGGTATCGTTTGTGAAATCGAGAGGAAGAAAAGCTAATTTCCGGCGCTTTTACCGCGTTAGTGGAGACGAAGCGTCCACATGGGTGAGTTTGAAAACCATGATTCCAAACTGATGGTGCACATGGGCTCCAGGATCCTGAGGGACTGAATGGCGTATGAACCCATTATTGGTCACCGGCTGACATGAGGATGCATCTGCTAATGCTGCTGAATCGCCCTGCTGGTCATACATTTAGGTTGAGGGCTCCGGGTGTAGGTCCCTATGGAAACCACCTGTTTCGGTCTGATCACCCGGGCAGTATAACAGCTCACACACAAATGAAGTGGCTTGTGTGTCATATATGTATTCGCTGACACTCTTCTACCAAAATTTATTATTTGAAACAAATAAGTAAATACATTTCAGTATGATCATTTATTGTGATGTGATGTAACACAAAATGAGAATGATTTGTGCTGGGAAAGAAACGAACTAGTTTTCTCTTCCTCATCATAATATTCTCGTCAAACACGGGTCAAATTACTTATACCAGTGTAATAATCGATTCACTGAATAATACATAATAGTAATACACGAAAAATTGTCGATATGATTCTCGGAGAATACGTATATTTCAAGCATATATTACTTACGTTAATATGAGACCACTGAGAACAACTGGATCTCCAACATTTTGGAAGCTGAATCTGTCAAATCGAATGGAAAATGTCTTACATGCAACAAGATTTATTTTGACTGGTTTCATTTGACACGTCATCAAATTCGAATGTCGTCATCGCTTGACTATCTGCAATGGAGATTTGTGAACAATTCACCTTCCACAATCACCAATTCCAAGTTTAACTGAAATAAGTAAGAAATCCAAATACAGTAATGGAGATATTCAATATCACGGATTACATAAAACCTCAAATGTCTACTCGCGTGCCTATTCCTTTCTTTTTCATTGTATTTCAACAAGTATGGATTCATGTACAGAATTTGAATTTCATCTGACTAGTTAGGCGTATCACCTTTACGAGAATTATAACAAAGATTGCAAGCCACTGAGAATAGATCTTATTAGATTCACGCTAGCTGCTCATGGCATACGATGGTTTAAAGTCGTCATCGTTAACGTACCCACTTCATTGAATATAAATAACACTGACCAACCTAATCATCCCCATAAATGATGCTCAATGGAAGTATGCTTTCAGAACAGGTTTTGTCACATTGTAAAGTGTGCTGAAGGCAGTGAGTAGAATGTGTGGTGAGTCTCCCAAGATTATTACAGACATGGTTGTTGATAGACATTGAAAATCTTGCAAACTGCTGAAAAGTGATTTCCTTTCAATTATTTTCCATCCAATTCATTAGTGTCTTTCACCTTCAATGAGACTCTTGTGTTTGGAAAAGAAACTAGTTGGAATCATCTGTGCTGAGTGTCTTATATTGTCGTTAGCCTATTACATCGAACGAAACTGTTGTTATTGATCCTTATAAAACGACTTATCAGCAGGTCGAAACTCATCCTTAATTCACACCATTCGACAGAAATTGACAAACTCACATGGAATGATTCTGATGTTCAGTAAAATGGACTCAATAAAATTACACAAATTTATAACAAAATTCACCAATTACTTTGAATCAAATTTATTAATTTATGAGTGGTTATTCTTTCATCGAACTTTGGTTAATATAACTTTATACAAAACAACAGGATAAGTGATTTAGTTAATAATGAAAAAACTGATTTAACTCTTAGTTCATTGTGAACGAATACGCGATAGTACCTCGAAATGAGAATGATCATGTTGCTCTGATGAGCTTAATGACAAAATGTAGTCTCTACATAGTATTGATGCCAAAAGAAACAAACGTTTTTAACTTGTTCATTCCGTTGACTATATACACATATCATGTTTCATGTGATAGATATTTGGATAAGGATGAGTGCTTTAAAAATCAATCAACAAATAGAAAACTATTTCCCACCCAATGATCAATGACAAACTTATAAACCATTTCACAGTTTTGTTATCCAAATCATCAAGCATGATTCCTATGAAGAATATAATGTTCAAGGACATGAATGTCGATCAAATCCATTCTGTTAAAATATGAAATTATACATCTTTAGGTTTATGATTATTTGTGTTCAGGTCTATCAATTTCAATGAAACATATCAATCTCATCATCTACACTGTAAAGCTATATAATAATAATAGAATATATTTCAACTTGCATGACTTGTCATATTTTCATCCACGAACACTGCATGATTTGACAATAATACACATATACTGTTGTTATTTCAAAAAATGAAGTGACTAGATGAAATAATGAATTCCTCATTAACCCACAAACATCAGTTGTAGGAAACACACCAGTCCGAACACCGAATAATTTATATTTGATACGATGATTAACTCCTGAGTCAGTTAGTCAACTACAATGTACGAGAAGGCACATATATGCATCGGTCCAAGTTACCATACCTCATTAGCACAAGAAGCTGGATAACGGATTCATAGAAGTAGTTAATTCAATGGTCGTAATATATAAGGGAAAGATTGTATTTGAGGATACAGTACAGGGAGGAATAATTGGTTCGTAGAAAGAAAAGTATAAAGTCACTTTAATCCCATGGTTTAAGGGAAGACGCAGAGTGTACACACCGACGCCAGTGTGATCAATTTTGAGCTATGTCACCAAGAGTCTCCAATCATTAGTTACGATAGTCGCGCGAACCCCAACCAAGTAGTCTCCATCTGTCAACATCGCCAAAATTAGGAGTTAATGTCTTCAAGCACTGATGTCACGTTTTGGTTTTGCCACTCCTAACCTTCTTCCAAACATCCCCAACACCGGTTATTATTGCACGTCGTGGTAATTAGTGTTCAGGCATACGTGACACGTGGCTTATTCATCTCAGTTGATAAAGATTTACAACCTCATCGACTGATTTACCACAATTCCTTAATATCATGCGTATGACCTCACCATTAATTACCTGATGATCTCAGCACATGAGAGTTATATTCTTAAGATATCAGTAGTCGAATACTAGTAGCTTACGAATATCTTCTCCTTTTAACGTCTACGTTTCGCAACCGCAAAGTAGAACAGAACAAACCGCCTCGCAGTATACTCGTCCTTTAATTGGTAGAAAAATATCTCGCATTCGTCATAGGTGACGTAAGTTGGCAAAAGCTCAACGAGCAGTCTAAATCCATGCAGAGATTTCGTCAGATACCAACCCATTAGGGCTGATCAGAATCTCAAATTAAGGGAAGCTGTCAGCGCGTTCGACTACTTCACTCCCTATCCTTAGTCCAGGTATTGACGCAGGCCAGTCCTGAAGCAACAGTTTGCATTTAGAATGGAAGAAACGAATCTCAAACATCCTAGCATTGTTTTTCAGTGTTCATAGAAGACTGCGTTCAATCAGCGTCTTCACCAAAGAGGATTATATCATCTGCCTATTCTAAATCAATAAGTGAGGTCCCTGGTAGGGGATCAATACCCAAAAACTTAGTAGACGAGAATGTTATATCCAGCAGTAGGTCTATGATGAAGCTGAACAAAAATTGACCTCTCCTTATGTATTGGGATAATCAGTCATTTTGACCAGATGGGATTACGTCCAACTCTCAGATTTAGCTAAAATATTGTTCAACCTAATCGCGAAGACTGAACGACCATCCTTGAAGACCTTTGGAGTTAGTCCATCTGGACCACCTGCTTTCCCTCACTTCATA
This sequence comes from Schistosoma guineensis, assembly GCA_944470375.2. NCBI lineage: Eukaryota > Metazoa > Platyhelminthes > Trematoda > Strigeidida > Schistosomatidae > Schistosoma > Schistosoma guineensis. The sequence goes on from OX103895.1 coordinate 24,311,579, forward strand.
TTAGCTTTAGCTTCTGAACTTCAGTCAGAGTCGACGGACCTACTTCAATGTTCCATTCAGGCTTTCTGGGAATAGTGGATAGTTGTAGAGTAGCTTATGGCCAGCTAGACTGCTCCTTAAAGTGTTCCGCCCATCGTTCTCAACGTTTGAGCTGAGAGAAAGTAACAGTGCCATCCTTTTCTGAGATCGTCTCACCAACATCTGAATTCTTAATTCCAGTTTCTTTTATTGGTCTGAAAAGTTGTCTGGTGTTTCCTACAGCCACTGCCTTTTCCATCTCTTTTATTTCGTTGCCCACCACTGATCACTGTCGTTCCCTAGGCTTCTGAATAACCTAGATCCCGTTTTCTTTCGTTCTTCATATTGTTCTGAGCCTGATGGGAGGCGTTTACGAGAATCTATCAGTGCAATGAACTTAGTAGAAATCCATCGGTTTTTTGTAACCCTTTGGTTTAAATCACTGATGGACGTCACTTTCGTTCGTATATCTTTCGATGCAACATCTTGGTGAGTCTCGTTTGCAGAACTACCTGGGTGTAACCTCAGTTGTTCCTAGAATCTTCTATTGACTTTTTCGTCACCGAGTTCATTTCTAATAGGTCTTCTTAGTGTGATTCTTCTGCAACCAGTGAGACACAAGCAAATGCGTGGTCGTATTACAGCATGATGTGAGTCCAAACAGGTATTCCAGAACGAGTGACAGTCTTCTATCGGGCCTCTCCAACGATCACTGATAACAATATGGTCTATTTGAGTCCATCGTCGGTTTGATGTAGTGGGTCGCCATGTTAGATGATGTCTCTTCTTATGCCTCAAATTAGTGTTTGCTAAAAGTAAGCGATTGCCTGGGCACAATGCAGCAGAGGACTACCATTATCTATCAAATGAGACAGGAATTAACGCCTAAATTCTGTATGTGGCTATTATTTACATTCAATCTACCACGTACGTGCGGTATTTTTCAATTCACATACACTTTAAATCCTTCGCATTATTCAAGACCACCATTTCACATACATAATCTAGCAGACTGTTGGATCGTTTTGTTTACTATCACTTATCATATTATCCTAATTTCCTCTTTGACATTACCAGAAGTGATTACATCGGAACATAATAGTTACAAATGGAAGGATAATTATACGTGTTGTTTCTCTCATTTACATGATATGAGACTGGATGTCACGTCACGACAAAACTCATAACATCCAAGCATATTAAGTCGGTCTGTAATTGTTCATGCACATTCACAATCTACAGTTTGGTTCCACTGTTAACCTACACTTCATCATACACATACATCAAGTTTTCTAAACATTGAAGCATACCATTATAATATCCAAAACATGATGTGGTAGGAGTTCTAAACAGCTCAGCAAAGTATGTTCGACTGGCATTAATCATGTCATTTAAAGAGTTCTTCCAACAAATTCTAATTCTGCGTCAAGAATTCACTTTGATGAGCATGTCAATCGGAACGTTCTATGCTGAACCGTTTTAAGTTGCATATAGTAAAATTGAAGGGGATATTCCCCTAGTGACTTTCAGTGCTTCTGGATATTTAATAATTTTTTCAAAGTATAATTAGTTAGTTGGGTTGTAGATGCACTTTCAGTGTATTTGATTCTTCAGTAAGATGTATTCAGCTATCAACTATTCATTTTGATCAGTTCATAGATCGGTGTTTTTAATGAATGTTAAAGCGCATACGTGAGTGATTATTAGTGTTCCGTACTGACTAGTCCATTAATAAATCATCTTTTTCAAGGAACGCCAGCATAAACAATTTCACACAAAATGGATTGATACAAACGTCTAATGAACGGCCATTAGATTGTATGAAAACTAGTTACGACTATTGACTAACTATTTACACAGTGGTTTGATTAGTGATCCATTACAATCATGATCGCCATCTCGAAAATGATGTATCAGTTCACCGGATTGGATCATCAGATTATAATAACCCTCAGCCACATGTCTAAACATCAAGAAACCATGATAAATAAAATTGAAACCGCTTAAAACTATAAACATATATCATGTTCGCATACTTACAACCTTTATAAATGGTAATAAAATTCGTTAACCGTGTTCACAGATACATGACACAAAGTCCGTAAAAACCACAAAATATCAATTCGAACTTCAAATGGAATAGAAGTTGACATTGAAGTGTTACTTGATTTATGAATGATCAGGCACTTGAAAGTTTGTCGAAACCGAAAAATAAAACGAGAAAAAGAGATATTGTGGACTTCGTTAAGTTTTTTCTTCGGTGAGATCAAAGACTTCGGTGAAGGTGAGACATGAATTAATTAGAATACTATGAACATTCATCCATCACTGTATTTTAGCTCGGAATAGGAAGCAAAGGAATTTTACACTTGTAATTCGGATTTCAAATGAAACCCTCTAACTATTCAATACTGCCTGGAAAGTTTCATATGTTCGTCCCAAAATTAAGACAGGACCTGAAGAAATTTTAAACATTGCCGGCCCATAAAAATAACCTCGGTGGTATACAGAGAGATGAAAAAAGTAGTTGAGGCAGCAGTAGTTCAACATCCACTTGCTAATAATCTCATCTCAACCTATCACCATGGGGTTCTTAGGTCCAGATCATACGATACATATCCAGTAGACAACCTGAGTGATATAACTCTAAAATGGAACAATGGATTCCTTGTATCAGTCCTATTCTTAGACTTTAAGAAAGCATTTGATAGGGTCTTGTACACAAATCTCATCAACATAAATCCTTCGGAATCAATAACCCACTCTATTCATGGTTTGCTTCGTTCTTGACAGAACGTAAACAAATGGTAGGGGACAACGACTAGACCAACATTTAGTGTGGTAAACCTGGAGCGAAAAATAGCAATTACCATTTACCCTTAAGAAGTGTGAGATCGTGCGTTTTGGAAAAAATCCTTATGATTAACAAATTTACTTATATAAAACTAGAGTCCAAACACTCCAAACAATGCACAATCTAGGTATTACTTACACAGGAAGCCTAAACTCTGATCAACCTGCTTCGTTTATTATATCTAAATACAGACGGCTAAGTGATTTTATAATTGGAGATTTCTTCCAAACAGAGGCTCTGCTTACCCTCTACAAAATATGTATGCGAACCTCCCTTGAATATCGCTCCTACATTCCATCGAACATGAATACCACAAAGAAGATAAGAGTAGAAGATATTCAAAGACGCTTCATACGCTGACTGTTAGGATGTGACTCCACTCTCAACTACACAGATAGATGTAAGCACCTCTCATTAGAACCTTCATGGTATCGTCGGCTAAGTAACACTCCAATGTTTATGTACAAAGTATTATATGGACTCACATTCCTAGCCTCCTGCCAACCCATGATCCATGACCCGGTCTACAGACTCAGAAACAGCGCATATACACTGTTTACATTAAAACACCGGATACCAATGCGTTGTAAGTATTTGACGATGCGATGTGTTTTATTAAAGAATGGGTTGCCAACACCTATCCATAACTGTAACACTATCATCAAGCTTAAAAGAGCAATAAAGAGCCTCATGCATTATTCCCTGGTCTTCCGCACACCAGTGAGTCACATTATGATGAACCGACTAATATCTAGACAGATCATGAAGGCGACGGGCTCTCATTGTTAATGATATGAAAGTAAACGAATGATAGAAAACATGGTTTGTCTCCTCAACTATTCATTGTTTATTAGTCATGCCCTTAAGCTCCAGCTTCGCACTTTCAAACTCCGAACCTCTCTAGTGGTTTAAGTTGGAGTGTTCTCATTACGTGTCGTGTACTTTTTGTTCTACTACAAGTAGACAGATGACTCACTCGTCTCATGAATGCTGATCAGCTAGGGCCGATAATAGGAGGCCTGCTTAAGCATCTGGGCTACCTGTTCTTGCCATCCAGATATTTCAACAAGTTATCTATTTTTATTTGTTTTAATATTTCAATATGTTGTATTCTGCTGCGTTTCTGAAAAGTGTACAACCTTTCGTTGTCAAAGTTACAAAAGACTCAATAAGAGCCAATGTGGTATCTGGCAATATACAGCGAAAAGAATGCACATTATTCAGATGTTCATTTACTGAACTGCTAACATCTAACTGGCGATCACTCAATATTTATCGCCAGGACCGACCAAGAAGAAAGAAACGGAAACTTGTTGAAATACTTTACGCTAAGAATTCTTCATTGTACCAAAAATATAATATTGAATAAAGCTGATAATAATAATAATAATAGTCCTTAATTCTCGTAAGTTGCTCAACGTTTTGTTTTCTTATTCTGAAAATCTTATGATTCTTAGCACTTGCATACATTTGGGCTTGCTATCAATCCTTACCATCTCTAAACCACACACAATCTGAACAGTGTCTTATTACTTATACTATTAGTTATCTTCATAGCAGTATGAAATACTAAATAGATATCTAACCCACAATACAGAAGCTTTGACTATCTGATGTCCTTGTGACATGAAATTAATGGAGACAGTGTATTTCAACATGGAGATAGATTAAAATGATATTCATGAATGCCGCAAACGTAAGAGAGCCTAACATCACGAAAGGAGGGAGGGTGGCGTTACTGACCAGCAAACATGATGGTGTGGAGAAAACTTCGAGCCACCCATGTCTGAAGTGCAGAACAGTTGACGGTGCTTGTGGTGAATGGAATGTCAGCGTCCTAATAGAGAATGAAATACATTGTAGTTAACTATCCATAGCTGCCAAATTAGGACCAGTGAACAAACAATGACACAAGAATCCCTCTAATCAACAAGTTAATTCAGTAGGCAGAACGGAATCGTAATAACTACGATCATCAAACAACATGCTCAAATTCGTTTTTTGTAGTCTAACAGTGAAAATAAATTTAGGACTAATTTACCTTCCATTAACCACACAATCCATCAGAGATCACGTTTAGCACTCGATCTACGTATTCGATTCTACCTTGCATATTACGTGCTTCAGCTAACAGTGAGCGTTTCTACTCAGTTCGATCAGTATCTTCGCTCTTCTTCTGTCAACATTCTCAACTGAAATGTCCTTCACTCAGGCAGAAAATACACAATCTCATACATCCTGTGAAATTCAATCTCTGCGTCTTATCAAGACTTTCGATAGTTTTGCGCAGTTCCAAGTAGTGACCTACCATAATAAGAAAACATCCACTTCCTTGGTTCACACAGTTATCTTTTCCGTTTGTGTGGAATCGTTCGCGTAATGAGGACTCATCTGTCATTGAGGTTGACTAGTGTGATATCTCCACAAGACGACTCGAGAGCAGGTTCTACTATTTCCACAATATACTAAGACTTCGATTTATTACCCCTTTCCTCTATGAAATAAATCAACTTGACCCACGGTCTTCACAATCGTGAAGGTGAGTGACTAAACACTACCTCTAACACTGACGTGAAGTTTTGCTCATTCTCCATTTCTATAGACGACAAGATACTTCTACAACCTAGTAAACCGTATAGACATGACTTGATGTTTTCGCATGGGACTGAATGTGCAAAACACTTGTGACACATGTTGACTGAGTATCAGTGATTTCGTTAATACATGTGAAGTGAAGTTGTACATGAAGAAGACAGATTTTTGCAAATGTCATCAACAACTTTTATTGTACTTGGTAACTGGCACGAAATTGAATGTGTAAACCAACAAACGAACGTTTATCCACCAACTTGAGTTTCCAGTAGCTCAATATATAAACAAACAAACTCTTTCAGATCAATCCACGCAATTCAAATACGTTAAGGACGAAAAAACGAAGAGGCAGATTTAATTTACAACAATAAACTGCACAACAGTAGGGAGCATAACAACAGACAAAACTATCCATTCTTCCTCTTTGTCTATATGAAATTCAAATAACTATCAAGTGCCACGATCAGTATTCGCTGATATCGATGGAATTCTACAAAATTTGACAATTGTTCGACTTGTTAAAGTTGATATGTTAGACAGAACATAAACATCATTGATTAGTGGATTTGTAGAAAGCTGGCAATCAGGTCATTTAGCAGTCACTGTTCATACTGAAATTAGCACAATTTATGAAACAGAAGCGTCATGGTGGTGAGGTCGAACTAAAAGGGGCGACAATAGAATGTTACGGTCAACGACAAACAATGAATGTCGAGTTCGAAAGATATCATATGCCAGTAATAAGCGAATAAATTTTCTTCGCCTACTCATAGCTGAAATTGAGTCGTTTACTGGTGTCTAGATGACGAATGAAAACCGTCCACATGAAACAGTTTCCGACAAAAAACCAATCACTGAAAAGTAAGTCATTTGTCATAGTCACGACACATGTGTAGTTGGAAAATACGGTTGTTGAACAAATCATTTCAGTCCATTTGGTTTGTTTTAATTTCAAGTGCTTAGATGTTTGTTTGCATTTTAAACGAATATGTTCAATGCAGACGTTTACACCAACAAGCGAACATCTATTTAACAGAACATCTAATGTAGATAGCAGAATAGTTTATAATCATCTCTAAAATATTTCACATGAATATCTGTAAATTAATAATAACATTCAATGGAATAGCATCCCTTCATCGTGTCTAATCATTGCCTCATTCACTTTTCCCACTTTTCCAATCACAATGAAGGAGTGTATTTAAAAAAAACTCCGAATTGATGCTAAGCACGAAATATTCATAAAACCACACGAAAATAATATAGAATTCAGAATACTGTTCTCGTTCACGGTGTCCTTTTAGATAATCTGTTGTGAATATAATCACCTGTAATAAGAGAAATGTAGATGATTACTTCATTATCAATGCATGCATATCAGTATATGTATAAGTGAAATAAAAGACATTTAGAGATATAGGGTCATGAATTTAGTAATTTCTAAACATTCATACATAACAAATAAACAGTAATTGTCTTGTATTTTGATCTGTCAAATAGTGACAGATGATCGTTTGTATAACAGAGCATCATACAAATTGAGCGATTCAACTTGAGAAATAAATTGAACGATATGTACTTCATCAATCAGTTTCTCCCTTACAAACATTGAGCTTTGCATTTCGCAATGTTCCCTTTGAAATGTTTCATGACGAATTCTTGTGAATGCTGTGAATAGAATGCAATAATGCTTCAAAGTTCTGAGTTCTACAGAACGGTATCTTCGAATGCATTATAACCGATGGACGGTTATTTGCAGCAACATTTAATTATTTATTCAGAACTTACAATAAACGTTGAGCAGCACCAACAAAGCCAGGCATCACCTTGTAAAATATTCTAGAATAAAGGAAAGAAAACAATTCACTTCAATTCATCATGTATCTATATCAATATCAGTGAAGAAACAGTGTTACTCTACTAATTAACTCTACCAATTTTAATATAATATTTAGCTGACTGACTGAATTCATGGAAGAGTTCGGTCAGTCTGTTATTCTGAAATTCGACATCATTCTGTCTCATGATTGACAGTTGTCTAAACAATGATTTCATTTCATCAAAAACATTATCATGAAACATTCCACGAGTGCGAAATCGTTGCTTGAAGATGTACTGTTCTGGTTTTGCTGTAATTTCCGGTTATAATCAATCATTATACATTGAACTGAGAATCAATTTCTCAAATGATAAAATTGTTACATGAAGCTGTTTATCAACAATATACAGTGCAAACCCACAACAGATGGCAGACGTTTACCAATTTCAATTCATGTGTAAAGGAAACTGGATTTATTTTGCAATTTATACGTGATGAAAACATCACGGTAGAAAACGCTGTTGTATTCACGTTCAAAGCAGATGAACATGAATTGGAAGGCGAAGATTTGTTTGGAATGTTCTTCAATGAAATATAAATTGAAAATTTATTTCTGTTTTGGTGTAGGAAACGTTTCATCAGTGTTCATGATCGGCATATTTTATTAGGAGAACTGTAGCTATTCGAGAAAACCAATCAATAATAACCAATAATCATCACTAGTTTGTGGAAAACCATGATTAGATCAACTTACATCTTTAAATATCAACCCTAAAATAAAGAGAATGAATCCAATTCCTGCAACTACAAAACATATCATGAACAAGATCGTCTTGAATTTCTTTTCTACATCTTCCAGCTTCATACCCATAAGAATAGCTACGATGGTGAACCCAATAGCCACTGGTAGAGAAATTAATGTTTCATACCATTCTACACATGAAATTAGTAAGGTTAAACCTACGATCATAATAATCATCTGAAAAAGAAAAAGTTAGTTTCAAATTACAGCTAGTTCAGAAGTTGAATCGGTCAACAACTGGACAAATAAGGTGAGAATAATCTTCACTCTCCTGCATTCTATTGAAATGCTTAAAAATGAATATTTATGGATACAAGCACATAACAAGGAATCTTTATCCTAGTCTATCTAAAAGAAAACATGAAGACGTTTCAAAGCCGATTCGCCCATGCACAACACATGACCACGTAATGTGAGATTTATCACTTAAAACGTGTGAATTATACCAACTTGGGTAAACCAACAACTACGACAGCTAGTAATGTCTGTGACTTGAAGCATTAAATGTTGACTTGTGTATCACAGAACACAAGTTCAGTGATAGACAAACTGTGTGGATGACTACATTAATTAAAATGAAAGAAATCCAATTTATTTAGTTGTTCTGTGTTTGCAACTCATTCCATATCTTGCAAATGGTTATAATAACATACGTCGATGAGAGCAGAATGTACCGGTATTATGAGTAACCATGTCTATTTATTTCTCAATTGTCCATAACATGAACAGACAGATACTTTTTAATGTTATATTATTTTCGCCAGTTATCAGTTAAGTAATAGCTCATGATCCGACCGGATCATCAATATACCTCAACACTGTTATGAAATCAGTGAAACTATAGAAACTGGATCTCTTAGTATAATGACATCTTAAAATACAACATTGAAAATCATCTGTTCGAGTCAACCTTCAAGGATTCTTTTATCTCAGTCACCGTTATCAAACTAACACGACAACATTTTAACTATTCAACAAACAAATTAACTAAGTAAATTCAATCGATGATTGGATGAAAATACCATGAATGTAATTTAATTATCATAATCAACTGACCGTTATCACGATGAAGATACTGTTCATTGTGGATGTAGAGTGTAGCCTTCTAATGAATATTATTAATAATCCAAGTACTAATCCGATAACTCTGAAAAAACAAAAGAAATAAATGTACAACATACTGAAATCACAGATACAATAAACCATAGTAATGTGCATCAAATGTTCTACATAATCTGTGTGCATGACATGGTTGAACAAATTCCTCAAATCCTTATTTCGACATTTTGGAAAGTGTATGAAACTTTTCGAGATAATCGATGAGTGGATTACCTAATGAGTGATTGCCTTGAATATTTCATTTCATCTCCCTAAATGCCCTGGTATGATCGAGGCTGGGGGAAATTATCTCTCCCTCTCAAAATGCCCACACATGGACATGCTTATACAGCCACTGCCAGAGAAGGTTTACTTATTTCCTTTTTTGTGGTAGAAGTGTTATTCAGGAAGTCGAGAGGACGAAAAGCCAATGTCCGGGTTAGTGCACACGGAGCGTCCACCGAGGGGAGTTGGAAACCATGATTCCAAACTAATGGTGCACATGGGCTCCATGATCTTAAGGGAACAAATGGAGTATGAACCCATTGTTGGCCACCGGCTAACATGAGGCTGCATCTGCTAACGCTGCTTAATTGCCCTGTGGGTCAGACGTTAAGGTTGACGGCTCCGGTTGTAGTTTCCTAAGAACACCATCTGTTTCGATCTGGACACCCGGGCAACATCAGAATTCATATAAATCGAGTGACTTGTGTGGCGCATAGGTATTCGGTTCCCTTTTGCCAATGGTCATGTGTTGAAATAATAAAACAATTTCAGTATGATCATTTATTGTGATGTGATGTAACACAAAATGAGAATGATTTGTGCTGGGAAAGAAATGAACTAGTTTTCTCTTCCTCATCATAATATTCTCGTCAAACACGGGTCAAGTTACTTATACCAGTGTATTAATCAGTTCATTGAATAATACGTAATAGTAATACGTGGAAAATTGTTATGAACCCGGGGAATACCTGTATTTTAAACATACATTACTTACATTAAGATAAAACCACTGAGAACAACTGGATCTCCAAACTTTTGAAAGCTGAATGTGTCAACTGGAATGACAAATGTCTTACATGCAACAAGATTTATTTTGACTGGTTTCATTTGACACGTCATCAAATTCGAATGTCGTCATCGCTTGACTATCTGCAATGGAGATTTGTGAACAATTCACCTTCCACAATCACCAATTCCAAGTTTAACTGAAATAAGTAAGAAATCCAAATACAGTAATGGAAATATTCATATTCATGGATTACATAAAACCTTAAATATCTATTCGCGTGCCTATTTCTTTCCCTATTCATTGTATTTCAACAAGTGTGGATTGATGAACAGAATTTGAATTTCCTCTGACTTCTAAGCCGTATCATTTTTACTAGATTTCTTAACAAAGATCCGATGAAAATTGATCTCATCGGATTCATGTTAGCGGCTAACTGCATAAGATGACTTCAGATCATTAACGTTATTGCATTCAGTTCAGTGAAGATAATTAACATTGATCAATTTATTCATCCCAATGAATAACACTCGATGAAATTATGTTTATCCTTACGTTAAGCTATTTCTTTCATTATTATATATTTGTCGTTGTTTGGGCGCAGTTGAAAAATGAATGTCATACAATCAAAGCATAATGGGCCTTCAATCTTCTATGAAAAACACTTTGTTAAGTATTCTGATGATTCTATTGTGTGCGTTAGGAATGAGGATTTCTGTCTTCTTATATTCCTTCAAAATGAATGATTTTTTGTATTTTAGTGGACGATGATCTGTTTTTAATGGTTTCTTACATAATCCTAACAAACATCAAATTGGCCTGAAACACAAATTGCACTCAAATACCCAATTGTAATACCATGGAGTTTTTACCATTGGAGATTCCGTAAAGACAATAATGTCAAACGTTACTTATAGTGGTGCAAGATTCTCCCTTAATTTTCCTTCAACTTCTTCTGTAGTATTGATGTCATGATAAGTTTTACATCCGGATTTTTACATACAGAAGCTACATGCTTATCTCGTCGCTCGACATTTACATTGACGATTGGTTGATTCTTGCATATTACCTACTGTTCATCACTGTTCTCCGTTATTCTTACCGAGGATTTTCAGGAGAGATTCTGTAGTATTGTGGAGAGTGCTGAAGGAAATGAGTAAGGTGTGTGGTGAAACTTTCGAGATCATTACAAACACGGTTGGTGATAGACATTGCAAATTTTGTAAACTGCCGACAAGTGATTTCCTTCCAAATATTTACCATCCACTTCATTCATATCATTCAACTTCTACATACTCTAGTAGAAAGAGGCATTGATACTTGAGAATCTATGGGAATCTCTCGTGTTTGTAAAAGAAACTAGCTGGAATTATTTTGTGCTTGGAGTTCTGTATTGTTGTTAGCCTATAACATCGAACGAAATCATTGTTATTACTACTTACAATAACTCATGCTTAATTCCTACCATTCGATAGAATTTAACAAACTCACATGGAATGATTCTGATGTTCACAGTAAAAGTTATTCAATAAAATTAAACGAATTTATAATGAAATTCACCAATTACTTTGAATCAACTTCAATAACTTATGAGTGGTCACTTGTTTCATTGAACTTTGGTTAAGTTAACTTTGTACAGAACAATGAAATAAGTGATTCGATTAGAAATGAAACAAACTGTTTTAACTCTTAGTTCATCTTGAACGAATACGTGATAACACATCGAAATGAAAAAGATGAATGATCGTGTTGCTCCAATAAGCTCAGTGGATAAATGAAGTCTCTACAGAGTATTGGTGTCAGACGAAACACACAATGCTGACTTGTTTATTCCGTTGACTGCATAAACATAACACGTTTCATGTGTTGGGTATTTGTTTGGGGAGGACGTCTTTAAAAATCAACCAAGAAATATTGAACTATTTCTCACCTCATGATTAATGACAAATTTATATGCCGTTATAAAGTTTTGTGAACCGAATCGTCGAGAATGATTCCTATGGAAAATAGAATGTTGAGTGAGTTGTTAAACGTCAATCAAAACCATCCTGTCAAAATATGAAATTATACATCTTTAGGTTTATGGTCACAGGTGTTCAGGGTCTATCAACCTCAATCAATCATATTATTCTCATCATCCCCTCTGTAAAGCTTCATATTGATACAATATATTTTAACTCGCATTGTCGTTATTTCAAAAGAGGAAGTGACTGAATGAAATAAAGATGTGTTCATCAACTATGAACATCAGTTGTTCGAAACACACCAGTTCAAACACCTTCTAATGCATATTTGATACGATGATGCATGTAACTATTATTTACATTCAGTCTACCACGTAAGTGCGGTATTTTTCAAATCACATACTCTTTTATTCTTTTGCATTATTCAAAACCACCATTTCACACACATAATCTAGCAGACTGTTGGATCGTTTTGTTTGCTATTACTTATCATATTGTTCCAATTTCCTCTTTGATATTACCAGAAGTGATTACATCGGAACATAATAGTTACAAATGGAAGGATAATTATACGTGTTGTTTCTCTCATTTACATGATATGAGACTGGATGTCACGTCACGACAAAACTCATAACATCCAAGCATATTAAGTCGGTCTGTAATTGTTCATGCACATTCACAATCTACAGTTTGGTTCCACTGTTAACCTACACTTCATCATACACATACATCAAGTTTTCTAAACATTGAAGCATACCATTATAATATCCAAAACATGATGTGGTAGGAGTTCTAAACAGCTCAGCAAAGTATGTTCGACTGGCATTAATCATGTCATTTAAAGAGTTCTTCCAACAAATTCTAATTCTGCGTCAAGAATTCACTTTGATGAGCATGTCAATCGGAACGTTCTATGCTGAACCGTTTTAAGTTGCATATAGTAAAATTGAAGGGGATATTCCCCTAGTGACTTTCAGTGCTTCTGGATATTTAATAATTTATTCAAAGTATAATTAGTTAGTTGGGTTGTAGATGCACTTTCAGTGTATTTGATTCTTCAGTAAGATGTATTCAGCTATCAACTATTCATTTTGATCAGTTCATAGATCGGTGTTTTTAATGAATGTTAAAGCGCATACGTGAGTGATTATTAGTGTTCCGTACTGACTAGTCCATTAATAAATCATCTTTTTCAAGGAACGCCAGCATAAACAATTTCACACAAAATGGATTGATACAAACGTCTAATGAACGGCCATTAGATTGTATGAAAACTAGTTACGACTATTGACTAACTATTTACACAGTGGTTTGATTAGTGATCCATTACAATCATGATCGCCATCTCGAAAATGATGTATCAGTTCACCGGATTGGATCATCAGATTATAATAACCCTCAGCCACATGTCTAAACATCAAGAAACCATGATAAATAAAATTGAAACCGCTTAAAACTATAAACATATATCATGTTCGCATACTTACAACCTTTATAAATGGTAATAAAATTCGTTAACCGTGTTCACAGATACATGACACAAAGTCCGTAAAAACCACAAAATATCAATTCGAACTTCAAATGGAATAGAAGTTGACATTGAAGTGTTACTTGATTTATGAATGATCAGGCACTTGAAAGTTTGTCGAAACCGAAAAATAAAACGAGAAAAAGAGATATTGTGGACTTCGTTAAGTTTTTTCTTCGGTGAGATCAAAGACTTCGGTGAAGGTGAGACATGAATTAATTAGAATACTATGAACATTCATCCATCACTGTATTTTAGCTCGGAATAGGAAGCAAAGGAATTTTACACTTGTAATTCGGATTTCAAATGAAACCCTCTAACTATTCAATACTGCCTGGAAAGTTTCATATGTTCGTCCCAAAATTAAGACAGGACCTGAAGAAATTTTAAACATTGCCGGCCCATAAAAATAACCTCGGTGGTATACAGAGAGATGAAAAAAGTAGTTGAGGCAGCAGTAGTTCAACATCCACTTGCTAATAATCTCATCTCAACCTATCACCATGGGGTTCTTAGGTCCAGATCATACGATACATATCCAGTAGACAACCTGAGTGATATAACTCTAAAATGGAACAATGGATTCCTTGTATCAGTCCTATTCTTAGACTTTAAGAAAGCATTTGATAGGGTCTTGTACACAAATCTCATCAAAATAAATCCTTCGGAATCAATAACCCACTCTATTCATGGTTTGCTTCGTTCTTGACAGAACGTAAACAAATGGTAGGGGACAACGACTAGACCAACATTTAGTGTGGTAAACCTGGAGCGAAAAATAGCAATTACCATTTACCCTTAAGAAGTGTGAGATCGTGCGTTTTGGAAAAAATCCTTATGATTAACAAATTTACTTATATAAAACTAGAGTCCAAACACTCCAAACAGTGCACAATCTAGGTATTACTTACACAGGAAGCCTAAACTCTGATCAACCTGCTTCGTTTATTATATCTAAATACAGACGGCTAAGTGATTTTATAATTGGAGATTTCTTCCAAACAGAGGCTCTGCTTACCCTCTACAAAATATGTATGCGAACCTCCCTTGAATATCGCTCCTACATTCCATCGAACATGAATACCACAAAGAAGATAAGAGTAGAAGATATTCAAAGACGCTTCATACGCTGACTGTTAGGATGTGACTCCACTCTCAACTACACAGATAGATGTAAGCACCTCTCATTAGAACCTTCATGGTATCGTCGGCTAAGTAACACTCCAATGTTTATGTACAAAGTATTATATGGACTCACATTCCTAGCCTCCTGCCAACCCATGATCCATGACCCGGTCTACAGACTCAGAAACAGCGCATATACACTGTTTACATTAAAACACTGGATACCAATGCGTTGTAAGTATTTGACGATGCGATGTGGTTTATTAAAGAATGGGTTGCCAACACCTATCCATAACTGTTACACTATCATCAAGTTCAAAAGACCAATAAACCAGTAAATTGACTTCAAATTGGCGCATGCACTATTCACTGGACGTCCGCCCATCAATGAGTCACATTATGATGAACCGACTAATATCTAGACAGATCATGAAGACGACGGGCTCTCACTGTCAATGATATGAGTGTAGTCGAATGATATAACACATGGTTAACCCTCTCATACTGTTCATTGATTGTTAGTCATACCCTTATGATCCAGCTTCGCACTTTCAAATTCCGAACCTCTCTAGTGGTTTAAGTTGGAGTGTTCTCCTTAAGTGTCGTGTACTTTTTGTTCTATTACAAGTAGACAGATGACTCACTCGTCTCATGAATGCTGATCAGCTAGGGCCGATAATAGGAATCTCATAATTGTCCTGAATCCTTGTAAGTCGTTCAATGTTTTGTTTTCTTATTCTGAAAATCTTATGATTCTTAGCACTTGCTTTCATTTGGGCTTGCTATCTATCCTTACCATCTCTAAACCACACACAACCTGAACAGTGTCTTATTACTTATACTATTAGTTATCTTCATAGCAGTATGAAATACGAAATAGATATCTAACCCACAATACAAGAAGGTGTGGAGAAAACTTCGATCCACCCATGTCTGAAGTGCAGAACACTTTGTTAAAATACGGCTCCATATAGTCAACTGGGATGTCACGAACAAATGGTATCGGTGCTAATTTATGATGCCAAATACCTCTTAAAATCGTATTTGTAACGCTGAATTGATTCCACTTCTTACTGAGTGTTTCTATCGGAAGCAAAACAAGACAATTAGCTAAAAATGAAGACTGCTCATGCACCTATAAAATCAGTAAAATTAGAAATGAGGTGAAATAGCTTTTACAATAAAGGAAGATAGTCATTTGTGTATCAGGATACTGTTAACAGTACGAGTCTTCCTAATATTTTTTGCATTCATACGTGAGAATTATTATCCCCCATACGTATATAATCAACCTATCCTGAAAAATATCAACCAAAGTGAGTGACCCACTACATCGAAGACTGTGTCTTCTGTAACAGTTTGATCTTGCCTGTTAACTGGCATGCCTCATTTAACAGATAGTTATTTGAAAGTAAATTATGATTTTCATTATTAAGATATCTTCTGTCCAAAATACAAGTGACGTTTTAATAATACCACATGTGTGAATATTGTACTCACGTTATCAATCGGATGAGGTACTCAAGTTAATAAACTATTGCTTTTCGAATGGCATCGTGATTAATTTAGGTCCAATCAATATTAAATTTCAGTCTGAGTACTTTAAGTTGACGGTGCTTGTGGTGGATGAAATGCGCAGTTCCATGTAGTGACCTACCATAATTAGAAAACATCCACTTCCTTGGTTCACACAGTTATCTTTTCCGTTTGTGTGGAATCGTTTGCGTAATGACGGATCATCTGTTATTGGGGTTGACGTGTGTAATATCTACACGAAACGACTCAAGAGCAGGTTCTACCACTTACACAATATACTAAGACTTCGATTTATTACCCCTTTCCTCTATGAAATAAATCAACTAGACCCACTGTCTTTGAAATCGTGGAGGTGAGTGACTAAACACCACCTCTAACACTGACGTGAAGTTTTGTTCATTCTCCATTTCTATAGACGACAAGATACTTCTACAACCTAGTAAACCGTACAGACATGACTTGATGTTTTCGCATGGGACTGAATGCGCGAGACAATTGTGACACATGTTGACTGAGTATCAGTGATTTCGTTAATACATGTGAACTGAAGTTGCACATTTATGACAATCAGATTTCACCAACTGGGTTTCGACGAAAATCAGATTTGTTTTCAAGCGCGATTCATGTAAATGATGCTATCACACGTACCATAAATAAACACGAAGGACAAAATCAAATGAATGTACATGAACAAGACGGATTTTTGAAATGCCATCAACAACTGTTATTGTACTTATTAAGTGACAAGAAAGTGAATGAAGAAACCAACAAACGAATGTTTGTCCACGAAAATGATTTTCCAATGGCTCAATATATAAACAAACAAACACTTCCAGATCAATCCATGCATTGCGAATACAAAAAAACAAAGAGGCAGGTTTAATTTACATATCTGTAGTTGGAAAATACGACTGTTGAAAAAATTACTCCATTCAATATGGTTTGTGGTAATTTCAAGTATAATAGAAATGTGCTTCAATGTCTTTTTGCATTCTAAAAGAATGTTTTCTGTACAGAAATTTAATCCAATAGGCAAACATCTACACAACAGAACATCCAATATAGATAGCAGAATAGTTTACAATGATCTTTAAGATATTTCACATGAATATCTGTAAACTAATTAAAACATTCAATGGAACAGGATCTATTATTCGTGTCAGATTTTTATTACCGCTTTGTTTACAATCAAAGAAAGAATTTAAAGAGAACTGTAATGTGTAGTTGAGCACGAAATATTCATAAAACAATACGAACATAATGAAGATTTCAGAAAGCTGTTCTTGTTCACGGTGTATGTCTAGATGGTATGTTGTGAATATAATCACCTGTAATAATGAAAATGTAGATGACTTCTCCATCATCGATGCATTCATATCAATATATGTATCAGTGAAATAATTGATCTTTACAGATATAGGATCATCAACTTATCAATTTCTCAACATTCATACATAACAAATGAACGATAAATGCTATGTGTTTGCGCAATACATTTCGAACAATTTGATCACACCTATGCTTGTTAAGACATCTTTTATATGACAATTAAAAGATCATCTAGACAGGTTAGCCATAATAAAGAACAAAGAAAAAATATTAAAGTACACAGAAAAGTGATTACTACCCTGGATAATAAATTAGTATTACCAGGTTAGGTTAAGTGTAAGGACAAGTTGTTTTTGAACACATAGAGGGAGTTTCAATTTCCGTGTAGCCAAGGCTTCAATAAAACTTATTATACGTCCTTGAAGGCTTTTGTATAATACTACAAATGCTGACTTGATGTCTCAAACAAATGTTTCGAGATGAAGGATGATGTCTGTCTATCCTGTGACCTTATTTTACCATTGGAATCCATTTGTTCCTGCAACCATTTTGGTATGTG
Source organism: Schistosoma guineensis (assembly GCA_944470375.2). Lineage (NCBI taxonomy): Eukaryota > Metazoa > Platyhelminthes > Trematoda > Strigeidida > Schistosomatidae > Schistosoma > Schistosoma guineensis. The sequence continues at coordinate 24,329,815 of OX103895.1, forward strand.
TTCACCTACCCTTAATCGCAAATCACGCTTGCTCCTCCCTATGTACGTGTTTCCGCACATACATGTAAATTGATAGACACAATCAGATGTGACATAATCGCTTTTGTGTTTTTTGGGCTTTTGATGGAACAAAGACCTTGTCGTTTTGATAATGACAAGTTGAGTTGCATGAAATGCCCGGTTGATGGCTAATTTAAGTCTCTGTTCCAACATGAGACTATTTGTGTCACCTCTGAATGGTAACGAAATATAAACTCGCTTTTTGGGTGCCAGAAGCGTCACAGGTCTAGTCGTATTGCAACCCTCCCAGCAGTTTATGAACGTTAAAAATTAACCATTATTCATTAACGTATCAGCCAAGAGCTTCGTCTCCATTTCGAAAGTATCACTAGTACAAATACGATTGATTCTACTGAATAAGCTCTTTATTAAACCGCGTTTGTAATGAATAAGGCAGTGACTATGAAAGTTAAGATTATGCCCTGTCCACGTTGGCTTTCTATATATAGCACGTTGGCTGGAACCGTCATCTCTTTTACTAATCAGGATGTCTAGAAAGGGAAGTTGGTTGTTCTTCTCTTCTTTACGTGTAAGAGAAATGTGCTTTTGGCTTCTATTGAATTCTTTTAACAAGCTGTTTATGTCTTCACCTTTATATCCTATGATTATTATATCATCAACATATCGTTTATACAGACCCATCTTTCGAAGTTAGTCTTCAACTAAATTTTCAACATATCCCATGAACACATCAGCCAGAAATGGTCGTAGAGGGCTACCAATAGCTACACCATCCGTTTGTCGGAAGTACTCACTTTTAAAAGTGAATTTTACATTATATGTACACAATAATAATAAATCTTCATACATAAATATTCTTAACAAGTATATGTGTGATTAGGTTGTTCGAAATGTATTGGGCAAATATATCACATAATTCTGATAGACTTCATCTTCTCATTGCATTATCGAAATTTATCAAAGGGACTAAGTGATTTGTCAAATATTGACAAATAATCGTTTGTATGAATTGAGCATCATATAAACTGGACCATTCAATCAAAGGGACGAATTGATCCATAAATACTTTACTACACAATATCTCCCTCTCTGTCGTTCAGCCTTTCATCTCGTAATGTTTTCTTCAAAATGTTTCATGATGAATTGTGTTGGATGCTGTGGAGAGAAAACACTAATGGTGCAAAGTTTTATTATCTACTGTACAATGTTTTTCAATGAATAATAATGGACGGACAGTTATTTGTATTAAAATTTAATTATTTATTCAAAACTTACAATTAGCATTGCACAGGACCAACAAATCCAGGCTACACCTAGTACAATATACTGGAATAAAGGAAACAAAATGATTAACTTCAATTCACCATGTATGTATATCAATATCAATGAAGAAACAGTATTACTCTGCTAATTAACTCTGCCAATTTTTATATAATATGTAGCTGACTGACTGAATTCATGGAAGAGTTCAGTCAGTCAGTTATCCAGAATTTCGACATCATGTATCCATTCTTTCTCATGCTTGACAGTTGTCTAAATAACGAATTAGTTTCTTCAATGACTGTATCATGAAAAATTCAAGTTGTTGATTCCACGAATGTGAAAACGTTGATTGAATATGTTATGTTCTCATAGTGCTGTAATTAACACATATACGGAATCTGAATATACAGTAGTGAGAATCAATTTCTCAAATTATAACGCTATTTCGTACTGCTCTAGTCTGTTTGAACATCCGAGCTAGCCGTTTCTGCCATTTGAACATTTCAACAAGCTTCCAAATTTTATTTGTTTTAATACATCATGGTGCTTATTAATTGCATACTTTATTCAACCTGCGTTTATAGAAACGGTTCAACCTTTCGTTGTACATGTTACAAAAGACCTGGTCAGAGATATTGTGATTGCTGAAAATATGAAGCGGATAGAATGTACATTATTTCGATAAAGTGTATTGCTAACTTTTAAAGGGTAATCACTCAATATTTATCGTCAGCATCGATCATGAATTAAGAAATGGAAACGTGTTAAAATCTATGATTAAATCAACTTACCATTCTCAATATCATCCCTACGAAGAAGAGAATGAATCCAATTACTACAAATGCACAAGACATCGTAAACAATAGTATCCTCCATTTTCTTTTTGAATCTTGTAGCTTTTCACCCAAAACAATTGCTAAAATGGTAAACCCTATAGCCGCAGGTACAGAACTAATTAATTCGTACCATTTTACAAATGAAATTAGTAATGCAAATCCAGAAATCATAATTATCATCTGAATAGGGAAAAAGTAGTGTTAAATTAGCATTAGTTCAGAAGTTGAATCGGTCAACAAATGGAGTAATATTGAAAGAATAAAGAGAACAAGAACAAAGATTGTTGTAGAAGAATAGCAATTTATTTTATTTCATTAAGTTGTCATATTATATTATATTATTCTTCACCAATTTCTGTTCTTGCTATCTTCAAGACAATACAGGGAACTCTGTTAATGAAAGAATACTCTTCATTGTCCTGCTTTAGATTGAAATGCCTAACAAGGGATATTTATGGATAACAACACGTAACAAGGAATCCCTATCGAAGTGTATCATAATGAAAAACTTGAAATATATTCAAAGCTAATTTCCTCATCCAGTAAACATTATGATGCTATGCGACTGAAAATGTCTGAATATGTATTCGGAGTTTGACAGCGCTTTAACCAGTAACACTTTCTAATGTGAATCGTACCCACCAAGTGAAATCAAAAGATAAAAGCGAGGAGGTCAGAAGATATATTTGATAGGCTATCAATAAATCGAGGATTGTAGTTAATTATACCAACTTGTGTAAACAAACATCTACGACAACTAGTGATGACTGTAACTTGAAACATCTAATGATGACCTGTATATAATTAAACACAAATTTAGTGATGGATAAAATGTGTGAATCAATGTACAAATTCAAATGACAGAAATACAATCCGCTTAGTTGTTCTGTGTTTACGACACATTCCACATCTTGAAAATGTTTATGACATCAAATGTAGATGAGAGTGGAATGTACCGGTCATATGTGTATCCACGTCTACATATTTACGAATTATCCATAACATGGACAGATACCTTATTTTGACTAGTTAAGTACCGCCAATGATTTGAGTCACATACGTTGACATTTTTATGAAGTCAGGGAAACTATAGAAACTGAATCTCTATGCATACTGACACCTCAAAACACAACGTCGCAACTCATCTGTTCAAGTGAACCTTCAAACATTCTTTTATCTCGATCACCGTTATCAAACTAACATGAAATTATTGTTTTATTATTCAACAAACAAAACTAAACTAAATTCAGTAGATGGCTGAATTCGAAATATCATGAATATAATTTTAAAACTGTATTCAACTGACGGTGATAACGATGAAGATAGTGTTCATTGTGGATGAAGAATGTAGTTTCTTAATAAATATGATTATTAATCCAAGAACTAATCCGATCAATCTGAAATACAAAAGAACAAAATGAACAACATAATAGACTCAAAGATACAATAGACCATAGTGATGTGCACCGGATGTTCTACCTAATCTGAGTTCATGAAATGGTTGAACAAGTTCCTCATTGTCTCAGTTCAACATTTTCAAAAGTTTGTGGAACTTGTCAAATAATCGATGAGTGGAATATCTAATCAGTGATTGTCTTGAATATCTCATTTCGTGCATTTCAGTATGATCATTTATAAGGATGTGATGTAACACAAAATGACAATGGTTTGTACCAGAAAAGTAAAAGACTAGTTTTCTCTTCATCAGTCATAATATTCTTGTCAAACACGGGTCAAATGTTTTAGCACAATATATCACTGGTTCATTAAGTGGTTCATAACAGTAATACATGGGCAGTTGTCGTTATGATTTCCGCGGAATATCTGTATTTAAAACATATATTACTTACGTTAATATGAGACCACTGAGAACAACTGGTTCTGTATACTGAGTAAAGCTGAATGTGTGAAATGGAATGAAAAATGTCTTACATGCAAATAGAATTATTCTGACCGGTTACCGATGACACATCGTCAAATGCCAATTTCATCATCGTTTTACTATTTGCAATCAAGATTTGTGAACAATTCACCTTTGAAAATTCACCATCCACACTCACCAATTCCTATTTTAACTGAAATAAGTAAGAAGTCAAAATACAGTTATTGAGATATTCAATATCACGGATTATAATAAAGCTTAAATATGCATTCACACTTCTGTTTCTTTCCCTGTTCATTGTATTTCAACAGGTATGGATTCATGTACAGAATTTGAATTTCATCTGACTAGTTAGCCGTATCATCTTTACGAGAATAATAACAAAGATTGCAGTCGATGATAACTGATCTCATTAGATTCACGTTAGCTGCTCACTGCAAGCGGTGTTCTATGGTCATCAACGTTACTGCACTCACTCTACTGAAGATAATTAACATTGACCGATTCATTCATTCCAATAACTAACACTCAATAGAAGTATGTTGCTTCTTACGTTAAGCTATTTATTCCACTTTGACATATTTGTACTTAAAAGGTGGATGTAATGCAGTCGAAGCAATGATTGCCCTCCATCTTCTATGGAAAACACCTTGTTGACTGATTTGATGATCCCGACATGTGCACTAGGGTGAGGATTTCTATCTCTCCATAGCCCACTGAAATGTGACAAGTTTATTTGTTTCGATAAACGACAGTCTGTTTTAATGGTCTCTCTTTCTCATTAATTTCTCTTCATCTTCCTGTGAGATATTTATATCGAGGAAAGCTGTTCAACTGAGATTTAATATGGATAGGCTACATGCTTGACGCGTCGTTCAACATTAACATTGACGATTGATTGAGTCCTGCATATTATCTACTATTCATCACTGTTCTCCGTTATTCTTACCGAAAGTTTTCAGCAGAGATTCTGTCGTTTTGTGGAGAGTGCTGGAAGCAGTGATTGGGGTGTGTGGTGAGTCTTTTTAGATCAATACAAACATGATTTTCTGAGTAAGCATGGATAGTGGCTAGCAGTGAAGTGTAGTACACGCGTTCCGTCCGTTGCATGCCACAATCCATCTATGGGAATAAAGTTTGTGACTTAAGGCAATATCGAGGCAGTCCACACAGGATGCACATATTCCAACAAGAAACTAATCAATTGCAGTCAAACACAACAGTGGAAAGCTACAAACAAACAATAACAAATTCATTGCAAACACGTTTGTGGATAGACATTGTAAATCTTACAAACTGCTGACAAGTGATTTCCTTCCAGATATTAAACATCCATTTCATTTACATCTTCCATCTTCTACATATTCTAATAGAACAAGGCATCAATACGTAGGAATCTATGAGAATCTCTCTCGTGTTTGTAGAAGAAGCTTGTTGGAATCATTTTTGCAGAGAGTTCAATACTGTAATTAAAATATAACATAGAACGCCACCATTGTTATCGCTTTTTATAATACGACTTATCAACATTTCTAAACTCAACCTTAATACATACTATTCGACAGAGATTGACAAACTCACATGGAATGATTCTGATCTTCAGTAAGAAGGACTCAATAAAATTGAACAAATTTATAACGGAATTCACCAATTGCTTCGAGTCATCTTTATTAACTTATGAGTGGTTACATTTTTCATTGAACTTTGGTTATGCTGACTTTGTGCAAAACAACGGAATGTGTGATTCGGTTGGAAATAATACAAACTGATTTAACTGTTAGTTGATTGGGGATGAATGAGTGATAGCACATTGAAATGAAAATGATCTTGTTGTACTTATGTGTTCAATAGTAGAATGACTTCTCTACAGATTATTGACGTCAGACGAAGCACCGTCAGAACATTATTGATGTCCGCTAAACTATTCGTTCTTTGTATGTAGGCTGAACAATTGTATATGTGATCGCTGTATATGAACATTTGAATTTTTCTACATGTCACAACTTGACTTACTTGAGTGATGATGTGCTTGATTACTCACGAAAACAGTTCACTCATTAGATCACTCTAAACAAAGTGGTTGAAAGCTGAGTGATGTCACTTAGTCAAACTGATAGTTCACATGGCATGGTACAGAATTAATCACTGCAGATGATCGTGCACTACGAATTCGTAAGAGAACATGCGCTGATCAACGTAGAAATGAATACGTAAGTACAAATTTATTAGAAAACTATGTGATTGAATAAAACAAGTGAGATAGTTTTCTTAATAACTAACCTGTTCTATGATGTCATTCACTAATTCAACCATTTCTAATGACAAACTGACTATTCTATCTAACGAATGAATAGTCAGCTTAAGTTAATTCAGCTTAAGAACTGGACGTGGAAGTTAACCACTAGTTAAGTATTCCCTCATGCATTATGTAGCATTTCAAATAATGAGGTTCATTCTGTTGAGTCCAAAACAAAACAGTTTTCAGCTAGACTTTAGCATGACGTGAAATCCATCAGAGATGAGGTTTCGTACTGAAGAATAATTTTACACTTGATAAACCTTCATCTTGTCAAATTTAATATGCACCATTTTTGTTTGTCACATGTGGGAAGCACGCGAGTTGATGTACAGCATAGAAAGTTTACTCAATACCCTATGAATACTTCAAATGAACACATACAATTCATGTCACTCAGACAATCAACATGTTTTGAACAATCGGTACTGTAAGAGAATTCCCATCAACTGATATGATAATATCACAACTACGTCCAATGGAATATTCAGTAGACCTTAACTAACTGTAGCAAAATGTGAACTCAATTTATCCTAGACGTTTCCGATGTCATGTGTTATATAAACGTGTTTCGTTTTAATGAATAATAATATATTTTTATGTTTTAAGCAGATCACAGAGAACCCATGAAATTCAAGTTCATTTGCTGTGACACTTCTCCTTTCTACATTCAAGTGTTTACAAAAGAGAAAAGTTGTACGAAATAAAAGTAACATTAAATTTAAATGGTACTGTTTACTTGAATCTTCCCATTGATGTTAAGGATTGCGATCGGTCAAACTCTTATTAGCATGTATGGATATTGTGCTTATTGTCTCACTGTTATGTTCAGTAACTAGCATTGTAAGTAGAGATGGATGGTGGCTAACAGTGGAATCGAAACCACTTCATTCTATGTGGGACTCGTCAGCTGTATATATCTGCATCTCAGAGTTGATGTTCACTATTGAACTTGAACCCAGTACCGTTCTCTTTGAAAACCATCGCGATATTCATTAAGCTACTGAGTCCTGATGGCCACTTGCTTGTGTCGTTTTTACAAATACACCCATCATAAAATAAATGCTTATTATTTTTAAACTGAAATAGACGCAATGTTAGCTAGTTAATTCCGTTGACTATATACATATTTCATGTTAGATATTTAGATAGAAAAAACTCCTTTGAAGTTCAAATAACAAATAGTAAACTATTTGTCTTCCTATGATCAATGACAACTGATTGAAAAACATCGGACAGATTAGGTAGCGGATCGTAAAACATACTAATCGGTAGTAAGATGTCAAGTGTATTAGTAGTGATAAGAGTAAAAACATGGTTTTAGATGAACAGGCGTTTTAACAGTGGAGAGTAGACGAAAAATTAAAATCGCTTGACACAAACTGTGTATATATGTTAATAATTAGCTTGAACATAAACGTCTTTCTTAACAAAGGAAGGGATAGGTACATTACAAACGTTTGTTGGATAATAAGACTAGCAGGTTACTGGCCCGAATATCTACATCCTTCACACTTGATGGAGAAGCTCTGGAAGATGTGGAAAGTTTCACGTACCTAAACACTAGCATCGATGAACCGGCAACATCTAATGGAGGTGTGAAGGTGCAAATTGACAAATCTAGGATGAAGATGCTACAACTGAGGAACATTTGGAATTCAAAACAATTGTCAACCAACATCGAAATCCAGAATCTTCAATTCAGACGTCAATACTGTTTTGTCGTATGAAGCTGAATTTTCGAGAACTACCACAACCATCGTCAAATTGATACGGGTATCTATAAACAGTTGTCTATTCAAGATACACAATCTCCGTTGGTCCTATACAATAACGAACAACCTATTGTAACAGAGAACGAAGAAACTCCTATTTGAAGGGGTAGTTAAGAAGACACGTTGAAGACGGAACGGGCGTTTATTGTGAAAATCATGAAACTTCATCACAAGGCAATCCCTGACCTGGAATTCCGAAAGTGAGTGGAATGGAAACCAGTTCTGACTAGTGATCTTGCATTTTCAGACTGTTCACACAGTGACTTTGATTAAGAATCCATTAGAATCGTGATCTACATCTGGAACATGATGAATCAGTTCATTGCATTGGATTATCAGATTATGATAACCCTCAGCCATATGTCTAAACATCAAGAAACCATGATGAAACAAAACATTGAAACCGCTTATAACTATAAGCATCTATCATGTTCGCATATTTACAACTTGTATAAGTGGTAATAAAATTCGTTAACTGTGTTCACAGTTACAAAACACAAAGTCCATAAACAACACAAAACATCAATTCGAACTTCAAATGGAATAGAAGTTGACATTGAAGTGTTACTTGATTTATTAATGATCAAGCATTTGAAACTTTGTGAAAACCGAAAACAAAAACGAGAAATAGCGATATTGTGGACTTCGTTGCGTTTTTTTTACTTCGGTGTGATCGAAAACTTCGGTGAAGGTTAGACAAAAAGAAATAAGAATACTATGAACATTCATTCTTCACTTTTCTTTAGTTTGGAATGGGAAGTAAAGGAATTTCACACTCGTAATATCGACTTCAAATTAAACCTTACAATGTTGTATAACTGTTCAGTAAAATCCGTTAAAAACAAAACACAACTGTCATTTCAACTCATTCTAAGTATCCATCATAATAGGAATTTTCACAGTCACAGTCTGTTCACGTATTGGTCATGGTTGTATATACACACACACTGATCGTACTGGTATCTTCTTCAGGTCGAACTCTCATATATAATTATATACAAAGCTTATTCTGGCTTCCAGGCAAGCCAATTTTTTCATCCTTCTTAGGTCACATACTGACATTGCCAGATATTCGTTCATCAAAATTGACTGTGTTTAGATGAGCAAATGTGCGTGTATTGCTTTTTGTACTCATCAAATGTCTGTAGCTTATTTTTGTCTGGCTATAAATATAGATCAACGCATGATTAAACTGAGTTCGCTCACACGGCTTTTTCGCTGCGTGTCATTTCGCTTGCATTTCTTCTCCTCGGTTCGTTTCTCTGCTCGTTTATGTGGACCAGCAATTCTGTGAAATATACGTATTCGAAATTCGTTCTCGTATTTGGCTCGGCTTATTTCGGTTCTCACTAAAACGAATTAAGTCAGTAATTATATACGACTGCTAGCGAAATGTCTATTTCAATAACCATCATAAACGATCTAACTGGAGTCAGATAAAGAGGTGCTAGGAACTAGGTGTACTTCAGTTCACTTATTTTGAGTTCCATTTGTTCTTTGATTGTACGAATGCTATTCTTCGTCATCACATATGCATCAGATGCTCTACGTTTATAGATGGTGCGGCTGACCCGGTATGTGAATATTTCCACCTCTTTCAGCGTTGCTCCATCAAGTGTGATTGCATTAGTGTTTTCCTCGTTGTATTTCAGGATCTTGCTTTTCCCTTTGTGTATATTGTGGGCTAATGGTGCGGAGACTGCAGCTACACTAGCCGTCTTCATTTGCACTTACACGTGTGCATGGGATAGAAGAGTTAGGTCATCTGCAAAGTCAAAATCTCCCCGGTGATTCCGAGTTGTACATTGTATTCCGTGTTTCTTCTCACATGTCAAGGTCTCCATAATTCAGTCGACAACTAGGAGAAAAGGAAAAGGAGAGAGTAAGCACTCTTGTCTGGTAGGTCTATTAAAACTTGTAGACTACAGTCATGCTACAATTCGTGAAATATTTCTCTGAGAAAAAAAGAACATCTTTTTGTTTTAATGAATTTCGTTATCTTAAGGATTTGGAACCCATTTATTCAGTCAGAAGTTCCGACCGCTCTCCTGTCTAATAAGGTGGATAGTGGGATTATCGCTCACAAAACCAGGTTCCCTTCAATATCAGTGTATGAACCTACATTCAGTAAAGAAAACGAAACTAAAATTCATCACACAATTCAAGATAGTTTGGTATTTGTTTGACGTCTTCTGTAACCGTGAATAAGAGAAATTCCGCGTTCAAAGTTTTCTAGATAGATTTGTATCGTTCAAGAATAACGTCATGAGATGAAATACATAATATGTATTTATTGAGCTTAGCCGCCAAAACAATGCATATATTCGCCGAGTAGGTGGTCATTCTTAACAAAGCAAGGGTTAGGTACATCACATAGTTTAGTTGAATCCTAACACTAGAAAGTTGTTGTCTTGAATACCTATAACATTCACTGTATGTAAAGGACGACTTCGAATCCAATCTAAGTAAAGGAATCTGAAACGACTGACTGTTGTGAGAGGATAAATTGTCATTTACATTTTCACTAATCACTTATTAATTTTGTATTCTGCTTAAAAGAATCTTGGATTTCCTCGGTGGTTATTTATACTGTTACAACAAATAATATGATTTCTGAACGGGCATCATTCATCGATACAATAGCTGTTTAAGTGTTACATTCACAAATAGTAACACTCTCTTTTCCACTGTAGACTCATATGGCGGTATAGTACATTGGTTTATTGAACAAATAGATGAAGCCAGAGTTCAATGTTCACAAAGTGATGAAATCGGTCATTAATCAATTTCGCCAATAAGATGAATTACATTTTGTGATTTATCTGAAAACATCACAATTTGCATAGTTATGGGTATATCAACTCGATTTTAGTCAAGAGAAAAGACTTTGTATTACTTCACGATTAATTATTCATAATTACGATCAAATAACTTGTGATGCTTCAGATCAATCAAATAAAAGCTGTGAAACAAATCAGAACAAAGTTTAATGGTCATCAACAATTCAGGTATTTCCCTGAACATTTGTTAATTTAGTCAGTCATCTACAAAACAAGACCAGGCACATTCGTTAATCAAACTTTTCAAAGATGTTGAAGAAACACTGAGTATTTCTTCGTTCGGTTTCGCATTCTTTAATCACTATGATACTGAATAAACCTAGCTGTTGTTGTGGAGTCTGTCAGTTATAAGGAACATCGAATCTAGGATATATATCCGATTCCAGATTTTATATGACTAACCACCTCTCGGTTTTAATAGTATAAAACGTCAACTTGAAATTAACTAGTTTCCTTATCCTCTCCTACTTTCATTTCCCGAAAACACAGGAACAAGCAGGAATATGTATCAAGTATCCTGGTGAGTCAGAAACTCGTTCAACATTCACAAAACCAAGTCATTGTGTATCAGAAGTTTTAACAAATCATGGTCAACTACGTGTATGTAAACCAGGCTATCAAATTAATCCACATTCAGAAAGTAAACTAGACGGATATGGTTCTATCAAACAATATGAATTGAATAAAATGGAACAATCAGAGTATGCACAAACATATACTTGGCCAGATGGTAAAAAGATACATACAAATCCATGGAACAGATTACGAGAAGCTAATCATTTGTATGGTGTTAAATAATTTTGATAATTTGGTTGCCTTCATAAGACTAAGCATTGTAACATTTCATATTAGTTTATTTAGTTAAACAAATCATTAAGTAAATGAATCTGTTTAAAGCTAACAAGCCTTTTCTTTTAAATAAAAATAAGCAAACGCCAAAGACGATTAGTCAACTACGACAATAGGGTTCTAATAATACAAAGATGAGATCGACATCTATAAGTGAGTGATGGACAAAAATATAATTCATGAACGAACCAATCAGGTCTAAGATAAGAGGTGTCGGATTCGGGCGCAAAAATCATTCATCCATTTGGCTTAATAGAGTTTCGGCATTATAGTTTATATCAGTTCGTGATGAAAACCTGAAGTCTACTTCCGGCTATTACTCCAAACTATTGATACATTCGACGAATACAACATGTTACCATGGGCTGAAATGTTAAAATCAGATTGATGCTCTCATTACGATTTTTATTCAACAATAATTCCGTTTAACTCAATCTGATGATAACGGAGTATAGCATTTGTTTCGTTTTCACCTTTGAGATCGTATTCTGAATAACATACGATATTCTTGTGTGAATTATTTTCCATATATGTGATTTATTCTGATTATTGTTCAGAAATGGGTGTACAAACCAATATATAAATGAGTGTATTTCCGATTAGACTTGTCGGGATCGCTCGTGCTTCTGCCTGATATCAGAATATATTTCCACGTTCGAACGTGGACTCCACTCTTTAGCTAGCAGAGCCGGGACGCATCAGGATAGCCAGCTTATTGGTCTTTGGTCAGAGAGTCTTTTTTCTCTTCGCAGACTAGGTGAACTCGTAATCGCAAATTTGGCGACGAAGTTGGCACAAACGTGGACAACAATTGAAACCCCGTTGTGGGAGGCCGGCATACTATTTCCCTGTCGATGATGAAATGTTATGTGATATCTGCAATAGTGGTATCACATTGTGTCCAACGAACTCACACCGGCTGCACATAAACGGTGCTACAAGCCATTATTATATTGGTTGTGCAAACAATGACTAATACTTGATGATTCAAGCGGACAAAACGTTTAAGCACTGTAGTCGTTCGACAAGAGACCAAACGCTCATGTAAAACTAGCTGTAACTTCACAATAACCTGTAAGGAGGAGATTTGATTTTTCAAACTGTTTATCACCTGTGGTATTGGAAAGTCGTACTACAAAATTAGTGTCTAATTTTTTGAAGGTTTTCGAATGTAGAGGAATTTCTTAAATTGCAATTATCGTAGATGTGATATCAAGTGTGTCAGATATTAAATTCAAAGAGGCTTTATGTCAAAGCGTCTGAAGGCTTCGAGTAACGTTCGTGACGTAGGAGAACGTCAATGTTTAGTCTTTCCCAAGCCACTGGTAAAGATAACGCTTTAATTATCTTGTTTCAAACCACTTGGATGTAGTACCCTGTTGATAAGTCAGTTTTCACCTGTATAGACAAGATAATTCCAACTACAGATAGTAACCAATCCGTTCAACTAGTTTAGTGTTACTTACTTAGGCCTATTCTCCCCGTTGAGGAAGAAAGGCCACACACCAGCGTTCCCCATCCAACGCTCTCGTGAGCAGCTATTTCCAGTTGCTAATCATTCTTTTCGTGTCTGCTTCCAATCAAATAAATGTACACGAACAAGACAGATTTTCGCAAATGCCATCAACGACTGTTATTGTACTTAATAACTGGCACGAAATTGAATGAAGAAACCAACAAACGAACGTTTGTCGACGAAAATGATTTTCCAGTAGCTCAATATATAAACAAACAAACTCTTTCAAATCAATCCATTGATTTCGAATACTTCAGAGACGAAAAACAAAGAGGCAGATTTAATTTACAACAATAAACTACACAACTATGGGGAGCATAACAACAGACAAAACTATCCACTCTTCCTTTTTCTCTGTATGGAATTCAAATAACTATCAAGTGCCACGATCAGTATTCACTGATATCAATGGAAGTCTACAGAATTCGACACTTGTTCAACTTGTTAAAAAATGATATGTTAGACAGAACATAAACAAGAATAATTAGTGAATTTTCAAAAAGCTTTTCAACCAGGTCAATTAGCAGTTACTGATCATACTGAAATTAGTAAACTTTATCAAACTGAGGCGTCATGGGGGGTGAGCTCAGACTAAAAGGGGAGACAATAGAAAGTTACGGTCAACGACAAACAATGAACGTCGAGTTCGAAAGATATTTGATGATACTTATAAGTGAAGAAGCTTTCTTTGAGTGCTTGTAGCTGAAATGAAGTCGTTTTATTATGTCCGGTTGTCCGATGAAAACAATCCATCTGAAACAGTATCAGACAAACAAAACCAATCAGTGAAACGTAAGTCATTTGTCATAGTCATGACACATGTGTAGTTGGAAAGTTCGGTTGTCGAACAAATCATTTCAGTCAATTTGGTTTGTTTTAATTTCAAGTAGGATAAAAATGTGCTTTAATGTTTGTTTGCAATTTATGCGAATATTTTCAATCCAGACATTTACGCCAACAGGCGAACATCTATATAACAGAACATCTAATAAAGATAACAGAATAGTCTATAATGATCTTTAAAATATTTCACATAAATATCTGTAAACCAGTTAAAACACTCAATGGAGCAGCATCTTATCTTCGTGTCCAATCATTATCTCACTGACTGTAGTCACTGCCGGTATCACAATGCAGGATTGAATATAAAGAAAACTGCAAACAGACATTAAATATAAAATATTCATAAAACAATACGAAGATAATGAAGATATCAGAAAACTGTTCTTGTTCACGATGTATGTCCAGATAGTATGTTGTAAACATAATCACCTATAATAATGAAAATGTAGATGATTACTTCATTATCAATGCATTCATATCAATATATGTATCACTGAAACAATAAGCATTTTACAGATGTAGGGTTATCAAGATAGTAATTTCTCAACATCCTTGCATAACAAATGAAGTATAAATGGCATGGACCATTGAACCAAGAAAATGAGTAAAACGATAAATACTTCACCACTTAATATCTCCCTATCTGCCGTTCAGCATTTCAATTCGCAATATTTTCTTAGAAATGTTTCAGGATGAATTGTGTTGGATGATGTCAATAGAAAATACTAATGCTCCAAAGTTCTAATTTCTACAGGACACTAACTTTTAGTGCACAATAATAGACGGACGGTGATTTGCATTAACATTTAATTATTTATGCAGAACTTACAATTAACGTTGCGCAGCACCAACAAATCCAAGCTGAACCTTGTAAGACATTCTAAGATTAAGTAAAAGAAAACAATTCATCTCAATTCATCATGAATTTATATGAATATCAGTGAAGAAACAGTATTACTCTACTGATTAACCCTACCGATCTTAAACTAAAATGAAGCATTTCATGTACGGGATCAGCCAGTCTGCTTTTCTGAATTTCGACATCATGTACCTATTCCGTCTCATGCTTGGCGGTTATCTAAACAAATAATTAGTTCCGTCAATGACTGTATAGTAAATCATTCAAGCTACCGATTCCACGAATGTGAAATCATCATGATCGACCAAGAATTAAGGAACGGAAACTTGTAGAAACCTACCACTATCAATTAAAACAGTAATAATCATCATTCACTACACGTTTGTGGAAAACTATGAATAGAACAACTTACGTTTCCAGATATCACCCCTAAGATAAAGAGAATGAATGCAATTCCTGCAAATATACAGCACGTCGTAAGCAAGAGTATCCTCCATTTTCTTTCTAAACCATGTAGCTCTTCACCCCATAAAATGGCTAAACTGGCAAAGACGGTGGCCACAGGTAAAGAAATAATTATTTCGTACCATTTTACAAATGAAATTAGAAGCGCAAATCCAACAATCATATTTATCATCTGAATAGGGAAAAAGTAGTATCAAATCACCAGTAGCTCATAATTTGAATTGGTGAACAACTGGACAAATGATGAAAGAATGATCTCCACTCTCCTGAATTCGACTGAAATGCTGAAAAATCAATATTTATAGGTACAAACATACAACAGAGAATACCTATCTAATTCTGTCATAATGACAAATTTAAAATATTTTCAAGCTAATTAGGCCATCCAGTACTGACTAACTTGCATAAACGAACAACTATAACAGGTAGTAATGACTGCGACTTGGAACAACAAATGATGACTTGTCTATCGCTAGGCACAAGTCCAAAAATAAACAAAGTGCGTGAATGATTATACAAATTCAAATGACAGAAATCCGATTTGTTTAATTGTTCTCGTTCCATATCTTACAAATAGTAATATCAACATATATAGATGACAGTAAAGTGTACCAGTATTATATGTATCCATGTCTACATATCTCTGAATTATCCATAACATGTACAGATACATTTTAATGTTATATTATTTTCACCATTTATCAGTTAAGTAATAGCTCATGACCTAACCTGATCACCAACATTTTTATGAAATCAGTGAAACTATAGATACTAGATCTCTTAACATAATGACATCTGAAAATTCAACATTGAAAAGCATCTGTTCAAGTCAACCTTCAAACATTCTTTTATCTCCATCACCGTTATCACACTAACATGACATTATTGTTTTATTATTCAACAAACAAATCAACAATAAATTCAATCGATGATTAAATGAAAGTATCATGTATATCATCTTAAACAATATTCAACTGACGGTGATAATGATAAAGAAATTGTTCATCGTGGATGTAGAATGTAGTTTCTTAATAAATATGATTATTAATCCAAGAATTAATCCGATCAATCTGAAATGCAAAATAAGAAAGTGAACTACATGTTAAACTCACAGATACAATAAACCACAGTAATATGTATCTAATGTTCCACATAATCTGTATGCATGAAATGGTTGAACAAGTTCCTTATTGTCTCAGTTCAACATTTTCAAAAGTTTATGGAACTTGTCAAAATAATCGATAAATATTATACTCAATGAGTAATCGTCTTGAATATCTCATTTCATTTACTGAGATTTGATCATTTATTATGATGTGATGTGACACAAATGACGATGCTATGGAATGGGAGGAAATCAACTAATCCTGTCAAACTGGATAAACTGTCTCATCTCAGTGTATTATTCAGCTCATTAAATAGTAATACATAACAAACTTTTGTTATGATTTTCGGGTAATACCTATATTTTAAACATATATTACTTACGTTAATATGAAACCATTGAGAACAGCTTGAGATCTGAGCATATTTAAGCTGAATCTGTCAAATGAAATGGTAAAGTTCTTACATGCAAATAGAATTATTCTGTCTGGTTACCGATGACACATCACTAAATGCCAGTTTCATCATCGTTTTACTATCTGCAATGGAGATTCATAAACAATTCACCTTTGAAAATTCGCCTTCCACAATCGCCAATTCCTATTTTAACTGAAATAAGTAAAAAGTCAAAATACAGTAATGGAGATATTCAATCTCACGGATTAGATTAAACCTCAAATATCCATTAACATGCCTATGTCTTTCCCTATTCACTGTATTTCAAAAAGTACGGAGTCGTTTACAGAATTCGAGTTCCATCTGACTAGTTTGCTTTATCATCTTTACGAGATTATTAACAAAGTTCGAATGTCGATGAGAATTCATGTCATTGGATTCACATTGGCTGCTTACGCCATACGGTGTTTTGAAATCATCAATGTTAATGCACCCAATCCTGTGAAGATAATTAACATTGACCGATTCATTCATTCCAATAAATAACACTCAATAGAAGTATGTTGTTTCTTACGTTAAGCTATTTATTCCACTTTGACATATTTGTACTTAAAAGGTGGATGTAATGCAGTCGAAGCAATGATTGCCCTCCATCTTCTATGGAAAACACCTTGTTGACTGATTTGATGATCCCGACATGTGCATTAGGAGTGAGAGTTTCCACCTCTACATAGCCCATCGAAATGAGACAAGTTGATGTATTTCAGTAAACGACGGTCTGTTTTAATGGTCTGTCTTTCTCATTAATTTCTCTTCATCTTCCTGTGAGATATTTATATCGAGGAAAGCTGTTCAACTGAGATTTAATATGGATAGGCTACATGCTTGACGCGTCGTTCAACATTAACATTGACGATTGGTTGAGTCCTGCATATTATCTACTAATCATCACTGTTCTCCGTTATTCTTACCGAAGATATTCAGCAGAGATTCTGTCGTTTTGTGGAGAGTGCTGGAAGCAGTGATTGGGGTGTGTGGTGAGTCTTTTTAGATCAATACAAATATGATTTTCTGAGTAAGCATGGATAGTGGCTAGCAGTGAAGTGTAGTACACGCGTTCCGTCCGTTGCATGCCACAATCCATCTATGGGAATAAAGTTTGTGACTTAAGGCAATATCGAGGCAGTCCACACAGGATGCACATATGCCAACAAGAGACTAGTCAATTGCAGTCAAACGCAACAGTGGAAAGCTACAAACAAACAATAACAAATTCATTGCAAACACGTTTGTGGATAGACATTGTAAATCTTACAAACTGCTGACAAGTGATTTCCTTCCAGATATTAAACATCCATTTCATTTACATCTTCCATCTTCTACATATTCTAATAGAACAAGGCATCAATACATAGGAATCTATGAGAACCTCTCTCGTGTTTGTAGAAGAAACTCGTTGAAATCATTTTTGCAGAGAGTTCAATACTGTAATTAAAATATAAAATAGAACGCCACCATTGTTATCACTTTTTATAATACGACTTATCAACACATCTAAAGTCAACCTTAATACATACTATTCGACAGAGATTGACAAACTCACATGGAATGATTCTGATCTTCAGTAAGAAGGACTCAATAAAATTGAACAAATTTATAACGGAATTCACCAATTGCTTCGAGTCATCTTTATTAACTTATGAGTGGTTACATTTTTCATTGAACTTTGGTTATGCTGACTTTGTGCAAAACAACGGAATGTGTGATTCAGTTGGAAATAATACAAACTGATTTAACTGTTAGTTGATTGGGGATGAATGAGTGATAGCACATTGAAATGAAAATGATCTTGTTGTACTTATGTGTTCAATAGTAGAATGACTTCTCTACAGATTATTGACGTCAGACGAAGCACCGTCAGAACATTATTGATGTCCGCTAAACTATTCGTTCTTTGTATGTAGGCTGAACAATTGTATATGTGATCGCTGTATATGAACATCTGAATTTTTCTACATGTTACAACTTGACTTACTTGAGTGATGATGTGCTTGATTACTCACGAAACAGTTCACTCATTAGATCACTCTAAACAAAGTGGTTGAAAGCTGAGTGATGTCACTTAGTCAAACTGATAGTTCACATGGCATGGTACAGAATTAATCACTGCAGATGATCGTGCACTACGAATTCGTAAGAGAACATGCGCTGATCAACGTAGAAATGAATACGTAAGTACAAATTTATTAGAAAACTATGTGATTCAACAAAACAAGTGAGATAGTTTTCTTAATAACTAACCTGTTCTATGATGTCATTCACTAATTCAACCATTTCTAATGACAAACTGACTATTCTATCTAACGAATGAATAGTCAGCTTCAGTTAATTCAGCTTAAGAACTGGACGTGGAAGTTAACCACTAGTTAAGTATTCCCTCATGCATTATGTAGCATTTCAAATAATGAGGTTCATTCTGTTGAGTCCAAAAACAAAACAGTTTTCAGTTAGACTTTAGCATGACGTGAAATCCATCAGAGATGAAGTTTCGTACTGAAGAATAATTTTACACTCGATAAACCTTCATCTTGTCAAATTTAATATGCACCATTTTTGTTTGTCACATGTGGGAAGCACGCGAGTTGATGTACAGCATAGAAAGTCTACTCAATACCCTATGAATACTTCAAATGAACACATACAATTCATGTCACTCAGACAATCAACATGTTTTGAACAATCGGTACTGTAAGAGAATTCCCATCAACTGATATGATAATATCACAACTACGTCCAATGGAATACTCCGTAGACTTTAACTAACTGTAGCAAAATGTGAACTCAATTTATCCTAGACGTTTCCGATGTCATGTATTATATAAATGCGTTTCGTTTTAATCAATAATGACATATTTTTGTGTTGTAGGCAGATCACAGAGAACCCATGAAATTGAAGGTCGTTTGCTCTGATACTTTTCCTTTCTTCATTTAAGTGTTTACAAATGAGAAAAGTTGTACGAAATAAAAGTAACATTAAATTTAAATGGTACTGTTTACTTGAATCTTCCCATTGATGTTAAGGATTGCGATCGGTCAAACTCTTATTAGCAAGTGTGGATATTGTGCTTATTGTCTCACTGTTATGTTCAGTAACTAGCATTGTAAGTAGAGATGGATGGTGGCTAACAGTGGAATCGAAACCACTTCATTCTATGTGGGACTCATCAGCTTTATGTACCTGCCTTCGATTCGTTGGATAGGACTGTTCTCTGGGATTGTCTATTGAAGAAGTGTGTGTCTGAGAAATTTACTAACATTCTAAAGGTCCTATATAAAAACACCTCAGGCAGAGTGAGGGCATACAACCACCTCTCTTCATTGTTCCATTCGAGCAGTGGGGTTAGGCAGGGTTGCCCAATCCCACCATTCCTCTTCAACTTTGCCATCGATGACATTCTGGAAACAGCTCTGATGGATGTAAGTAATGGTGGTGTGGATCTGTTGCCTGGAGAGTATGCGGACGATATTGTCTTACTGTGCGATAATGCCCAAGGCATGCAATCCGCACTTAATCAGTTGGCAATCAGTGTCCGTAGGTATGGTATTTGCTTTGCACCTTCGAAGTGCAAAGTACTTCTACAAGACTGGCAGGATTCTAATCCTGTACTCACCCTGGATGGTGAGCAGATAGACGTAGTTGAGAAGTTCGTGTATCTGGGTAGCTGCATAAGTGCTGGTGGGGGTGTGAGTGATGAGATCAATGCACGTATAGTGAAAGCCAGAGCGGCTTATGCCAATCTGGGCCACCTTTGCGCCTTCGTGATGTTAGTCTGGCTGTAAAAGGTCGGATCTACAACGCGTCGGTGAGAGCAGTTTTGCTCTATGCTTGTGAAACCTGGCCTCTCCGAGTTGAGGACGTTAGACGACTCTCTGTGTTCGATCGTCTCTGTCTCCGAAGAATTGCTGACATTCAGTGGCAACACCATGTCAGTAATGCAGAAGTTCGGCATCGTGTGTTCAGGCACAGAGATGGTAATTCAATTGGTGTCACCATCTAGAAACACCGACTTCGGTGGCTTGGACATGTTCTACGAATGTCGTCCCAGAGAATTCCACGTCGTGCATTATTTGCCGACTCTGGGACTGGTTGGAAGAAGCGGAGAGGTGGTCAGTGCATGACATGGTGTCGTGGCATGAAAGAAAGCTGCAAAGGACTGGCTTGTGTCTGTCATTCACGACTCCCTGATTGTGGTCTGAGAGATGGTGCTACACAGTGGCTAGAGACGTTATCAGATATGGCTCAGAATAGAAGCCAGTGACGATCCTGCTGTAACCTTCTTTTACTTTCTTCATAAAAAGTGGTTGTGTCTCCTTTACCTAAAAGATTTCTTCTGATTGTACCTTTTCGTTCCCTCGTTACTACCACACTACCTTACTCCAATCTCTTCGTCATTGATCTCTTTTTCTTTTGCGCTGCTTAGTTTTTTTTCTTTTCTACTTCTCTTCGAATTTTCATTGTTTTGTGTGGCGCATATATATTGGCGCTCTTTTGTACCAATATTCATGTGTTCAAATAAATAAATAAACCTGCATCTAAGGGTCGATGTTCACTATTGAACTTGAACCCAGTACCGTTCTCTTTGAAAACCATCGCGATATTCATTTAGCTACTGAGTCCTGATGGCCACTTGCTTGTGTCGTTTTTACAAATACACCCATCATAAAATAAATGCTTATTATTTTTAAACTGAAATAGACGCAATGTTAGCTAGTTAATTCCGTTGACTATATACATATTTCATGTTAGATATTTAGATAGAAAAAACTCCTTTGAAGTTCAAATAACTATTTGTCTTCCTATGATCAATGACAACTGATTGAAAAACATCGGACAGATTAGGTAGCGGATCGTAAAACATACTAATCAGTAGTAAGATGTCAAGTGTATTAGTAGTGATAAGAGTAAAAACATGGTTGTAGATGAACAAGCGTTTTAACAGTGGAGAGTAGACGAAAAATTAAAATCACTTGACACAAATTGTGTATATATGTTAATAATTAGCTTGAACATAAACGTCTTTCTTAACAAAGGAAGGGATAGGTACATTACAAACGTTTGTTGGATAATAAGACTAGCAGGTTACTGGCCCGAATATCTACATCCTTCACACTTGATGGAGAAGCTCTGGAAGATGTGGAAAGTTTCACGTACCTAAACACTAGCATCGATGAACCGGCAACATCTAATGGAGGTGTGAAGGTGCAAATTGACAAATCTAGGATGAAGATGCTACAACTGAAGAACATTTGGAATTCAAAAAAATTGTCAACCAACATCGAAATTCAGAATCTTCAATTCAGACATCAATACTGTTTTGTCGCATGAAGCTGAATTTTCGAGAACTACCACAACCATCGTCAAATTGATACACGTATCTATAAACAGTTGTCTATTCAAGATACACAATCTCCGTTGGTCCTATACAATAACGAACAACCTATTGTAACAGAAAACGTAGAAACCTCTACTTGAAGGGGTAGTTAAGAAGACACGTTGGATACGGAGAGGACGTTTATTGTGAAAATCATGTAACTTCATCACAAGGCAATCCCTGACCTGGAATTCCGAAAGTGAGTGGAATGGAAACCAGTTCTGACTAGTGATCTTGCATTTTCAGACTGTTTACACAGTGACTTTGATCAACAATCCATTAGAATCGTGATCTACATCTGGAACATGATGAATCAGTTCACTGCATTGGATTATCAGATTATGATAACCCTCAGCCATATGTCTAAACATCAAGAAACCGTGATAAATAAAATTGAAACCCCTTATAACTATAAGCATCTATCATGTTCGCATATTTACAACTTGTATAAGTGGTAATAAAAGTCGTTAACTGTGTTCACAGTTACAAAACTCAAAGTCCATAAACAACACAAAACATCAATTCGAACTTCAAATGGAATAGAAGTTGAAATTGAAACGTTACTTGATTTATTAATGACCAAGCACTTTAAACTTTGTCGAAACCGAAAGTAAAAACGAGAAAGAGCGATATTGTGGACTTCGTTGCTTATTTTTCTTCGGTGAGATCAAAGACTTCGGTGAAGTTGAGACATGAATTAATGAGAATACTATAAACATTCATTCTTCACTGTACTTTAGTTTGGAATCGGAAGCAAAAGAATTTCACACTCGTAATATCGACTTCAAATTAAACCTTATAATATTGTATAACTGTTCAGTAAAATCAGTTAAAAACAAAACACAACTGTCATTTCAACTCATTCTAAGTATCCATCATAATAGGAATTTTCACAGTCACAGTCTGTTCACGTATTGGTCATGGTTGTATATACACACACACTGATCGTACTGGTATCTTCTTCAGGTCGAACTCTCATATATAATTATATACAAAGCTTATTCTGGCTTCCAGGCAAGCCAAATTTTTCATCCTTCTTAGGTCACATACTGACATTGCCAGATATTCATTCATCAAAATTGACTGTGTTTAGATGAGCAAATGTGCGTGTATTGCTTATTCTACTATTCCCACTTATGTAGCCTATTTTTATCTGGCTTTAATAAACTGAGTTGGCTTATACGCAGATAGTCTACAACCAACTTAATCGGTCTAATACAAAAAAGAAATATATCCATGAAAGAGTAATGATGAGTTGTATCCTTTACATAGATAACTTGCCTTACATCTGAACTTGACGTGTTTGGACGCTTCATTGCTACTTCCAATTACGTTATAGTTTTATTGTTCAGGATATTAGAAACGATAACTATATCACATTATACATTCTGTGTTCAGTATTAAAACATGTGAATTTTCAAACCACTTTACACACAAAGAGAACACTTTACAAACTCATCTCAGTACATCACCGAGCATGAACGTTTAGAGGGAAAGAAGCTATATAACCATGGATTTCCGACTTTCGATCTCAGTGGTATTAGGTACGAGCACTTCCAAGGAGTCTCATACTCGAACGAAGTCTAATGCTTACTCTCCTTCAATGGTTGTCAAGTCAAGATCAGTTACCAATGTAGAGTATGAAACCTGCTTTCTTCATAAACAAACTTTGTTGTTACAAGTAATTCAAAAAGTAGCTCGACACATTATGCAAGTATGATATTCACTGCTTGAAACAGATGTTCAAGTGAGACAACATGAAGTTTTCTCCAAATAAAATTGAAAATTGTCTCATTGAAAGACGACCGAATTTCGACAGATTGAACGTTTACATACCCTCAGTGCTTTAAACGAGATTGATCAAAACTACTGGAAACTATCAGACGAGTTACAGTGGTACAGTTGACACCATTACAATTGTTCAATCGTTCTGAGTTAATGTTCTTCAGTTTCAACGTATCTATTATCGTCACATTGATCATTGATAGTAACGTGTGTGGTGTTTTCTTTTGTGGTTGTAGAAGAGCTTTAGTGATAAAAGCCAACAAAAGAAATACTTTCATCTGTCACCATTTCTGACTGTTTTATACACTTCGAGGTTGAAATTGTTGAAAAATGATTTTGGTGGAGTTTTGTTCTCTGAGTTGGATGGTTTGGTTTTGGAGGATTCATCGTTCTTCTGAACGACATCATCAGCACAAACTTCAGATAGAAGTGGAGCGTTCGAATCTCTCTATATTTGTTTTCCAGCTTGTTCTGTGCACCTCGATGTTGATTGGTTCTTATTGACCTTAAATGTGTCATTGTTTACTTCTTTGTTTTGGCAGCACGAATAAATAAAAAGAAATACCTGAAGGACGTATTTCAAAAGAACGTCTACCCAACCAAC
Organism: Schistosoma guineensis; assembly: GCA_944470375.2. Classification (NCBI taxonomy): domain Eukaryota; kingdom Metazoa; phylum Platyhelminthes; class Trematoda; order Strigeidida; family Schistosomatidae; genus Schistosoma; species Schistosoma guineensis. The sequence continues at coordinate 24,354,581 of OX103895.1, forward strand.
TTCGTCAGAAAATACCAACCGCACGCAGCACTGGAACTCAAGTCAAGCATAGAAATCAACATAAGGATCACCCTACCATACATACAAGGAATATCAGGAACCACAACGTGACTACTGGAAACCTTCGGGATAGGTGTGGCACACAAACTGACAAAATCACTACAATCAATCCTATGCAAACGAAAGGATGAAATAACAAAGCAAAACAAATCAAACATCATCTACAAAACGAATTGTGTCAACTGCGAAAAACACCACATCGGACAAAGCGGACGCCACCTTCACCTTCGCCTACACAAACATCAATTAGCAGTCAAACGCCATGATATTCCCTCACTTATATCAATACACGTGGACAACTGCGGACACTCATTCGATAGGAAAAATGTGGAAATCTTGGACAGAGGGAACTCAAAAAACACCAGAGAATTTAAGAAGCCTGGCACTCAGGTCAATCATCAATCAACAAGCATATTGAAATCAACCAATCAGGAAAATCATGCACAACTATAGTAAAAAAAATCAAACCAATGGGAGACACAACCAAAACAAAGAAGTAAATAATGACGAATTTAAGGTCAATAAGAACCAATCAACATCGAGGTGCACAGAACAAGCTGGGAAACAATTATAGAGAAATTCGAACACTCCACATCTATCTGAAGTTTGTGCTGATGATGTCGTTCAGAAGAACGATGAATGCTCCAAAACCAAACCATCCAACTCAGAGAACAAAACTCCACCAAACTGATCCACCAGAACTACAAATCTTCTCCACCATCTGTTGCAAAACGATTTATGTCACGTATCAGTGACGAACGTTTTGTTGTGTTATTCTGTTTTTTTATTAGTATTTTTTGTTCCAGTTTAAGCAGATGGTAGATGTTATTTTCACTGTCTTCTTCTCTGATCTTCAGAAGTGGATACTCTGACGTCTATTGAGGCAATCAAATATACAATAAATCTTTTACTGTCGTCTATCTTCTGAAATGTAACAACGGAAATGTAGAGATACAACTTGGCAATAGTGGGAATCAGCGAAACCCATTGAACCCAAGCTGGACAGAAAAGGCTAAATACGGGAGAAATGCTGCTATACTCCGGTCATGAAGAGGAAAATGCTCCACACACTCATGGAGTTGCTCTAATGCTGTCAAAAGTAGCACGAAATGCACTTGTAGGATGAGAATCTCACAGATCCAGAATCATCAAAGCATCATTCGAAAGAAAGAAGGAGGGGATCTTAATGAATATTATCCCAAGTTATGCACCCAACAATGATAGCAACGACGACATTAATGATCAATTCTACAAGCGGCTGCAGTCAATCATAGAGAAGTGCCCAAGAAACGACCTCACCATTCTAATGAGAGATCGAAATGCCAAAGTCGGAATAGACAACACCGGATATGAAGATATCATGGGACGACATGGACTGGGAGAGAGAAACAAAAATGGAGAAATATTTGCAAATCTATGTGCATTCAACAAATTGTTCATAGGAGGCACAATTTCCCACACAAAAATATTCACAAAGCTACATGGATCTCACCGGACCACAACACTACAGAGAACCAGGTAGATCATATTTGCATCAATAAAATGTTCCGAAGGACAATGGAAGATGTGAGAACCAGGAGAGGTGCTGACATAACTTCAGATCATCACCTAGTTGTGCCTAATTTAAAACTGAAGCTAAAGAAGAACTGGACAACTGGACAAACAGCACTACAAAGGTTCAATACAGGCTTCCTTCGAGATACTGACAAACACCATGAATTCAAGAGAACTCTCAACAACGGGTTCCAAGCCTTACAAGATCTACTGAAAGAAAAAGAAACTACTATGGAGGACAACTGAAAAGACATCAAGGAAGCATTAACTTCAACGTGTCAAGAGGTTCTGAGTCTACAGAAATACCATCATAAGGTGTGGATCGCTATAGAAACTCTGGACAAGATCAAAGAAAGGAAGAACAAGAAGGCAGCAATTAACAACAACCGAACACGAGCAGAGAAAGTCTAAGCACAAGCTGAATACATAGAAGCAAACAAGCAAGTGATGAAAAGCATTAGAACCGACAATGAGAAATACGTGGAAGAACTAGCAACGACGGCTGAAAAAGCTGCAAGTGAAGGAAGTGTGAATCAACTTTCCGATACAACGAAGAAACTAGCAGGGAAATACAGTAAACCAGAGAGACCGGTCAAGGACAAAGAAGGCAAGCCAATCACCGAAATTCAACAACAGCGTAACAGATGGGTCGAATACTTCGAGGTACTCATGAATAGGCCGGCTCCAATGAATCCACCGGACATCGAAGCAGCACACACAGATCTTCCTATATATATCAATCCAGCACCGCCGGGAGACATCAGAATGGCCATCAGAGAAATCAAGAACGGGAAAGCAGCAGGAACAGACAATATACCAGCTGAAGCACTGAAGTCAGACATCGAAGCAACCACAAGCATGCTTTACCTTCTATTCAAAAAGATTTGGGAGGAGGAACAAGTGTCTATGGACTGGAAAGAAGGGCACTTCGTCAGGATTCAAAAGAAAGGAGTCCTGAGCAAATGTGAAAACTACAGAGGTATCACACTAGTGTCAATACCAGGGACGGTCTTCAACAGAGTGTCGCTGAACCGGATGAAAGATGCAGTAGACGCCCAACTTCGAGATCAACAAGCTGGATTCCGTAAGGATTGATCATGCACAGACCAAACTGCAACACTACGGATCGACGTCGAACAATCAGTTGGGTGGAACTCATCACTATATATCAACTTCATTGATTATGAAAAGGCATTCTACGGTGTAGATAGTAGGACATTATGGAAACTTCTTCGACACTACAGAGTTTCTCAGAAAATTGTCAATATTATCCGGAACTCATACGACAGACTACAGTGCAAAGTCGTGCATGGAGGACAGCTGACAGATGCATTCGAAGTAAGGACCGGAGTCAGACAAGGCTGTTTACTTTCTCCTTTCCTCTTTCTTCTATTGGTCGACTGAATTATGAAGACCTCGACATCTGAGGGAAAACACGGAATATAATGAACAGCTCAGAACCACTTAAACGATTTGGACTTCGCAGATGACCTAGCCCTGCTATCGCATACACATGAACAAATGCAGATAAAGAAAACTAGTGTAGCAGCAGTCTCTGCATCAGTAGGCCTCAGCAAACACAAAGGGAAAACCAAGGTCCTCAAATACAACACGGAGAACAGCAATTCAATCACACTTGAAGGCGAAGATGTAGAGTCCTTTACATACCTAGGAAGCATCATCGATGAACAAGGAGGTTCAGATGCAGACGTAAAGGCGAGGATTGGCAAAGCAAGGGTCGCATTCCTACAATCGAAGAACATATGGAACTCAAAACAACTTTCAACTAATATCAAAGTCACGATCTTAAATACCAACGTCGAAGCAGTTCTACTGTATAGAGCTGAAACTTGGAGAACTACAACAACCACAATCAAGAAAGTAAAAGTATTTATAAATAGCTGTCTTCGCAAAATACTCAACATCCATTGGGCGGATACCATCAGTAAGAGCCTACTGTAATAGAGAACAAATCAACTTCCAACTGAAGAGGAAATTAGGAAAAGACGATGGAAATGGATAGGACAAACATTACGGAAACCGTCAAACTGCATCACGAGGCAAGTCCTAACTTGGAATCCTGAAGGGAAGCGAAAAAGAGGAAGGCCAAAAAACACATTACGTCGGGAAACAGAAGCAGATATGAAAAGGATGAATAACGACTGGAAGGATCTGGAAAGGATTACCTAGGACAGGGTTGGATGGAGAATGCTGATGAGCGGCCTATGTTCCTTCGAGAGGAGTTACAGGCGTAAGTAAGTAAGTAAGTAAGTAAGTAAGTAAGTAAGTAAGTAAGTAAGTAAGTAAGTAAGTAAGTAAGTAAGTAAGTAAGTAAGTAATTAAGTAAGTAAGTAAGTAAGTAAGTAAGTACATAAGTAAGTAGCAGCAATTCCTGATCCAATAGGCATCGGTATATACAATAAAAAAGCAAGATCTTCAAATGTAACATGGGGAATACCAACCAACCCGATCTCACTTGATGGAGAATATTTAGATGAGATGGAAACATGCACATACCTGCTCATCATCATCACCTATGAACAAGAAGGATCTGATGCAGATGTGAAGGCACTGATTGACAAAGTTAGGACAGCATTCCCATCGTTGAAGAACATATGCAACTAAAATCAACCATCAACCAATATCAAAGTCACGATGTTCAATACGAACGTCAGCATTGTTAGTTCTACTGTCTGTAGTTGAAACTTCGGGAACTACCATCACCATCATCATCAAAAGAGTTAGCATATAAAGTTATCTTATTCACGATATCCTTCATAGAAATACGATCTAAGAACTGCAATCACACCTACCATTAGGAAACATGAAGAGCAAAATCAAATGAATGTACTTGAACAAAACAGACTTTCACAAATGCCATCAACAACTGTCATCGTACTTAATATCAAGGACGAAGTTGAATGCGGAAGCCAAATGACAAACGTATTTCCAAAAAAGTGATTTCCCTGTATATCAATATATAAACCATCAAGCTCTTTCAAACCAGTCCATGCAATTCGAATACATTAGGAAAGAACAACAAAGAAGCAGATTTATTTTGCAACAAAAAACTACATAACTGTAAGAAGCATTATAACGGACAAAACCACCCACTCTCTCTTCGTCTGTATGAACTTGAAATAACTATCAAGTACCACGATCAATATTAGCTCATATCAATGAAAGTCGACAGAATTCGACACTTGTTCGACTTGCTCAAAGTCGACATGTTAGACAAAACATATACATATTCAGAAAGCTTCTCAATCAGTTCAATTAGTAGTCACTGAACATACTGAAATTAGTAAAATTTATCAAACAGATGCTTCATTGGGGAAACGTCAGACTAAGAAGGGAGACGACAGAAAGTTACGGTCAACGATAAACAACGTCTGTCGAGTTCGAAAAGCACTAAGTGCTACTAATAATAGGAGAAATGTTCTTTGCCCACTTTCATCTGGAGTTAAGGCGGTTTATGTTGTCTGGAGGACAGACGGAAACCATTCAGCTCAAATGGTGTCAGACAAACAAAACCAATCACTGAAAAATAAGTCATTTGTTAAAGTCACGACGCGTTTGTAGTTGGAAAATACGTTTGTTGAACAAATCATTCAAGTCAATTTGGTTTGTTTTAATTTCAAGTAGGATAAAAATGTGCTTCAATGCGTGTCAGCATTTTAAATGAATATTTCAAATCCAGGAACTTATTCAAACAAGCGAACATTTATTTAACAGAACATTTATTAGGAGTAATAAAGCAGTTTACAATAATGTTAAAAATATTTCTAATGAAGATGAGCGAATATCCGTAAACCAATTAAAACACTCAATGGAAAAACATCGATTATTTGTGTCCAGTCATTATCTCATTCAGTTTTTCCATTTTTTGGATAACAATCGATGGCTATATTTAAAGACAATTGCAAATTGATGACAAATATGAAATATTCATAAATCACTAGGAACAAACTGTAAAGTGTAGAAAACTGTTCTTCTTCACGGTGTCCGTTCAGATAATATGTTGTGAATATAATAAGCTATAATTGTGAAAACGTAGATGATTACTTCATTATCAATGCATGCATATCAATATATGTATCAGTGAAATAATTGGTCTTTACATGTACAGGGTTATCAATTTAGTGATTTCTCAACATTCATACATAACAAATAAACAGTAAGTGTCTTGTATTTTGATCTGTCAAATAGTGACAGATGGTCGTTTGTATAACAGAGCATCATACAAATTGAGCAATTCAAATAAGAGAACGAATTGAGTGATATCTACTTCATCAGTCTATTCCTCTCTTTCAGCCATTAAGCTTTGAATCTCGTAATGTTTTCTTCAAAATGTTTCGTGCTGAATTCTTGTGAATGTCGTGAATAGAAAACAAAAATGCTTCTAAGTTCTAATTTCAACAGAACGATATCTTTGAATGCATAATAATCAATGGACGGTTATTTGTATTAACATTTAATTATTCATTCAAAACTTACAATGAACATTACGCAACACCAACAAACGAAGGTTGCAACTAGTAAACCTTTCTAAAATAAAAGAAAAATACAATTCACCTCAATTCATTATGAATCTATATAATTATGAGTGAAGAAACAGTATCACTCTACTAATTAACTCTACCAATTTTAAACTGCTATGTACCAATTTATGTAAGAGTTCAGTTAGTCCGTTGTTCAGAATTCGTACATCATGTACCGTCAGTGACTGTATCATAAAACATTCAAGCTACCGATTCAACGAATGTGAAATCGTTGCATGAAGATATACTGTTCTGGGTTTACTGTAATTACCATTTTGTTACACAATCATAATATATAGATAGTACTGAGAATCAATTTCTCAAATGATAACATTATTTCATGATGCTTTGTATTAACAACATAGAGTGTAAACTCCACATCAAATTGCAGACGTTTACCAATTTTAATTCATGTGTAAAGGAAACTGGATTAATTAGGCAATTTATACGTGATGAAAATATGATGGTGGAAACACCATGGCGGCGAAATGATGAAAATAAACGTTCAAAGCAGCTGAAAATGAATTAGAAAATGAAGATTTGTTTCGATTATTCCTCAATGAGATATGAATTGAAAATGTATTTTATATTTCGACGTAAGAAATGTTTAACCGGTGATCCATGATAAGACCAACTTACCATTTTCAATATCAACCCCAAAACCAAGAGAATAAATCCAGTGAACACAAATACACCGCACATCGCAAACAGGACTGTCTTCCATTTCCTTTCTGAACCATGTAGCTTTACACCCAATAAAATGGCTAAGATAGCGAACGTGGCAGCCACAGACTCAGAAATAATTACCTCATACCACTTTGTACATGAAATTAGTAATGCAAAACCAACAATTATAGTTATCATCTAAATATGGAAAAGTAATATCAAATAACCATTAATTCAGAAGTTGAATCGATCAACAATCGGAAAAATAATCAAAGAATAATCTTCACCGTCCTGCATTCGATTGAAATGCTTAAAAATGAATATTTATGGACACAAAAACATGACAAGGAATCTATATCCAAGTCTGTCATAATGACAAGCTTATTCAATACACACGACCATGTTATGTGAGGTTTATCACCTGAATGGTGTGAATTATAGTAACTGGGTTGAGCTAAGAGTCACAACAGCTATTGGTGGCTGCAACTTGATGCGCCAAATGATGACTCGTGTATCATTAAACACAAGTTCAGTGAGAGACAAAATGTTTGGATGATTACATAAATTAAAATGACAAAAATCCAATTTTTTTAGTTTTTCTGTGTTTACAACTCATTCCATATCTTACAAATAGTAATATCATCAAACGTAGATGAGAGTCAATTGTACCGGTATCACGCGTTTCCACGTCTACAAATATCTGAATTACCCATAACATGGACAGATACCTTTATTGTTACATTATTCTCATCATTTATCAGTTGAGCTTGTAGTGACTCACATTTATCACGAAAACGCGATTGGTTTCATAAAAACAATTATTATTATAACCAAATGTACCAGTGACTGTTTTAATGTGCTTTTGTTTAACTGTGCTAAAAAGCATCCATTATTCACACACTTTGATTGTGACTTCGCGCGAATTCGGTTACGTTCTGCAACCAAGCTTGTATCCTGGCACGATCTTGGTATCCTTTCGATGCCATGTGATCGCCAGCGAATAAATCTCGACTTGGTCCATGAACTGCCTACTGATATTTGGATTCCGGGGGATTCTACGGAGTCATTTGACACGTGCTTTTTGGTAGCGGTTTTCATAGTCAACTACGACTCGACACCACGCTACAAGCTCATGATCTAACCTGATCACCAACATTTTTAAGAAATACGTGAAACTATAGAAAGTGGATCTCTAAATATCATGAAACCTCAAAGCACAACATTGAAAATCATCTGTTCAAGTCAGGCTTCAAGGATTCTTTATCTCAATCGCCGTTATCAAATGAGCATGACAATGTTTTTATTGTTCAACAAACAAATATACACTAAATATAATAGAGAGTAAGATGAAAATATCATGAATGTAATTTTAAAACTATATTCAACTGACGGTTGTCACAATGAAGATACTGTTCTTTGTAGATGTAGAATGTAGTTTGTTATTAAACATTATTATTAATCCAAGAACTAAACCGATCAATCTGAAAATCGAAAGAAAACAATGTACAATATCTAATCCAACAGATACAATAGACCATAGTGATGTGCGTCGTATGTTCTACATAATCTGTATGCATGAAATGGTTTAACAAGTTTCTTACCCATTCAGTTCGACATCTTCGAAAGTATGTGTCACTTGGCCAAATAATCGATGAATGGAATACTTGATGAGTGTTCGTCTTAAATATCTTACTTCAATCATCTCAGTATGATCATATGTTAGGACGTGATTTAATATACAGTGACAGTGTTGTGCACTGTAAACAAACATTCTATTTCTCTCTTCCTCAGTCATAATATTATTGTCAAACATGGATTAAGTGTCTTATCAAAGTGCATTAATCTGTTCATTAAGTGTTACGTAATTGTAATACACGAAAAATTGTATTTTAAATATGCATCACTTACATTAAGAAGAAACCACTGAAAACAACTGGATCTTGAAACCTGTCAAAGCTAAATCTGTCGAGTGGAATGATTGATGTCTTACATACAACTAGAATTTTTCTGACTGGTTACTTCTGATACGTCACCAAATGCCAATTTCATCATCAATGAACTATCTGCGATGGAGATTTGCGAGCAATTCACCTTCAACAATCACCAATTCATACTTTAACTAAAATAGGTAAGAATTTACAATAAGGTAATGGAGATATTCAAATTTCAAGGATTACATAAAGCCTTAAATATTCATTCACATGCTTAATAAATAACACTCAATGAAATTATGTTGTTTCTTATGTTAAGCTATTTCAATTACTCTGATATCATCGCAGTTGAAAAGTGAACGTCATACAGTCGAAGCATGGACACCATCCATCTTCTATGGAAAACACCTTGTTCACTAAACTGATGATTTCAATGTGTACATTAGGAATGAGGTTTCCTAGCCTCTCATATCCTCAACTACCTTGTTTTAATACATTGAATCTTGTACTATTGAAGATTCGTGATTAAAACAGTGTCAAAGGACACTTGTCGTGTTCTAAGATTTTCCAATTCACTCTCCGTAACCTCATGTGGTACTGATATCAAGTACAGTTTTACATCTGACTATTTATATGAATGAACTATATGCTTGTAGCATTGCTCGACATTTACACTGATGATTTGTTTATTCCTGCATATCACCTACTATTCACTACTGTTCTCCATTATGTTTTCCGCTGATTTACAGAAACATTTGTGCCGTCTTTCGGAGAGAGCTGAAGGCAATGTGTATGGTATAGCGTGAATCGTTTGAGATTGTTACAAGTATGGTTGCAAATAGACACTGTAAATCTTGCAAACTGCTAACGAGTGATTTACTTCCATTTCATTCATGTCTTCCATCTTCTACATATTCTAGTAGGACAAGGCATCAATACATAGGAATCTATGAGAATCTCTCTCGTGTTTGTAAAAGAAACTTGTTGGAATCATTTGTGCAGAGAGTTCAATACTATAATTAAAATATAAAATAGAACGCTACCATTGTTATCACTTTTTGTAATTCGACTTATCAACACATCTAAACTGAACCTTAATTCATACTATTCGACAGAGATTGACAAACTCACATGGAATGATTCTGATCTTCAGTAAGAAGGACTCAATAAAACTAAACAAATTTATAACAAAATTCACCAGTTACTTTGATCCAATTTTATTAACTTATGAGTAGTTGTTTTTTCATTGAACTTCGGCCAAGTTAACTTTGTGCAGAACAACGGAATAAGCGATTCGTTAGAGATAAAGTCATCCCTTTTATCTCTTATTTTTTTGAGAACGAATAGAACATTATTGATATCCGCATATTTCTTCTCTTTAATAGTAACAATAGTTTTTGTGGTGGATATCGACACATGAACACAATGATTGCATACGCATGTGTATAATGTGATTGTTGACGAAACTCGTTGAGGGAACGTAAACTGAGGATTCATGCTCATACATCCTCTTCAGTAAAATTCCAGTGAAAACTTGAGGGATGTAATGCTATCGATGCCGCGTGTATATGAGCCTCCTATACATATACGTTGCCACTGAACTACTCGCTCTCTTTCTCTCTATGTATATAGGCTGAACAACTGTATATGGGGATGTTGTACGTCAAAATTTTAAATTTTTCTGCACCTTGAAACTTGGCTTATTTGAGTGTGCTTGATTAATCACGAAAACAGTTCACTCATTAGATCACTCTAAATAAAGTGGTTGAAAGCTGAGTGATGTCACTTAGTCAAACTGATAGTTCACATGGCATGGTACAGAATTAATCACTGCAGATGATCGTGCACTACGAATTCGTAAGAGAACATGCGCTGATCAACGTAGAAATGAATACGTAAGTACAAATTTATTAGAAAACTATGTGATTCAACAAAACAAGTGAGATAGTTTTCTTAATAACTAACCTGTTCTATGATGTCATTCACTAATTCAACCATTTCTAATGACAAACTTACTATTCTATCTAACGAATGAATAGTCAGATTAAGTTAATTCAATTTAAGAACTGGACGTGGAAGTTAACCACTAGTTAAGTATTCCCTCATGCATTATGTAGCATTTCAAATAATGAGGTTCATTCTGTTGAGTACAAAAACAGAACAGTCATCAGCAAGACTTTGCCATGTCATGAAAACCATTAGATAAAAATGTTTCATGCTGAAGGTTAATTTCTTACTTGATAAACTTTGATCGTAACAGATTTGATACGCAATAGTTTCCTTTATCAGATGCAGGAATCACTCAGTCGAAATTGTCTGTCCACTTGCATTCTGAGCAATTTCGAAATCTGAGCATTATGTTCACTACGATTTAGTAAATTTCGACTTACGGTCTGTTTGAAGTGACAGTATATTTTCAATCGCTATTCATGCAAAATTATGAAATCACACTTACCATAAATAAACACGAGGAATCAAGTCAAATGGACGTTCATGAACAGGACAGATTTTCGGAAATGTCATCAACAGCTGTAACTGAACCAAATAACCGGCACGAAATTGAGTAAAGAAGTCAACAAACGAACGTTTATCTAAGAAAATAAACGAACTTTAAAATCACTCCATGCATTTCGAATACGTTAAAGTCGAACGACAAAGAGGCAGAGTTAATTCATAAGAATAAACTACATATTGTAGGGATCATTACAACAGAAAAACTACCCACTCTCAATTTTAATCTGTATGAAATTGAAATAACTGCCAAATACCACGATCAATATTAGCTCGAATCATTAGAAATTGACAGTTTTCGGCACTTGTTTGACTTGGTGAAAGTTAACATGTTAGATAAAAAAGTACAAGAATGAGTTGAGGATTTTGAGAAAGCTGGCTATCAGGTATATTATTAAGCAAATGTGCCACAGGGACAGGTCAAGATAACAAAGAGGGAAAATCAACACGTACGGCTAACGACAAACAGTGAATACAGAGTTTGAAAAACACTATGTGCAACTACGAAGAGAAGAAGCTTTCTTGCGTACTTATATATAGAAGTAAGGTGATTGATGTTGTTCGGTGGACAAATAAAAAACATCCCGCTCAAACGGTGTCATACAAACAAAACCAATCACTGAAATGTAAGTCATTTGTCATAGTCACGACACGTGTGTAGTTGAAAAAACACGATTGCTGAACAAATCATTCCAGTCAATTTGGTTTGTTTTAATTTCAAGTGGGATAAAAATGTCCTTCAATGCGTGTCTGCATTCTAAACAAATAATTTCTATACAGAAGTTCAATCTAACCAGGGAAAATTTAGTTAACAGAACATCTATTATAAATAACAAAGTAAATTACAATAATCTTCAAAATATTTCACATGAATATCTGTGAACTAATTAAAGCATTCAATGGAGTAGTATCTACTCATCGTGTCCAATCACTGTCTCATTCAGTTTTCCCATTGTTCCAATAACAATCAAGGAGTGTATTTAAAAAAAACTCCGAATTGATGCTCAGCACGAAATGTTCATAAAATCACACAAAAATAATGTAGAGTGCAGTAAACTGTTCTTGTTCACGGTGAATATAATAAACTATAATTGTGAAAACGTAGATGATTACTTCATTATCAATGCATGCATATCAATATATATATCAGTGAAATAAAAGACATTTAGAGATATAGGGTCATCAATTTAGTAATTTCTCAACGTTCATAGATAACAAATGAACAGTAAGTGTTTTGTATTTTGATCTGTCAAATAGTGACTGATGGTCGTTTGTATAACAGAGCATCATATAAATTGTGCGATTCAACTAAGGAAACAAATTGAGCGATATGTACTTCATCAATCAATTTCTCCCTTCCAAACATTAAGCTTTGAATCTCGTAATGTTTCCTTCAAAATGTTTCGTGACGAATGCTTGTGAATGCTGTGTATTGAAAACAAAGTTCTAATTTCTACAGTACAATGTTTATGAATGCATAACAATTGACTGACTGCTATTTGCATACACATTTTATTATTTATTCAGAACTTACAATAAACGATACGCAGCAGCAAAAAATCCAGGCATCACCTAGTAAAACATTCTAAAATAAAGAAAAGAAGACAATTCACTTCAATTCATTATGAATCTATATAATTATGAGTGAAGAAACAGTATTACTCTACTAATTAACTCTACCAATTTTAAACTAATATGTAGCACTTCATGGTTTCTTCAATAACTGTATCACGAAACATCCAAGGTACCGATTCCATGAATACGAAATTGTCGCATGATAATGATTTGTTCTGATTTTGCTGTAATCACTATCCATACACAGTTATAATATATAACACTGCAAGTCAATTTCTCAAATGATAGTCAGTCGGTACCAACGTAGGACTTCAAACGTACGTACACCAGTTCGAGTTGCCACACCACATTAGCACACAGATGCAGTGGTCGATTCAAATCCCGTAGTGGTAGAGGTGATAAGGGTATAAGCAGTAATCGGGAAGATTAGAGTCTGAAGATTTTACTTAACGAGTATAATACAGTGAAATAAATTTGAGAGGAGAAAAAAAAGAGACAAGGAGGAATAAGGAGATCAAAGTTTGGGAGAACACAAAGAGTGGATGCACCTGCACCATTGCAAACGATTTTGAGCCGTGTCATTCACGGTCTCTAACCATCGGTTGCTGTCATCTCGCAGTCTCCAACCAGGTAGTCCACACCCACCGACATGACTCAGTCCATTTGTCAGTGACTTCATGGACTCGTGCCATGTTTTGGTCTGGCCTCCCCTAGCTTTCTTCCAACCTACTCCTATACCACTGAACATAGCACGTCGAGGTAGTCGGTCGTTGGGCATACGTAACACGTGTCCCAGCCATCTCAACTGATGAAGTTTCACTACTTCATCAATTGATTTGCCATCCTTACCTAGTACCCGTTTCCTAACAACTGTGTTATTTACTCGATGGTCCCATGATATACGAGCAATGTTTCGAAGACACCTATGATCGAATACTAGTAACCTGCGAATATCCTCTACTCTTATCGGCCATGTTTCACTGCCATGAGGTAGGACGGGACTAACTGCTGCGCAGTAAACACGTCCTTTGGTTGATAGACGGATATCTCGCCTACGCCATAAATGACGCAAGTTGGTAAAAGCTAGTCGAGCCTTCTGTATCCGTGCTGAGATTTCGTCACACACTAAACCACAAGGGCTGATGAGACTTCCAAGATAAGTGAAGCGGTCGACACACTCAACTACTTCACTCCCTATCACTAGTTTGGGTGTCAATACAACCCAATCCTGAAGCAACATTTTGCATTTCGAGGGGGAGAATCGCATCCCGAACATGCTTGCATTGTTGCTTAGAGTGGTCAGAAGACTCTGCATTTTGTCAGCGTCTTCACCAAATAAAACTATGTCATCTGCATATTCTAAGTCAACAAGTGAACCTCCCGGTAGAAGTTCAACCCCCGGAAATTTAGATGAGGAGAGTGTTATCTTTAAAAGTCCGTCGACACAAAGTTGATTAAGAATGGGGAGAATGGACAGCCCTGACGAACACCACTTGAGGTGATCAATTCTGATGACAGTTCGCCATAAGCTCTCAATCTATCAGTTGTGTTCGAGTAGAGAGCCTTTATAAGGTTAATGTACTTCTTTGGTACTCCTTTCAGTGACAAACACTGCCATAGGACCTTACAATCCACCGAGTCGAATGCCGCATTAAGGCCGAGAAATACTACCATTGTGGGGCGTCTGAATGTGTGTCTGTGTTCTAGAACCTGACATAGTGTGAATATTTGGTCTATACAACCACGTCCAGGTCGAAAACCGACCTGATTTTTTCTAGTCTGTTCTTCACGAGCTTAAGTTAGGCGTCGAAGTATTATTGAAGCTAATATTTTGGACACTATATTAGTCAAACTGATTTCACTGTGGTTGTCACAAGAGGACTTTTGTCCTTTCTTATATACTGGCCCAATCAGTGATTGAGACCAGTCAGATGGGATTACGTCCAGTTCCCAAATCCTACCTAAGACCTCAGTTAATCTCATTGCTAATACTGGACCACCATCCCTAAAAATCTCAGGAGTAAACCTGTCAGGGCCTGGTGCTCTCCCTCGTTTTAGATTTCTTATGGGTTTTTCAACTTCGTAAAGAGACGGAAGACATACATTAACTTGCCATTCAGGTTGACTAGAGATCGTGGGAAACAGAAGTGTGGCTAGAAGCCAGTTGAACCGATCCCTAAAGTGTTCTGCCAATCGATCCAATCTCCTGGATTGAGAATGTATAATATATCCATCTTTCTCTGAGATTGTTTCGCCAACGCTCGGGTTCCTAATTCCGGTTTCCTTAACGATAGCATTATCCTGTGATGGTTTAACCTGCTAGAACATCTGAGCTACCTGTTCTGGCCATCTAGATATCTTAACAAGTTTTTCAATATTATTTGTTTTAATGCATCACTGTGACTGTTGATTGCAGGACCTATACAGGTGAGTTTCTGAAAAGTGTACGACCTTTCGTTGCTCATGTTAACTGATTGGTTTGTCCACAAATTATAGTCTCGTCGTTTTATTTATTATAGCCTCTCAATTATCACGTTTTGTTCAAAATTCCATGTGAACCGATCGTACGTTAGCACTAAGCACTGAAGTTGGCGTCGTAACATTGAACTCTCCAAAACGCTTTTGATTGACTCGTACATATATTAGAGTCTCGCCGCTCCATTAAGCCAAATAGGTGGATGAATTTCGCACCGAACACTAAGATCTGTTATCATAAATCTGATTTTTTCGTCGATAAATTAGAGTCTCGCCACCGAAGCGTACGAAGATATATATCTATGAATAAATGAACTTACGTTTTTCAATATCACCCCTAAAACTAAGAGAATGAATCCAGTTACCGTGAATAGACCACAGGTCAAAATCCAGAGTACTTTCGAACTTGATATTGATTGATGTAGATTTAAACCCAATAAAATGGCTAATATGGAGATTGAGCTGGCAGTAGATAGAGAAATAATTATTTCATACAGTTTTGCACAAGAAATTACAAGTGCGAATCCAAGAATCATAGTTATCATCTGAATATTGAAAATGTAGTGTGAAATTATTATTAGTTCAGGAGTTGGATCGACCAACGTTTAGAGAAATAATGAAAAAAAATCTTCACTGTCCTGAATTCGACTGAAATGCTTAAAAATGAACATTTATGGACACAGGCACATGACAAGAAGTTTATATCCAAGTCTGTCTTAATGACAAACGTAAAATGATTTCAAGGCTAATTCGCTCATTCAGTACATACGACCATGTTATATGAGGTCTATCACCTGAATGGTGTTAATTTTACTAACTTGAGTAAACCAAGAATCACAACGGCTAGAGGTGACTGCAACTTGAGGCACCAAATGGTGACATGTATTTCATTGAACACAAGTTCAGCGAGAGACAAAATGAGTGAATGATTACACAAATAAAAATGACAGAAATCCAATTTGTTTAGTTGTTCTGTGTTTACAACCCATTCAATATCTTACAAATGTTAATATCAACAAACGTAGATGAGAGTAAAATGTACCGGTATCACGTGTTTTCACGTCTATAAATATCCGAATGACCCATAACATGGACAGATACCTTTAATGTTATATTATTCTCATCATTTATCAGTTATGTAATAGCTCACAATCCAACCGGATCTCTACTGATCTGAGTTATATACGTTGACATTTTTATGAAATATTTGTAATAATAGAAACTGCATCTCTATGCATATTGGCATCTCAAAACACAACGTTGAAAATCATCTGTTCAAGCCAACGTTCAAACGTTCTTTTATCTCTATCACCGTTATCAATCTAACATCGTAATATTTAGATTATTAAACAAACAAATCTACAATAAATTCAATCGATGGATGGACGAAAATACCGTGAATGTAATTTTAAAACTACATTCAACTGACGGTTACCACGTTGAAGAAACTGTTCATTGTGGATGCAGAATGTAATTTCTTAATAAATATGATTATTAATCCAAGAACTAATCCGATAAATCTGAAAAAACAAAAGGAAGAAATATACAACATTCTAAACTCGCAGATACAGTAAACCATATTAATGTGTATCTAATGTTCTATCTAATCTGTATGCATGAAATGGTTGAACAAGTTCCTCATTGTCTCAGTTCCAGATTTTCGAAAGTATATGAAACTTTTCAAAATAATCGAAAAATACGTTGTGTTATGAATGATCCCTTGAATATATCATTTCATCACCAATATGCCCTGATACGGCCTGGGTTGGGGAGAAGTAGGTCTCCATCTCGAAATTCTCTCATATGAACACGCGTATACAGCCATCGTCAGAGACGTCCTACTCACTGCCTTCTTGTGGTATGGGTTGTAGCGGTAAATAAATCCCCAAAATAAATAGTACTCTAAGTTTTCGACATTGGATGCTGACCATATGTTTTAGTGGACTCATCTAGCTGAAGGCGCTCGGTCATGCATCCGCACCAGATCACGTGTGGTAACGCTGTGCTCAACACCTACCGCAATCGCTAGCCAGATTAGATCAGAG
The DNA here is from genome assembly GCA_944470375.2 of Schistosoma guineensis. Classification (NCBI taxonomy): domain Eukaryota; kingdom Metazoa; phylum Platyhelminthes; class Trematoda; order Strigeidida; family Schistosomatidae; genus Schistosoma; species Schistosoma guineensis. Next base: position 24,371,939 of record OX103895.1, read on the forward strand.
AATTCCGATATATTGGTAATCGCCAAATACCCTCTTCCGATCTCCTCGACTCTGTCTTTTGATTTCTCTCGGTGGGAACGAATTATATTAGAAGGTGTTACTGGTAGAAGCGTTGTCAAACACTGAATACCTGTGACATCATCATTGATGAGACCGACGTGATCTGGTACACCTAATTGCAACTGTGAGTCTGTTCCTTTTTGGGATTTTTATATATTATTGCCTTATATTTTATACATTGTCATTTTTTTCGTGTTTTGTCTTGGATATATATATATATTTCCCTCGTTCATTATCGTACTTCATATTTCATCATGACTGAACAGACAACCAAAGTACTCAAGCTTAAGACCATGTCCACGCCTTCGTTTCAACTCATGCCTTTCTGGCCCGACAACATCGAAGCCTGGTTTTGCTACGCAGAAGCCGACTTCTCCGAGCACGGCGTGAACGACACACGACACACACACACAATAGTCAAGGCACTACCGCGGGAATTCAAAAGGTACGTAACACCTAGTAAGTTTACTAGCGATGTTTCCGAACCTTCTAAATGAAGACCTTCTGACTCCCAGGGCAGAGTTTAGAAGGTTTGAATAATTTTTTCTGGTTAGCGTTTTTTTAGCGAGTTGGTTTTCTACGGGATGGGGACGCTAACCCCATGCCCAACCCTCCTCCTTTATCCGGGCTTGGGACCGGCAGTAGCCCCCGGAGGGACTCCAGGCGGAGGAACAAGTACCAAAAGACTGGAAAGAAGGACTTCTGATCAAAATACCGAAGAAAGGCGATCTCAGCAAGTGTGATACCTACAGGGGCATCACTCTTCTCTCAATACCAGGAAAAGTCTTCAACAGGGTATTGTTAAACAGGATGAAGGACTGCGTAGACGCTCAACTTCGTGACCAACAGGCGGGATTCCGTAAGGGTAGATCGTGTACAGACCAAATCGCAACTCTACGGATCAATGTGGAACAATCAATTGAATAGAATTCATCACTTTACATCAACTTCATTGACTACGAAAAGGCATTTGATGGCGTGGACAGAACAACACTTTGGAAGCTTCTTCGACACTACGGCGTGCCTCAGAAGATAGTTATTATCATACAGAACTCATATGATGGATTACACTGCAAAATTGTGCATGGAGGACAGTTGACAAAGTCGTTCGAAGTGAAGACCGGTGTTAGGCAAGGTTGCTTACTCTCACCCTTTCTCTTTCTCCTGGTGATCGACTAGATCATGAAGACGTCAACGTCTGAAGGGAAACGCGGGATACAATGGACATCTAAGATGCAGTTGGATGATCTAGACTTCGCAGACGATCTGACCCTTCTATCCCAAACGCAACAACAAATGCAGGAGAAGACGAACAGTGTGGCAGCAGCCTCAGCAGCAGTAGGTCTCAACATACACAAAGGGAAAAGCAGGATTCTCCGATACAACACAGATTGCACCAATCCAATCACAATCGACGGAGAAGATTTGGAAGATGTAAAAACCTTTACGTATTTGGACAGCATCATTGATGAACAGGGTGGATCGGATGCAGATGTGAAGGCGCGGATCGGCAAAGCAAGAACAGCATATTTACAACTGAAGAACATCGGGAACTCAAAACAACTCTCTGTCAACCAACACCAATGTCAGAATTTTCAATACAAATGTCAAGACAGTTCTACTGTATGGGGCAGAAACGTGGACAATTACGAAAGCCATTATCCAGAAAATACAGGTGTTTATTAACAATTGTCTACGCAAAATACTTCAGATCCATTGGCCAGACACTATTAGCAACAACGTACTGTGGGAGAGAACAAACCAGATCCCAGTGGAGGGAGAAATCAGGAAGAAGCGCTGGAAGTGGATAGGACACACATTGAGGGAAGCACCCAACTGCGTCACAAGGCAAGCCCTCACATGGAATCCTGAAGGCCAAAGGAAAAGAGGAAGACCAAAGGACACAATACGCCGAGAAATGGAGATAGACATCAGAAAAATGAACAAGAATTGGATGGAACTAGAAAAGAAGGCCCAGGACAGAGTGGGTTGGAGAATGCTGGTCAGCGGCCTATGCTCCATTGGGAGTAACAGGCGTAAGTAAGTAAGTAAGTAAGTTCTGAACCTTACGAAATCTTAAAACGCTCGATCCTCAAACGAGGAGATCTAACCGATCGACAAAGAACTTTCGACGAAGGTCTGTTCAAACAACTTTTCTTGTCTGAACTTCCCCAACAGGTCTCGTATCAGAACAACGCCTTAGGCGAGCTAGATGCATCTGCCGACCGTGTTTTAGAAATAACGAAATCGTCTACTACAGAGGTATTTTCAGTCAAAGAAAAGCCTCAAACGACTCAGAATGACATAACCGAGCTATGTCATACACTCACGCGTTATCTTAATCTTCGTAACGACCGTAATCGCTCACACAGCCCACGAAGAAGCATTTCTCGTAAACGATCTGTCTCTAGACCACAAGAGACAGATAACCCCGACTGGTGCTGGTATCATAACCAGTATGGAAAGTCTTCCAGAAATTGCAGAAAACCCTGCAATTTTCCCAGCACGAAACCGACTGACTCGAAAAACAACTCGGGAAACTTCCAAGCCGGCACGCGTTAACGGCAACCGTAGCCGGCGAACATAGCCGTCTGTTATATGTCACAGATGTGACAACGAGAGTTCGCTACCTCGTCGACACTGGCGCAGAAGTTAGTGTTCTCCCAGCAAATCCTAACGACCGGCTTCACGAATGGGCTCCTAACTTATAGGCGGCAAACGGAAAACCGATCGCTACATATGGTAAAAGGTACGTTTACCTCAACGTGGGTTTACGCAAACCCATTCACTGGATTTTCGTTGTTGCAGATGTTTCTATGCCAATCATTGGTATGGACCTTCTACAACACCATAATCTGATCATCGATACGCGCAAACGGAGGCTAGTAGACGGAAACACTGATTTATCCGTTTGCGTAACTTCTTTTACTGGTTGCAGATTATCCCCAGTCACAGTTAAGCATATGTAGACCCACTCTATCAACCACTACTCGATAAGTACCCTGAGATACAACAAACTCAACTGAAACTACCGTGTGTAACCGGAAACGTTACACATCACATCACGATTACAGGACCACCTGTATTCTCTAAAGCACGACGACTAGCTCCCGAAAAGCTAAGGTTAGCGAAAAACGAATTCGATCACATGATGGACTTAGGAATCATACGACCGTCAAGTAGCCCATATGCATCTCCGTTGCACATGGTCCCTAAAAAGGACAGCAACGATTGGCGTCCAACTGGTGACTATCGGCGATTGAATGCGAAAACCATTCCCGATCGTTACCCATTGCTTCACATTCACGATTTGACAGCTACCTTGAAAGGTACAACTGTTTTTTCGAAGATCGACTTGGTTAAAGCGTATAACCAAATCCCTATGGCTACTGATGATATTCCGAAAACAGCTATCATAATTCCCTTCGAACTGTACGAAATTCGGCAAATGCATTTTGGTTTAAGACACGCTCCACGAACCTTCCAAAGGTTCATAGATGACGTTTTCTAAGGTCTCAACTTCGTACATGCGAATGTTGACGACTGTCTAATAGCAAGTGCGAGCAGAGAATCGCATCTTCAGCATCTGGGTCTTGTTTTCGAACGACTACAAAAACATGGCATTACTGTAAACATTAAGGTATACCGAATTGGAACTGACTCATTAGACTTCCCAGGACACACTATAGATATGCAAGGCATTCGACCCCTTAGAACCAAAGTGACGGCCATTCTGGATTACCCAGAACCGATCACGATCAAGCAATTACGAATGTTTAACGACCTGGTAAGTTTCTATAGACGTTTCATACCGAAATGCGCATTACTTATGAAACCTCTTACCGACCAACTTCGTGGAAATGCAAAATCCATTAATTTGGACGACAACGCACGGAAAGCATTCTCCACAGTTAAGGAACTGATTGCTAAAGCAACAATGCTCGCACATCAGGACACCAAAGCACCCATTAGTATCGCAGTAGACGCATCCGACTCGGCAATCGGAGGAGTCTCACAATAATGGGTTAACAACTCATGGCAACCCTTAGCATTTTTCTCCAGACGGTTGCCAGACACCGAATCGAGGTACAGCACATTCGGTAGGGAACTCTTAGCTATGTATTGTGTTGTAAGACATTCTCAACACTACATCGAAGGTCGTGAATTCCCTTTTTTCACTGACCACAAACCACTCAATTTCTCTCTAAGCTCTACTTCATACAAGTACTCTCCCCGTGGGTCTCGACAACTGGACTACATTTCGCAGTTTACTTCAGACATTCAACACATCTCTGGAACAAACAATGTAGTTGCAGACGCTTTATCTCGCATAACTTCCTTGAACAGTTTCCAAGGAATCGACCTTCTTAAACTCGCCGAGCTTCAAAAAGAAGACACTGATCTTCAGCACGAGTTATCGTCTGCAACCCTTAAACTACGCATCAAACAGAAGGGAACAGGTAAGGAAACCTTACTGTGTGACACATCTACAGGTAGGGATCGCCCAATCGTACCGAAACGTTATCGATGCAATGTCTTCAACACATTGCACAAACTTTCTCATCCAGGTGTTCGTGCAACCATCAAGCTTATAGCAGAACGGTTTTGTTGGCCTGGTATGAATAAAGACGTGAGGGAGTGGGCACGCTCCTGTGTAAGCTGCCAAAAATCTAAGGTCATCAGACACAATAAATGTCCCTTAGGCTCATTTAAAACTCCCGATGCTCGTTTCGACCATGTTCATCTGGATTTGGTAGGACCGTTACCAGATTCAAATGAATACGCTTACCTCTTAACCTGCGTAGACGGTGTGCTTGAGTTTAATTTCCTTTTTTTCGCCGACATTGCGTTTTTACGTACATACGAGTGTATTTCGACATGCACTTACATTTTCATTTTTTCTTTTCCAGGACGGCTGGAAAAGAACGATGCAGTTTACGAAGAGTCGAAATTTTCATCGTACTTTTTCATTTTTTACTACGTTGTACCTCGGTCCCATATAGCAAGGAAAGACGACCAGACGCTGCTAAACTTAGTAAGCTATCAGAGGAGTGTTTACCAACGACAGACTCGTTGGGTTTAAACTTATGGCTGGCCACGTCTTAGGGTCATAACTGCCCCACTAGGGGGGGGAGTGATCTGCAGCGGTAAATAAATCCCCAAAATAAATAGCACTAAGTTTTCGACATTGGATGCTGACCATATGTTTTAGTGGACTCATCTAGCTGAAGGCGCTCGGTCATGCATCCGCACCAGATCACGTGTGGTAACGCTGTGCTCAACACCTACCGCAATCGCTAGCCAGATTAGATCAGAGAATTCCGATATATTGGTAATCGCCAAATACCCTCTTCCGATCTCCTCGACTCTGTCTTTTGATTTCTCTCGGTGGGAACGAATTATATTAGAAGGTGTTACTGGTAGAAGCGTTGTCAAACACTGAATACCTGTGACATCACTAGGGTGTTGTTTATGAACTCAAAAGGACGAAAAGCCAATGTCCGGCGCTTTACCCGCGTTAGTGGTCACGGAGCGTTCACTGAGGAGAGTTGGAAAACCATGATTCCAAACCAATGGTGTACATGGGCTCTAGGATCCTGAGCTAGCAAATGGCGTATGAACCCGTTATTTGTCACCGGCTGACATGAGGCTGCATCTGCTAACGCTTCTCAATTGTCGTGCAGGTCAGACTTTTAAGTTGGGGGTTCCGAGTGTAGCTCCCTATGGAAACCACCTGTTTCGGACTGGGCACCCAGGCAGTATCAGAGCTCACATAAATCGAGCGACTTGTGTGGTGCATATGTATTCGGTGCTCCTGTTACCAATGCTCATGTGTTGAAACAAAAAAATGGAAAAATTTCAGTATGATTTTTCGCTATTATGTGATTTAACACAAATGACAATGCTTTGCACTAGGAAAGAAATGAATTAGTTTTCTCTCACATAATCGTAATATTCTTGCCAAACCTGGATCAAATTTCTCTTCACGGTGTGTTAATCAGTTCAATGAATGATACGTAATAGTAATACACGAAAAATTGTCGTTAGGATTCTCGATTAATACCTATAAACTTACGTTAATATGAGACCACTGAGAACAACTGGATCTCCAAAATTTTGAAAGCTGAATCTGTCAAATGGAACAAAAAATGTCTTACATGCAACTGGAATTTTCCTGACTGATTTCGTTTGACAGATCATCAAATGAGAATTTCATCATCGTTGAACTATCTGCGATGGAGATTCGTGAACAATTCACCTTCCACAATCAACCAATCCAACTCTGACTGAAATTGGTAGGAATTCACAATACAGTAATGATACTTATCAATTACATTGATTACATATACCCATACATATTCATTCGCATGCCTATTTCTTTACTTATTCATTGTATTTCAACAAGTATGGATTCATGTACAGAATTTGAATTCCATCTGACCAATTTGCTATATCATCTTGACGAGATTAATAACAAGGTTCGAAAGTCGATGTGAATTGATCTCCTTAGATTCACGTCAGCTGCTCACGGCATACGATGGTTTAATGTCGTTAGCGTTAACGTACCCACTTCATTGAATATAATTAACACTGACCAATCTAATCATTCCCGTAAGTGATACTTAATGAAAGTATGTTTTTTCTCGATTATTCTGTGATTTTCAGAAAAGATTTTGTCATATATTAAAGTGTACTCTAGGCAGTGAGTAGAGTTTGTGATGAGTCTTTCGAGATGATTACGAACATGATTTTATAAGCAAAGATGAATATTGACTAGCAGTGGAATCCAGTACGCGCGTTTCGTCCGTTGCTAGGCAGAATCCGTCCATGCGAATAAAGCTTGTGACTGAAGGCAATATCGAGGTAGTCGGCACAGGATGCACATAAGCCAACAGAATGCTGATCATTTGCAGTCAAGTTCATTAAGAACATGTTTGTGGATAAACTGCGGAAAAGTGATATCCAACCAGATATATGACATCCATTTCATTCATGTCTTCCGTCTTCTACATATTCTAGTAGAACAAGGCATCGATACATAGGAATCTTGTAGAATTACTTGTGTTTGTAAAAGAAACTATTTGAAATCATTTATGCTGAGAATTCTGTATTGTAGTTAGCATATAACATCGAACAAAATCATTGTTATCGCTTTTTATAATACGACTTATCAACACATCTAAACTCAACCTTAATTCCTACCATTCGATAGATTTTAACAAACTCACATGGAATTATTCAGATATTAACAGTAAAAATGATTCGATAACATTACACAAGTTTATAACGGAGCTCACCAATTACTTTGAATCGTCTTTCTTTATTTATGAGTAGTCATTTCATTTATTGAACTTTGGATAAGTTAACTTTGTACAGAACAACGGAATAAGTGGTTCGATTAGAAGTAAAATAAACACAATGTTAACCTGTTTATTCTGTTGACTACATAGACACATCGTGTTTCTTCTGTTAGTTATTTGTATGGGGATGACGTCTTTAAAAGTCAACCAACAAATAGTAAACTATTTCTCATTCTATGACCCCCGATAAACTGATATACCATTATACAGTTTCGTAAACTGAATCGTCAAGAATGATTCCGATGGAGGACATAATGTTGAGTGATTTGATGAACGTTAATCAAAACCATTTTAAGTTGCCTGACTTGTCTTGTTCTCATCCACGAACAATGAATGGTTTAACAATCCTGCACAAATACTGTTGTTATTTCTAAAGAATAAGTAAGAAGATAAAATAAAAAATTCTTCATTAACTCATGAAAACCACTTGTTGAAAGCACATCAGTCCAAACACCACCTACTTCGTATTTCATACGATGATTAAGGCCTAAATTCTGTATGTGACTACAATTTATATTCAGTCTACCACACATGTGCCTTACTTTTGACGTCACATACTCTTTTAATCCTTTGCATTATTCAAAACCACTAATTCACTCACATAATCTAACAGACCGTTAGATCGTTTTGTTTACTATTACTCATCATGTTGTTCCAATTTCCTCTCTGAAATTACCAGAATTGATTCAATTCGAATAGAGTAGCTACAAATGGAAGGATAATTATACGTGTTGTTTCTCCCATTTACATGATATGAAACTGGATGTCAAATGATGATACAATTTATAACACTCAAGCAAATTAAGTCCGTCTGTAATTGTGCATGCACTTTCAAAATCTACAGTTCGATTCCACTGTTAACCTACATTTCATCATACACATACATCAAGTTTTCTAAACATTGAAGCATACCATTATAATATCCAAAACATGATGTGGTAGGAGTTCTAAACAGCTCAGCAAAGTATGTTCGACTGACAGTAATCATGTCATTTAGAGAGTTCTTCCAGCAAATTCTAATTCTGCGTCAAGAATTCACTTTGATGAGCACGTTAATCGGAACGCTCTATGCTGAACTGATTTAAATTGCATATATTGATATTGAAGGGGATATTCCCTTATTGACTTTCAATGCTTTTACATATCTAATAACGTATTCAAAGTATAATTAGTTATACGGATTGTAAATGCATTTTCACTGAACTTAATTCTTGAGTAAGATGTTGCATTCAACTACCAACTATTCATCTTGATGAGTTCGCCCAATGGTATTTGCAATGAGTATTAAAGCGTATGATCGAACTCAAATGAATATTGAATAATTCTCTTCTGAAAACTTACTCAAACAATTGAACTCACAATAGCAGTCTTTATAATGATTACTAAGACTACGCAACTTCCATTATTGAGCACTAGATTCTATCACAAAACTGAAAAATATTTTGTGAAAATCGACTACTTTGATAGTTCCTTTAAGTTTATTGAAAGTTAGACTCAATGTCGAAAGCTTATCTATAATACCTAGAAGATAGAATGTGATTATAGTAGTTGAACGTATGTTGAACAGCATCAATTCACATTCAAAGATATAATGTGTTAGTATGATGGGAAAACAGTTTGTAGAATTCAAACTAAACTTATATTGATTAAGATTGTATGATGTATCACGCTTCATTTTAGCTGTGAATTAATCTCTGGATTGACATGTAGATTAGGTCGAATGCTTGTTAATCATGTCGAGTTTGATCCAGTAAGATTTATATAGAAATGTCAGGTTTCAATATATTAGTCACAGTATGTGTTCGTTCAATATTACTGAAACTGTGAATTGAAATCGCATATATTACCCTCAGCTTATGACTATTAACCAATCCGATGTAGTGACACTCCTTTTATGATAATTTTATACTCAGATGATCAATAATAAACAATCCAATATAAGTAAGAATTGCGTTATCATAAAGACACATTACATTCGTTGAATTCATCGTACACTGGATTGTTTTGCAAATATCAAGTAAACCACAACCATTCATGAGTACTAACATAGTAACTAATAGAGTTGATCAGTTAGTTTATTGATCGGTTAGTTCATCAAATGATGGTTATTTGTTCTATGTATTATTCAAATTAGTGATGCTGTGATAATTAGTAGTTGAATTATAATACAAACTTAGAATCCCAGTAATAACGCAATTTAACCAAGAAGTATTAGATGAGGACAAACAAACGTATTGTATTTGGAATTTCAAATCAAGCATTCAATAAGAATAAAAAACCCGTTAATTCATACAAACACTGCAGATGCTGGCAAATAATTCTTTATTGATGTATTCAAAACACTGATACATCTGATGTAGATCTTCTGCACGCATAATCGAATGTGATTTCTACATAGGGATATAAGAGAATGTAGACTAATATCATTACAAACTCTGATGGCGTATTAACCGATTTCTTTCGAGGTATCCTGATTACAAAGAGTAAGGTTGTGAAGTGAATTTCGAAAGTCGCAGATTAATACATACAACAATCCGCTTATGAAATTTGTGTAGTGTTTTTTTGCTTTTCTGAAAATGTATCCAAATGTTAAGTAGTTGGTTATTCTAATTGTTAGTTCATGTTTAAAGTGTTTTAAAAATCAAATGTAAAATAGTTATCTACTTAAGATAGATGGTTCGATTGATATGCATTTAACTATTATTGATTTGTACTGTGGATAGAACTCCTTTATGTTTTTTACATAAAGACGCACATCAAATTTGATCTTTGATCAATTGTGTATGTATGTAGATTACACTGATTGAGTGTGTTTTATTATATCAAACTAACATTCACTTAACGTGAAATTTACTTTGATCAACATAATGATAATTGATAAGGTTTTTGATACTAGGATCTTCGTACGAACTTTCGTGTTATTAGAAAAAAATAACTGGGTTATTCAGTCTTATGCATTACAATTCACTGCTTACTTACTTACTCCTCGTAAAGGAGCATAGGCTGCTCACCAGCATTCTCCATCCAACCCTGTCCTGGGCAGTCCTTTCCAGCTCCTTCCAGTTGTTAATCATCTTTTTCATATCTGATTTTATTTCTGGACGTAATGTGTTCTTTGGCCTTCCTCATTTCCGTTTCCCTTCAGGATTCCAAGTTAGGGCTTGCATCATTACAGTTTACTAACTGAACTCAAATTCCTACTGACAGATAATACATCGTTCATACATTTTTGAGAGCAAAATTAGTGAAATATCTCAAGGCACATCGTCCTCCAACGTTTTTCCTTAATTTCCTCTTCAAACAAAAGTTTGTTTGTTCTTTATTACAATAGGTTGTTGGTAACAGTATCGGGATAACGGACATTGTGTTTCATGTGTAGACAGCTGTTTATAAATGCCTGTACTGGTTTGACGAAGGTTGTAGTAGTTCTCGAAGTTTCAGCTTCATACGACAAAACTGTAAAAATGTTCGTATTGGCGATTCTGAATTTCCATGTCGATTGACAATTGTTTTGAGTTCCGTAGGTTGTTAAGTTGTAGCGACTTCATCTTTGATTTGCCAATCCGTACCTTCACACCTCCATTAGATATTGCTTGTTCATCTATGGTACTGTTCAGGTATGTGAAAGTTTCCACATCTTCCAGAGCTACTTCATCAAGTGTGACAGTGTTGGTGCTCTTTTCATTGTATTTAAAGATCTTGCTTTTTACTTATGTATGTTGAAGCCTATTGATTCATAGGTTTCTGCTACGCAGTTTGACTTCATCTGCACTTGTTGGTGTGTGTAGGTTTGAAGTACTAGGTTATCAACGAAGTCAACATAGTTTAGTTGCTTGCAATCTGTCCATTGTATTTCGTTCTTCCACTCAGGTATCGAGTTATTCATAATCCAGTCGACTACGAGAAAAAAGAGAGAGAGGTAGAGTAGACAGTCTGGTCTGACATCGGGCTTCAGTTGGAACGGTCTGTTAGCTGTCATCCATGCATAACTATGTAGCGTAGCTCGTCACATGAATTCCGGATGATGTTGACGATTTTCTCATTTACACCATGGTGTAGAATACGATTCCATACGCTGCCTCTAAACACACTATCAAACGCTTTCTCATAGCCAAGGAAGTTGAGGCATAGTAACGAGTTACTTTCAATTGATTGCCCATCAATGGTCCGCATTGTCGTAATTTCATTTGCGCACGGCGGATTCTAATAAAATCCAGCCCCTTTATCTCTAAGCTAGGCGGCTACTCAATCCTTCATCCGGTCCAAAAACACTGCTGAAAGCAGTTCCTGGTGCTGACAGTAGTGTGATGCCTGTATAGTCATCAAATTTGCTCAGATCTCCTTTCTTTGATATCTTGATGAGTTATCTTTCTTTTCAGTTCATAAGCACTTGTTCCTCACCCCAAATCTTTCTGAATAGAACGTGGATCGAATTTTCAGTTACTTCTATGTGCGACGTCAATGATTCAGATGGTATATTATCTGGTCCAACTGCTTTCCCGCTCTTGATTTCTCCGTTGATTTTGATGATTTCTTAAACTGTGTGTACTGTGACATTTATAAGAATGTCTGTTTCGATATCCGGTAACCGAAAATGCACTACGGGTTCAAAGGTGTCTTATATCCGTAATCCGTTTTAATGAATTTATGACAGTGTTTTCACAGATTGAAATCATGAGTCAGTTGAAGCTAGACCACCATTGAAAACCTGGAAGCACTGGATGGCCGTTTCGTCCTGTATGGGACTCCTCAGCAGTGCGCATCCACGATCCCGCACCACGCGGGGCTCGAACCCAGGACCTACTGGCTTCGCGCGCGAGCACTTAACCATTAAACCACTGAGCCGGCATCCAACGGTGTAAATGTCTAGCTTCAACGGACTCATGATTTCAACCTGTGAAATTTCTAAAATTCTCCACAAAACCCATTCTGATAATAATCATCTGCTCACTAGTGACTGACTTCAAAAAAATCTCCTGGAGTTCTAGTGAGAAGCCGTTACCAGTGGAGTTCAACCGGTCTGTTGTGAAATAACAACTCACTGAAGACAATGGTATATGGTGGCACAACTTCGTGGATCGGTTGAAGTTAGACATTAACACCGTTGAATGCCGGCTCAGTGGTCTAGTGGTTAAGTAGGTCCTGGGTTCGAGCCCCGCATGGTGCGGGATCGTGGATGCGCACTGCTGAGGAGTCCCATACAGGACGAAACGGCCGTCCAGTGCTTCCAGGTTTTCAATGGTGGTCTAGCTTCAACTGACTCATGATTTCAATCTGTGAAAATTTCTAAAAATCTCCACAAACCCCTTCTGATAATTATGACAGTGTTCTTTATTATATTGATCCATTTAAATTTTTACCTGGACCATCCAGTTTAAAAAAAGTCCATGAACTTCGACTAACTGTGACAATAACTGAGCAGTGACTTGAAAATCGATGCTATCTTTGTTGATATGCCTTCTTCGTAATTAGAAATAAAGTTTTGAAGATAAGTAGAAGCTGTGATGTAATTCGTGACACTGTCGTGGAGTATGGAAACATCCGAAAAGGTGAGAATGTTAACTAAATCACTTATTCCATCAGTCAGTCAGTCAGCTACAACGTAGGACCAGGCACATATGTGTTTCGGTTCAAGTTGCCATACCGCATTAACACAGCAAAATGAACAGTGGATTCATAGGAGTGGTGGTAATATATAAAAGAAAGATTACATATACACCGTTACCGCGCTAATTTCAAAAAGGGCAGTGATTTTTGTACTTGTTGTGATTATACTTGCTTTTGGTACTTATTGCACTAAAAAGCATTCTTGGTCTACTTTAACTAAGAGTTCTTTGGTTAAAGTTTGAAATTTTTTGCTACATTTTGTCCTGGGTACCTGTTTTTAGTCCTTGACTAAGACTTGTGTTCACATTGTTATCGTTTTTTGTTTTTAAACCTTTTAAATCGAATTACAATGGTTGGTAAGACTCACAAATGTGGGCAACCAAATTGTTTGTTCTCCGTTGAGGAGGGAATGCAGTGTGACGACTGTAAAAAGTGGTATCACAAAATGTGTACACGACTAAATCCGACGGCTTACAAAAGATGCTCGAAGCCTAACTCATACACCTCTAGTCGAAATAGAAGATCAGGATAAAACTGTCACCGTTCCACATAGTCCGGGTGTGGCTGTTCTGAGTGGTGACAAATGGACTCCGGTAAGAAGAAAAAAAAATAAGAAGAAAAAGGCTGTAGGCAAAACGTAGCTGGTCAGCAAGACATCGGAAGGGACTTTATCAGAAGAAAAATCCTCACCGCGTGAAAAGATAGATCTCTCTGAGAGATCAGTCATTTTTCATAAGATAAGAGAATCTTCAGACACTGAACCAAAGACAAGATTTGAACATGATCTCAATCATATTAAGACATCATTAAGTAAACTACTCCCAGATACAGTTTCAGGAGTTAGTATTTGTAAGCTTTATAGAATAGGAAAAAAGGTGGATTCCGAAAGTCCTCAGAAAAACCGCCTCCTAAAGGTTACATTCAACACGGTGGAAGAAAGGAACCTGGTTCTAAGTAATTCACGTAAACTGATTGGGTCCGGAATATATGTTCGTGAGGACCTCAGCCTAGCTGATCGTATTAAGAGAAGGGCTGCAGAAGCGGAAATAAACGAGCGTCGCCGAAACGGTGAAAGAAACCTCGTTCTTAAGGGTTTTCAGATTGTAAAAGTTCGGAGCAAAACGATCCCCAAGCCACTCTGGGTGGCAAGGGAAAGCTCTCCACAGACTTAAAAGTGTGCTACACAAATGCTCGCAGCCTACTAAATAAAATGGCGGAGCTGAAGTCAGTGGTGGATAAAGAAAAACCGGACGTTATCGCTGTCTCGGAAACTTGGTTAACGTCAGAAGTATTAGATAGTGAAATCCAATTGACTGGTTTCATAACCAGTAGGGCTGATAGATTAAACCGAAGGGGAGGCGGAATTATTGTGTACACGAAAAGTACCCTAACCATAAGATTAGCTGAGACAGTAGCACATGTTTCAGGGACATGTGAACTGGTGAGATGTAAGTTGAAATGCCGAAGGCAAGATATTGAATTAGTTGTAGTTTATCGCAGTCCAGAATGTGTAGCAGACGATTTTCTCCTCAGTAAACTTAAGTCCTGGTGTAACAACGGTAAAAGCCTTGTAGTAGGCGACTTTAATGCACCATATATAAACTGGGTTAACTTAGAAGTAGAGTCATCTATATCGTCGTTCGACTCTAAACTGTTAGAAACCTCGATTGGACTAGCATTATTCCAACACATTAGAGATCCCACAAGATACGACTTAAGAAACTCTTCCTCTCTTTTAGATTTAGTCTTCACACACGGTGAGGACGTTGGTCAAACGCCTTTTCTCCCACCACTTGGGAGAAGTGACCATGCAGTCATCTTATTCAAATTCATGGCTGAAATTGCTTCTCAAACAATTGCGCCGGCCCGTCCTAACATATGGAAGGCAGATATGCAGGCAATTGACTCCGCAGCATCGGCTGAGAACTGGGAAATTGACTCAAAGGCATCAGTACAAGAGGCATGGACTCTATTCAGACAGTTATACAATCGGGTAACTCAACCATATATACCCTGGACTGTCCCAAAGAAAAAGAAGCACGGACATCCCTGGTTAGGGCGGGATATTCGACGCTTACTAAGACAAAAGAAGAAATGCTGGGATGTTGCCATCCGCCTTGGCACAGCAGATACGATGGAACACTACAGATCGATAAGAAACGTGTGTATAACTAAAATTCGGGAAGCGCAAAGAAAATACGAAATGCAGCTGGCAGAATCTGCACTCAAGCAGCCCAAGAGGATATTCTCGTACATAAACTACAGAACAAGGACTCATCACTGGATTCCCAACCTAATTAAAGTAGGAAGTGAATCTGAAATGATAGAGGAAGATCAGGAAAAAGCTGAGATTAAGGCTGACTACTTTGGGGCAGTTTTCACTCAGGAACCTCCTCTAGAGAAAGAACCAGACCCAATTACAGAGTCAACAAACCAGCTGCTCACCGTGGACTTCGACCAAAACGATGTGCTTAAGGCTCTTAGCACCCTAAACATGGAGAAGTCAACAGGACCAGATGAACTAAACCCTAAAATCTTGAGACATATTGCCGAATATATCGCAGCCCCACTGACTGTGATATTCAAAATGTCACTTGACCAAGGTGTGTTACCTATGGACTGGAAGGACGCAATCGTCACTCCCATACATAAAACTGGTCTACGACAAGTTCCATCAAATTACAGACCCGTAAGCCTCACCAGTGTTGTTATTAAAATACTGGAAAGGATAATCAAACGGACCATAACAGCATTTATGGAAACCAATAACTTGCTGAACATGGCACAACATGGTTTTAGAAAGGGTCTATCCTGTACAACGAACCTCCTTATAGCTAGGGAGCTCTGGATTAATGCGCTAGACAACGGAAACTCAGTGGATGTTGTCTACATAGACTTCAGTAAGGCTTTTGACAAGGTGCCAACTAATAGACTGCTATTGAAGTTGGCAAACCTTGGTATTGCCGGACCTCTTTTAAAATGGATTAAGGATTTCCTAGTAGGTCGTAGGCAAAAAGTAAGAATAAATTCCAATTGCTCCATTTGGAGACCAGTACTTAGTGGAGTACCCCAAGGTTCCGTCTTAGGTCCTTTACTTTTTATAATGTACGTTAATGATCTTACAAGTATAGTACAGTCTCCAATGTTATTATACGCTGACGATGTAAAAATTTGGCGAGTAATAACTGGAGACACAGACGCATTTACTCTTCAGGCGGACTTAAATAATATGATAAACTGGTCTAAAGAGTGGCTAATTATAATATTTTAATTATAGTATGAACTAGGAATTCCAGGACTAACGCAATTGAACTAAGAAGACACAGGCACAAACGAATGTATTGTATTTAGAATTCGAAATCGAGCATTCAACAAGTACAAAAGAATCATTAGCTAATTCAAACACCACATCCGCCACAGCTTAAATAGAAGTATAAGTGTTTGTAATCGGTTGTACGTCTTCTTGTTAAGTTCATCCTGAGTCTGTTCGACATTGTATAAGATAAAAACTTTGTAGTATCTAGAAAGTGCTCATTAGTATTGGAATTAACAAACGAAATCGGAACAGACTCACCTGGAATTGTATACAACCAGCATGTCGGTTTTGTAATGAAATCATTAATATCTAGAATTCGAACCATAGAATTTTCAACACTATCCCCCCCCCACGAAATAATGTTGGATCTTTATATCCCCAAGTTATGAATGTGGCTTCATTTGAAACATATTTCTCACATTGTTTAGAGTAAACATTAGAACTGTTTTTGTGATAAGGGTAAACAGCAGTTGATATGAAATCCGAAATGTAATCAAACTCGAGGTCACTTAGTACTCGTGCTTCACACTGAGCAGGTTTTTCACAAGGATCAAATACATTATGAGGATAGGTAATATATGATATGACATCAGGATTTGATTCTTCTGAAATATTCTCATGAAATTCATTAGGACTGTCATTGCAGAGCGTAGGATCGTTAGAAAAATCAACATCTATCCAAACCACATCAGGTTCTCGATCATGATTAGGTTCATTTAACATATTTTCCTCAGAATTGCAAGTAATTTCATTAGAAATATGTGAATCATTAGGAAAAGTCATACCTGGTACAATAGCATGAGAATTCTGATAAATCGGTTGATCAGAAACTGTTGTCTCACAAGAATTCTGGATTTCATCTAACTCTGAACTGTCATATGACTCTTCACTATCTTTTGAAATCGTTGATAAAGATAAATGATCATTAGAAACATCCGAATTATTGAAATTTAAATTACAAGATTTAGTACAGCTTGAAGCAAAATGGACAGTAGCTTTGCATACTGACTGAATGTGTCCTACCTCACCACATTTAAAACATTTAGCATTACGAAATACACATGGATTGCGAGCATGAAACTTTCCACATGATAAACATTTACCAAACTTCATCTCACCTTTGTGATTTGCTTTGTAATTCCTCGTTGAAACACCTTTCATATTTACACGAGAATAGGAATCACTGTTAAATGAACGCAAATTTGATTGACCCTGAGATTGTAGTTCACCATGATGACTAAGCAAAGTATCAGAAATCTTCATCGACTGGATATCAAGTTCATTGACTGCTTCGTAGTTAATACATGCAGTTCTAGCATCTTGAAAGGAACAGTTTGGCATTTTTAACAGCTCTCTTTCCAAACTCGGTATGTTAATTCCTGCAATTAATCGATCTCTCAGTTGCACATGAAGTTGATCACCGAAATTACACTTGGCAGCTTGTTTCTGTAATTCAAGGATGAATTCCCGACCCTTTTGGTCATTTTGATGAACCATCTTATGAAACTTCACCCTTTCACGGCATTCAAAACTGGTGCATTTTACATGACTTAATAATAGCTCTTTAAGAGTTGCATAAGGGAGTGAGATAGGTTTTTCTGGATATGCCAAAGATTTTAATAAGCTGTACGCTTCTCTCCCAATGAATGTGAGGAAGTATGCCACAATATTAACATCCTCATCATCTTCTTTGGTCATGCTCCAGATTTCGAACCTTTCCAAGTAATCCTCAAAAGCTTCAGGAGTTGAATGAATATCTAACTTTTCCATTGCAGGCTCCATCGCGACGCCAATATAATATTCTAATTATAGTATGAACTAGGAATTCCAGGACTAACGCAATTGAACTAAGAAGACACAGGCACAAACGAATGTATTGTATTTAGAATTCGAAATCGAGCA
The DNA here is from genome assembly GCA_944470375.2 of Schistosoma guineensis. Taxonomy (NCBI): domain Eukaryota; kingdom Metazoa; phylum Platyhelminthes; class Trematoda; order Strigeidida; family Schistosomatidae; genus Schistosoma; species Schistosoma guineensis. The sequence continues at coordinate 24,390,185 of OX103895.1, forward strand.
TTCAACAAGTACAAAAGAATCATTAGCTAATTCAAACACCACACTAATGCCTATCAACTCGGAAAAGTGTGTCTACATGCACTTGGGGGATTCAAAGGTTAATACGTACAACATAGGAGATGTGTCATTACCCGTAGTCCGGTCTCATAAGGACCTAGGGGTGACAGTGAGCAATGATCTTAAGACGACGGCCCATTGCCGGGAGGTCGCAGTTAAGGGGTTTCGAACCCTCTGGGCTTTAAAAAGGACATTCACTAAGCTTGATACTACCATGTTCACCACATTATACACATCCTTAGTGAGAACTAAGTTAGAGAACTGTGTTCAGGCTGCAAGCCCCTGTTTAAAAGGTGACTCAGACATACTAGAAAAAGTACAGAGGGCAGCTACGCGTGCGATTCCGGAACTCCGGGGTTTATCATATGAAGAGCGGCTTGAAAAACTGAACCTCTTTACTCTGTCCTATCGCAGACTAAGGGGAGATCTAATATTGATGTACAGAATACTGAGAAATGATTTCGGACCTACCTTATTCTCTCTCTTTCTTCCCACTAGATCGGGACACCTCAGAGGACATAGTAGGCGAGTAGAAAAGCCAAGAACGAACAAAATACCTCTGGCATACAGGTTTTCACACCGAGTCATCAATACTTGGAACCTGCTGCCTGAAGCAGTGGTATCCGCACCTTCAGTTGACTCTTTCAAGAGAAGACTGGACACTCACAGAAGCATACTAGAAAAGGAATAACATAGGCCGTAGGCCTTCTGTCCTTACTACACAAATCTGAATCTGAATCTGAATCTATAAGGATATAGTGCAGGAAGAAAGAATTATCTGGCAGAAATAGAGATATGAAGTGATTTTAGTTTCTTGGTTTGTTATGTACAAAGTTAGATTAACCAAAGTTCAATGAAAAAAGTAAACACTCATACGTTAATGAAGTTGATTCAAAGTAATTGGTAAATTCCGTTATAAATTTGTGTAGTTTCATTGAACCATTTTTACTGTGAACATCAGAATCATTCCATGTAAGTTTGTTAATTTCGATCGAATGTTTTAGATTAAACATGAGTTTAGATGTGTTGATAAGTCGTATTATAAGTAGTAAAACAGTGATTTCTTTCGATGTTATAGGCTAACTACAATACAGAACTCTCAGCATAAATGATTTCAACAAGTTTCTATCACAAACGAAAGAGGGATTTTAATAGATTCCCATGGATTTGTGCTTCGCTCTGCTAGAGTATGTTGAAGGTGAAAGTTAAGAACGAAATCGATGGTAAATAATTAGAAGGATGTCTATCCACAACGACGTCTGTAATGCGCTTGTTATTGTTTGCTTGTACCTTTTCACTACTGTTCAGTACTGCAATTGATCAGTAGTTTGTTGGCGTATGTGCATCCATTGCGGACTACCCCGATATTACCTTGATCAGCAAATATGGATATTGGCTTGCAATGGACCAAACGTTCGTCCTGGACTCTGCTGCTAGCTTATGATCTGATGTGAGTAATCACACAACATACACACTAACATCAGCGCTCTCAACAATGCAGTGAAATCTTTTCTGAAAATCTCCAGAAATAAAAGTGGAGAATGGTAATGAACAGTGGGTAATATGTAGGAATCAATAAATCGTCGATGTAAATGTCGAACAGTGCCAAAACATGTAGCCTCTCTATATAAAAATTCGGATGAACAGCTCTCCTAGACTGCAATGCTGCATGAGATGAAGAGAAATTAATGGATAACCTTACACTAAGATAAGTGAGATTGTTTTCATCACGGAATCTTCAATAGTACAAACGTCATGATATTACAAGTGGGCGTTTTGGTGTTATTCGTGTTCTGGTCTAATGTTGTCGATTTGACATTTGCTGGGATTAGGTATGAGACCATTAAAAAGAGACCATCGTTCAAGAAGAAACAAAAACTTGTTAATTCCAAGAGGATATGAGAAGATAGAAATACGCATTCATAATGTACACAAAAGAATCGTTAGAATACTTAACAAAGTGTTTTTCATAGAAGACGGAATGCCGATCATGCTTCGATTGTATGACATTCACTTTTTAACTACGCTTAAATAATGACGAAAATATCATAGTGAGAGAAATAGATTAACGAATATAAAAAACATACTTCTATTGAGTAATACTTATTGTGATAAATACAGTGCTCATTGAAATCAATTTTCATCAGCTTTCAATCTTTGATATGAATCTCCTAAAGATGATAAAACAAATAAGTCAGATGGAATTCAAATTCTGTACATGAATCCATACTTGTTGAAATACAATGAATAAGTAAAGAAATAGGCATGCGAATGAATATGTATGGGTATATGTAATCAATGTAATTGATAAGTATCATTACTGTATTGTGAATTCCTACCAATTTCAGTCAGAGTTGGATTGGTTGATTGTGGAAGGTGAATTGTTCACGAATCTCCATCGCAGATAGTTCAACGATGATGAAATTCTCATTTGATGATCTGTCAAACGAAATCAGTCAGGAAAATTCCAGTTGCATGTAAGACATTTTTTGTTCCATTTGACAGATTCAGCTTTCAAAATTTTGGAGATCCAGTTGTTCTCAGTGGTCTCATATTAACGTAAGTTTATAGGTATTAATCGAGAATCCTAACGACAATTTTTCGTGTATTACTATTACGTATCATTCATTGAACTGATTAACACACCGTGAAGAGAAATTTGATCCAGGTTTGGCAAGAATATTACGATTATGTGAGAGAAAACTAATTCATTTCTTTCCTAGTGCAAAGCATTGTCATTTGTGTTAAATCACATAATAGCGAAAAATCATACTGAAATTTTTCCATTTTTTTGTTTCAACACATGAGCATTGGTAACAGGAGCACCGAATACATATGCACCACACAAGTCGCTCGATTTATGTGAGCTCTGATACTGCCCGGGTGCCCAGTCCGAAACAGGTGGTTTCCATAGGGAGCTACACTCGGAACCCCCAACTTAAAAGTCTGACCTGCACGACAATTGAGAAGCGTTAGCAGATGCAGCCTCATGTCAGCCGGTGACAAATAACGGGTTCATACGCCATTTGCTAGCTCAGGATCCTAGAGCCCATGTACACCATTGGTTTGGAATCATGGTTTTCCAACTCTCCTCAGTGAACGCTCCGTGACCACTAACGCGGGTAAAGCGCCGGACATTGGCTTTTCGTCCTTTTGAGTTCATAAACAACACCCACAACACAAGAAGGCAGTGAGTAGGACGTCTCTGGCGATGGCTGTATACGCGTGTTCATATGAGAGAATTTCGAGATGGATACCTACTTCTCCCCAACCCAGGCCGTATCAGGGCATATTGGTGATGAAATGATATATTCAAGGGATCATTCATAACACAACGTATTTTTCGATTATTTTGAAAAGTTTCATATACTTTCGAAAATCTGGAACTGAGACAATGAGGAACTTGTTCAACCATTTCATGCATACAGATTAGATAGAACATTAGATACACATTAATATGGTTTACTGTATCTGCGAGTTTAGAATGTTGTATATTTCTTCCTTTTGTTTTTTCAGATTTATCGGATTAGTTCTTGGATTAATAATCATATTTATTAAGAAATTACATTCTGCATCCACAATGAACAGTTTCTTCAACGTGGTAACCGTCAGTTGAATGTAGTTTTAAAATTACATTCACGGTATTTTCGTCCATCCATCGATTGAATTTATTGTAGATTTGTTTGTTTAATAATCTAAATATTACGATGTTAGATTGATAACGGTGATAGAGATAAAAGAACGTTTGAACGTTGGCTTGAACAGATGATTTTCAACGTTGTGTTTTGAGATGCCAATATGCATAGAGATGCAGTTTCTATTATTACAAATATTTCATAAAAATGTCAACGTATATAACTCAGATCAGTAGAGATCCGGTTGGATTGTGAGCTATTACATAACTGATAAATGATGAGAATAATATAACATTAAAGGTATCTGTCCATGTTATGGGTCATTCGGATATTTATAGACGTGAAAACACGTGATACCGGTACATTTTACTCTCATCTACGTTTGTTGATATTAACATTTGTAAGATATTGAATGGGTTGTAAACACAGAACAACTAAACAAATTGGATTTCTGTCATTTTTATCTGTGTAATCGCTGAAAACGTCCCATTATATTAAAGACACAATTGTATGAACGAAGAATATTCTTCTCAATGAATTTCTCATCAAGTTCTACAATTATAAATCCAGATTAATAATCCATAAAATTGGCCAGATTTAAGGCACAGAGCACGTCATTTGGAAATTGTAATATGTGAATCCGGAATTGTTGTTTGTTATATAAAATAAAATCGTTAATGTTGGGGCTGACTAATATGAAGTGTTAACTTGAATCAGTTTATAAGTGAAATGAAATTGTGCGATAAATGATCAGAATAAATATGGTCAACATGGGGTAAGAGAGAGAGTGAGAATATTGTGATTACAAGTCGGGAATTGCGTAATAGGTAAAATAATTAGGTCAAATATAGTAGATTCAATGGTGGATATTGAATAAATTCCTCAAAAAGGGGCTATCAAGTGTAAAGACAATAATAATAATAACAGTAATAATAATAAGTTTGGGACATAAAATGAACATTAATCAGATTACGTCACCACATTATAAGATTGACTATTAGCTAGTTGGCCAGGGTAAAAGGAGTGGCTGAACATACTTCTTTTGGATACAAAGCTCTGGCTTTTTGATCCGAATAGCAATTGCTTCAGCCGTCTGTAGGATTCGCAGTCTGATGGAATTAGGTAGACTGCTGTTGACACGATAAACTCTTGCAAAAGATTGCTCCATGTTGGCTGTATGTCCTGTTTGGACTAAATGGTCTATGATGGAGCTGTTAACAGTTTTCACAACACCTTTGCTTAACCACACGGGTAGGTGCTCAAGAGCCCGAATGTACAAATTCCTAGAACATCTGCCAATATAACTTGCTCCACTGGAGCAGTTGAATTGATAGATACAGAAGGAGGTGGCTAGTCTAGGTAATTTATCTTTCAACCTCGGATTGATTATTGGTCGTGTGGAGAATACTAGTTGTAGTTTAGCTGCGTTAAAAGCCCTTAGAATTGATCTACTTAACTTAAGTTTTAACATTTCACTCGGCGCGTCGCCTCTGAATTGTAAGCGTATATGTAGGGGCTTTCTATTTACCGTTGGGCATTCTCTACGTTGTCTTTTATTGGCTAAGTTTTTATTTATCAATTTCTCTGGATATCCATTTTCTTTCAGGGTTGTAAACAATGTCTTTGTTTCATCTTCAATCGTATCCATACTGCATATAGTCTTGATTCTATGTAGTGTCTTGATAAGGTTCCTATTTTTGTTGTAGAGGAACAAAACTGAAAAAGTTAGTATATTGACCCGCCCAGGTCATTTTCCTGTTTATGTTTCTTTCTAGCGATCCATCTTTTCTCCTTGTAAGCAGAACATCTACAAAGGCTATTTTACCCCCATTTTCTTTCTCACATGTGAATTTTATAGACGGGTGAGCTGTATTGAATTGCTCGAGTGTTCTTATAAAGTTCGTGTGCTCGTTACAAAGGATAAATGTATCATCCATATATCGACAGTACAATGAAAAATTATCGATCTCTTGTGCCAGTGAGCACCCCTGAATCTACTATATTTGACCTAATTATTTTACCTATTACGCAATTCCCGACTTGTAATCACAATATTCTCACTCTCTCTCTTACCCCATGTTGACCATATTTATTCTGATCATTTATCGCACAATTTCATTTCACTTATAAACTGATTCAAGTTAACAACTTCATATTAGTCAGCCCCAACATTAACGATTTTATTTTATATAACAAACAACAATTCCGGATTCACATATTACAATTTCCAAATGATGGTGTACTCTCTGCCTTGAATCTGGCCAATTTTATGGATTATTAATCTGGATTTATAATTGTAGAACTTGATGAGAAATTCATTGAGAAGAATATTCTTCGTTCATACAATTGTGTAATCATCCACACATTTTGTCTCTCAATAAACTTTTGTTCAATGAAATGTCACCATTTGGTGCCTCAAGTTGCAGTCACCACTAGCCGTTGTGATTCTTGGTTTACTCAAGTTAGTAAAATTAACACCATTCAGGTGATAGACCTCACATAATATGGTCATACGTTGGGAATGAGGGAATTAGCTTTGAAATCATTTTACGCTTGTCATTATGACAGACTTGTAATAAACTTCTTGTCATGTGCTTGTGTCCATCAATGTTCATTTTTAAGCATTTCAGTCGAATGCAGAACAGTGAAGATTATTCTTTCATTATTTCTCTAATTGTTGATCGATCCAACTTCTGAACTAATAAGAATTTGACACTACTTTTTCTCTATTCAGATGATCTTTATAATTGTCGGTGTTGTATTACTAATGTCAGTCGGAAAATGGTACGAACAAATTATCTCTGTATCTATAGCTACCGCGCTCTTCATCGTAGCCTTTTTACTGGATGTAAAGCTACAAGGTTCAAAAAGAAGATGGAAGATAATTTTGTTCGCGATGTGTTGTGTATTTGCTGTAACTGGGTTGATTTTCTTTGTTTTCGGGGTGATATTTGATATTGTAAGTTGATTTAGTCAAAGACTTCTACAACCTACTAGTGGTTTTCTGAAATAGCTACAGGTTTCCAAATAAAATATTGCCAATAATGAATACTGATGTAACGTTTTCAACACTGAAATAGAAATACATCTTCAATTCATATTTCATTGAGGAATATTCATGATACAGTGTTTGACGAAATTAATTCGTTGTTTAAACAACCGTCAAGCATGAGACAGAATGATTACATGATGTGCGAATTCAGAATAACAGACTGATTGGTCTCGTACATGAATTGGTACATAATAGTTTAAAATTGGTAGAGTTAGTTAATAGAGTAATTCTATTCCTTCATTGATTTTTATGTAGATCTGTGATGAAGTTGGGTGAATTGTTTTCTTTTCTTTATTTAAGAAAGGTTTACTAGTTGCAACCTTGGTTTGTTGGGGCGTTGAAATGTTCATTGTAGGTTCCGAATAAATAAGCAACTTCAAATACAAATAACCGTCCATCAGTTATAATGCATCCAATGATATCGTTCTGTTGAAATTAGAACTTAGAAGCATTGATGTTCTCTATCCACAGCAATCTCAACAAATCATCATGAAAGATTTCGAAGCAAACACAACGAGATGCCAAGTTGAATCGCTGAAGGACAGGTGTCGAAATGTTGAATGGCTAAATTTATATGATGCACCGATAGGCAAACGATTATCTGTTAATATTTGACAGATAAAAATACAAGGCACTTACTGTTCATTTGTTATGTATGAATGCTCAGAAATTACTAAGCGTTTGACTCTAAGTCTTTAGATGCCTAATATTTCATTGATACATATGTTGATATGAACGCATCGATAATGAAGTGTTGATCTACACTTTCATAATTACAGGTGATTACTTGCACAAAATATTATCTGGATAGTTACCGCAAATCACGACAAACTTTCTACACTGTACTGTGTTTTCCTATTTTTTTATGAACACATCTTACTTGTCATCAGTCTACAATTTTCTTTAAATGAACTCTTTGACTATATTTGAAACAATGGAATTCTGAATGAGACTGTGATTAGATACGATGAAAAGATGTTGTTTCAAAGTGTTTAATAATGTGTACCAATGTCAGTAGGTTCAGTGACTGCTAATTGACCTGATTGCCAGCTTTCTGAAAAGTCGCTACTTATTCTTGTATTTGATCTGTCTAACATATCGAACTGCATGGACAACAAGTGGTGATATTGACCGTCGTTTATCAAAAACTGCACATACTTTGAGTGGGTTAAGAGAAGTGCCACCGCCTGGTAGTTGACGGATTTGTTGGTTACAAACCCGTTGTTTGTGATGCATGTGTTCTCACAAAGGTTTGTCAGCTTTCATTGGAGACCATTTATTGAAATTCAGGCATCGATATCTCGGTAACTGACGTTATACTAAAAGAAAAAACCTACTTCGCCACCATTTATTATGAATAAGTATACGTATTTTAATTAGATTGTGATCACGTTCACCCTTATTTGCACCAGTCTTGAAAGCATACTTTAAAAAGAAAAACGAAGAAGGTTCGTGCTCACCAAGCGGTAAGCAAGTATAACTTTACAGATTGTTAGTCAACTAATCGAACTCCCAATGGATAAAGCTGTGGTACTAGTTCTATAGATTCAATATATTTCGCTTCTGTTCTTAATATACGTGATTGTTTTTATTTGTGATCATTAATACGCGACTACTCTATAAGCGTTTATTTAACTGCTGTAAATCTCTGTGATGGTAATCTAACACAGAGGGAATGTTCGTCTGCTCTAAGTATAGAAGTGCACCTACTTGAGTTTTATTGAGTAGTAATGATTAACGGAGATCAACCATATCGAGAGTAAGCTTTTATGGATGATTGCTGTGCAAAATCGTGAGATAAATGAAGTTTGACGTTAAATGTGTACAGTATTGGGTGTTATGTCTTTAGGTTCAATTGACAATATCAAGTGATATGATCGCCAATTAGCGACACCGACTTATATGATAGGGACAATGACTCATAAACCTACACGAGCAGCTAACATTTCTTATTTGTCTATCGGGATAATAGTTTGTTTCTTAACTCAGCCGGTTACGTCCAGAACGCCAGTATCAGCCTACGCGAAACAAATAATATTTTTCAGACATACAAACAAACAAGACCGCATCATACCGTAGCAGAAAATAACAATCATACAAGATAAAACCACACGTGGCTGTGATTATGAGAGACTGCTGCTAATAAATTGGGAATGAATTACGAATGGTAAATCATATAATAATAACCAACAAATAGCTTATGCTAAACGAAATTTGAATATATACACATAACACATTTATTTAATAGCTATACAATAAGAATGCACATAACGGTCCATAAATAATCCCTAGCAGTTACCATTTATTGATTCTCAGTTTGGATATAACATTGGAACAATCCTTAAAGATCCAGGCGTTCACATGCAAGTCTGAAGGTCGTGGATATACTGACACGAAACGATCTTACAATATTTACAGTATTTCAACTGAGGTTTGGCTATAATTAATTAGTCATATGAATTGTGAAAAATCTTTAATATTGACTAGATTATTCCCTTAGAAATAATTGAACTGTAATTTATTTGTTAAATAATACATAGTCGATGGGTCCATTGATTTTCGTTATATGACAAAAGTATAAAGGAAGCATTTATACTTATAATATAGAAACTGTATAGATAATATTGACTGTTTGTTTGCTTGCTATATGTATTGAATGTTAAGTCCATACCGTTGTGATCTTAGATAAATTTAACTGAGTTACGGAAAGAGAGAGAGAGAAAGAGAAAAAACAACACAATTTTGTCAGACAATATAAAAGAGTGAATTTGAATATTTAAATGGTATCAAAACAGTTTGGTTGATAAGGGAAGACAATGGTACCATATTTGACAAGTTATAATGAAAATTGAACAAGTCATATTTCAGTTACAAATGCACAGTTCTTAAACTATTTAAACTATTAACGTGACGATTAGAGTGTAGTGAACTTGCTTCTTCACTAACTCAAAAATAACAAATACCTAATATTATCCAATAATTGTATAATCACTGTAAGACTGCTCCTCAGTATTCTATCGCCTCCTTATTTTCAACCTACAATTTTCAAAGTAAGCGTTGTATCTGAAAAGTTGATGTTTATGTCGCCAATAGATTTCATCCATTCTCCACTTCATCCTATCGATCTATCAGATTAGAACATGAAACAACACATTAAAATAGGAAGTACAACTCCGTAAACTCCGCCTGTAGCTTCTCTAAAGTTAATGCCGGTCCCAAGTCAGGGTGAAGGAGGAGGGTTGTGCATCGGATTAGAGTCCCCATCCCGTAGAAAATTAACTCGCTAAAAAAACGCTTACCAGAAAAAATAATTCAAACCATTTTATCTCTGCCCTGGGAGTTAGAATGTCTTCATTTAGAAGAAACATGATGCCTAATGGTGAAAGCCGAGTTCCTTCAAAAGCCACAAGGCCGATGGCCCTTCTAACAACCAGAGCAAAAATTTTTATAGGTACATGAAGAATTCGAAAAATGTGGGAAACCCGGAAGACCAGTCAAATAGCAACGGAAATGAGGAGATACAACTTGGCAGTACTGGGAATCAACGAAGCCTATTGGACCCAAGCTGGACAGAAAAGGCTAGCTACAGGAGAGATGCTACTATACTCCAGTCACAAAGAGGAAAATGCTCCGCACACTCATGGAGTTGCTCTAATGCTATCAAAAGTAGCACGAAATGCACTTGTAGGATGGGAATCTCACGGATCCAGAATCATCAAAGCATCATTCAAAACAAAGAAGGAGGGGATCTTAATGAATATTATCCAAAGTTATGCACCCAACAATGATAGCAACGACGACATTAATGATCAGTTCTACAAGCGGCTGCAGTCAATCATAGAGAAGTGCCCAAGAAACGACCTCACCATTCTAATGAGAGATCGAAATGCCAAAGTCGGAATAGACAACACCGGATATGAAGATATCATGGGACGACATGGACTGGGAGAGAGAAACAAAAATGGAGAAATATTTGCAAATCTATGTGCATTCAACAAATTGTTCATAGGAGGCACAATTTCCCACACAAAAATATTCACAAAGCTACATGGATCTCACCGGACCACAACACTACAGAGAACCAGGTAGATCATATTTGCATCAATAAAATGTTCCGAAGGACAATGGAAGATGTGAGAACCAGGAGAGGTGCTGACATAGCTTCAGATCATCACCTAGTTGTGCCTAATTTAAAACTGAAGCTAAAGAAGAACTGGACAACTGGACAAACAGCACTACAAAGGTTCAATACAGGCTTCCTTCGAGATACTGACAAACACCATGAATTCAAGAGAACTCTCAACAACGGGTTCCAAGCCTTACAAGATCTACTGAAAGAAAAAGAAACTACTATGGAGGACAACTGAAAAGACATCAAGGAAGCATTAACTTCAACGTGTCAAGAGGTTCTGAGTCTACAGAAATACCATCATAAGGTGTGGATCGCTATAGAAACTCTGGACAAGATCAAAGAAAGGAAGAACAAGAAGGCAGCAATTAACAACAACCGAACACGAGCAGAGAAAGTCCAAGCACAAGCTGAATACATAGAAGCAAACAAGCAAGTGATGAAAAGCATTAGAACCGACAATGAGAAATACGTGGAAGAACTAGCAACGACGGCTGAAAAAGCTGCAAGCGAAGGAAGTGTGAATCAACTTTCCGATACAACGAAGAAACTAACAGGGAAATACAGTAAACCAAAGAGACCGGTCAAGGACAAAGAAGACAAGCCAATCACCGAAATTCAACAACAGCGGAACAGATGGGTAGAATACTTCGAAGAACTCCTGAATAGGCCGGCTCCAATGAATCCACCGGACATCGAAGCAGCACACACAGATCTTCCTATATATATCAATCCAGCACCGCCGGGAGACATCAGAATGGCCATCAGAGAAATCAAGAACGGGAAAGCAGCAGGAACAGACAATATACCAGCTGAAGCACTGAAGTCAGACATCGAAGCAACCACAAGCATGCTTTACCTTCTATTCAAAAAGATTTGGGAGGAGGAATAAGTGTCGATGGACTGGAAAGAAGGGCACTTCGTCAGGATTCCAAAGAAAGGAGATCTGGACAAATGTGAAAACTACAGAGGCATTACACTACTGTCAATACCAGGGACGGTCTTCAACAGAGTGTTGCTGAACTGGATGAAAGATGCAGTAGACGCCCAACTTCGAGATCAACAAGCTGAATTCCGTAGGGATCGATCGTGCATAGACCAAGCTGCAACACTACGGATCGACGTCGAACAATCAGTTGAGTGGAACTCGTCACTATATATCAACTTCATTGATTATGAAAAGGCATTTGACAGTGTAGATAGGAGGACGTTATGAAAACTTCTTCGACACTATGGAGATTCTCAGAAAATTGTCAATATTATCCGGAACTCATACGACAGACTACAGTGCAAAGTCGTGCATGGAGGACAGCTGACAGATGCATTCCAAGTAAGGACCGGAGTCAGACAAGGCTGTTTACTTTCTCCTTTCCTCTTTCTTCTATTGGTCGACTGAATTATGAAGACCTCGACATCTGAGGGAAAACACGGAATATAATGAACAGCTCAGAACCACTTAAACGATTTGGACTTCGCAGATGACCTAGCCCTGCTATCGCATACACATGAACAAATGCAAATAAGGAAAACTAGTGTAGCAGCAGTCTCTGCATCAGTAGGCCTCAGCAAACACAAAGGGAAAACCAAGGTCCTCAAATACAACACGGAGAACAGCAATTCAATCACACTTGAAGGCGAAACTCTCGAAGATGTAGAGTCCTTCACATACCTAGGAAGCATCATCGATGAACAAGGAGGTTCAGATGCAGACGTAAAGGCGAGGATTGGCAAAGCAAGGGTCGCATTCCTACAATCGAAGAACATATGGAACTCAAAACAACTTTCAACTAATATCAAGGTCACGATCTTAAATACCAACGTCGAAGCAGTTCTACTGTATAGAGCTGAAACTTGGAGAACTACAACAACCACAATCAAGAAAGTAAAAGTATTTATAAATAGCTGTCTACGCAAGATACTCAACATCCATTGGGCGGATACCATCAGCAATAGCCTTCTGTGTGAGAGAACAAACCAACTTCCAACTGAAGAAGAAATTAGAAAAAGACGTTGGAAACGGATAGGACATACATCACGCAAATCGTCAAACTGCATTACGAGGCAAGCTCTAATTTGGAATCCTGGGAAGAAGCGGAAAAGTGGTAGGCCAAAAAACACATTACGTCGGATAACAGAAGCAGATATGAAAAGGATGAATAACGACTGGAAGGATCTGGAAAGGATTGCCTAGGACAGGGTTGGATGGAGAATGCTGGTGAGCGGCCTATGTTCCTTCGAGAGGAGTTACAGGCGTAAGTAAGTAAGTAAGTAAGTAATGTGTTTTTTGGCCTTCCTCTTTTCCGCCCACTTTCAGGATTCCAAGTTAGAGCTTGCCTCGTAATGCAGTTTGACGATTTGCGTGATGTATGTCCTATCCGTTTCCAACGTCTTTTTCTAATTTCTTCTTCAGCAATAGCCTTCTGTGTGAGAGAATAAACCAACTTCCAGCTGGATGTTGAGTATTTTGCGAAGACAGCTATTTATAAATACTTTTACTTTCTTGATTGTGGTTGTTGTAGTTCTCCAAGTTTCAGCTCTATACAGTAGAACTGCTTCGACGTTGGTATTTAAGATCGTGACTTTGATATTAGTTGAAAGTTGTTTTGAGTTCCATATGTTCTTCGATTGTAGGAATGCGACCCTTGCTTTGCCAATCCTCGCCTTTACGTCTGCATCTGAACCTCCTTGTTCATCGATGATGCTTCCTAGGTATGTGAAGGACTCTACATCTTCGAGAGTTTCGCCTTCAAGTGTGATTGAATTGCTGTTCTCCGTGTTGTATTTGAGGACCTTGGTTTTCCCTTTGTGTTTGCTGAGGCCTACTGATGCAGAGACTGCTGCTACACTAGTTTTCTTTATTTGCATTTGTTCATGTGTATGCGATAGCAGGGCTAGGTCATCTGCGAAGTCTAAATCATTTAATTGGTTCTGAGCTGTTTATTATATTCCGTGTTTTCCCTCAGATGTTGAGGTCTTCTTAATCTGGTCGACCACCACTAGAACGAGGAAGAAAGAGAATTGTCGTGGAGCAGACCATATATAAACTCAAAAAGTATCAATAAAGTTAATAAAAAGCAATAGTAATATTAATTTATACCAGTTAAATGTTACAATTACAATAAAAATAGGACTTTACTTAAGTTCACCCAAAATGATGCGTGTTCGGCTTTAATCTGGTACATTAAATCCACAATTATAGATGCTTGGTTATTCCAAACGTATCGATGAACTCTCCAGTGGTGTAATCCAAAGTGAGGTATGGTGTATTCGCTCTCACAGTCTATGAATGTAAATAATATTTGTTTTAGATCTCAGTTAACTCAATCTCGAATGAAAATAGAACGAGGAATGTGTGAGAAGCAGTGTATTTGTTAGCTAGCAACGGTATGTCACCCTATGTTAGTATCATAACGGAAAAGTGTGTTCAAGATCATTTACTTAAACAACAGGTACAATCATTTAATGATAAATGTACATGTAGTGAGAAATTGACAAAATAAATACCAATAATATTAAGAACTATTTACAAAATAAGCTTGTCAGACCTATCTCCACATAGCTCACCCCCGCAGAGTGTGCGGTGGTAACACTGGTTATAATAACAAAAAATAAGTAACAATATGATATATATGTATATAGAAAAATAATATTTACAGTTACAACCAACAAAAGTTGTGTAGATAGATATGACATATACGTTAATAAGATGCAGCGTGTTGTCGTTTCAGAATAGCAATGATGTAGCATAGCATAACGAACACAAAAAAAAGAGAAAATACTGTCATTTAATGTCTTGTTTGGCTAACAATGGTAATAATGTGTAAAAGTGTTAATGACACACACACACAAACAAAATTGAACTGTTTATTGTTGTGTATAATGAATAAATAATTAAATAGAGTTTACCCGTTTATTATTGTAACAAACTTTTTTTGAAAAAAAATGTGACAAAACGAATAATTGTGGAAACAAAATGACTGATTATTTACACTGTGAAAAGAAAAATTTTTTTTAGATGGGATCGATAGTGTAGGTCCTCGATGATTGTTTACTTTGATTGTTTTAGTTGTTTTCTTATATGGTAAAATGTACATAGCGCTTTGGTTTTTTTATAAGTCTCCCAGAACGTGTTAAACAAGAGGATGTATTGCTAAGTTTTTCCTCTTCCTCTTGTTTCTTAGCAATTGATGGGAGTGGTTGTTTGTTCGCAGCATTGTCCTTTGTGTCTTGAGGGACTTCGTAGAAAGCTAGTTTTATTCGGTCAATGGAAATTGTCTCATTGTTCCCGTTTTTGTTGGTAATGAAATATTTGTGAGTGCGTTTTATTACTTTATAAGGGCCTTCATATGGTGGTGTTAGTGGCTTTTTTACCGCGTCTACTCGAACGGGAACAAATTTGCACGTTTCTAAATGTTTATCGAGATGGATTCGGCTGTTGTATTCTCGAGGTGGTATTGATCTGATGTTCTACATCATTTGTAGTAATCTGCTTACAAAACGAAAAGGGTCTCCTGGCATTGTGGGTTCATTCTTGACCAGTTGTCCTGGTAACGTTAATGTCGTGCCATAGACTAGTTCAGCGGCCGTACAGCGGATCCCGAGGAGAACGAGCGGTAAAGCATCGCTCCATTTTGAAGAGTTCGATTGTGCCATCATGGAGCTTTTTAGTTGGCGATGGAATCTTTCGACCATGCCATTAGCTGCCGGATGATAAGCTGTCGTTTTAACATGATTTACTCCAAGAAGTTTATTGAACTCGTGAAATAAGACGGATTGGAATTGGGGACCGCGATCTGTTGTGATTGTTGATGGTACGCCAAAGTTGGATATCCAGCGGTCGAGGAAAACTGAAGCCACTGTTTCTGCTGATGTGTCTTTAATGGAGCATGCTATGGCCCATCTTGTGAACCTATCTATTGCGGTGAGGATATGTGTGAAAGAGTTTGATGGTGGCAGAGGCCCAACTAAGTCTCAATGCACGTGCTGGAAGCGTTTGTCAGGGATAGGGAACTTCCCAATTGGACTGTAGGTGTGTTTTTGCGTCTTACTGCGTTGGCACTGGAGACAGCTACGTCTCTAACGTTTAACATCCGTGTTGATTTTAGGCCACACAAAACGTTCGGTAATGAGCTTTGTTGTTGCTCTGATGCCTGGATGTGAAAGACAGTGCAAGTGCTGAAATATTTTTCGTCGGCAAGCGTGTGGGACAAACGGACGACTGCTGTCTGTTGAAGTGTCGCACATGATGAATGCATCTGAAAGAGGAATTGGTACAGGTTAGAAATCTAAGCTAGAATTTTCTTTGGAGACTTTCTATTCTGCATCGTCTGCTTGTAATTTAGCTAAGGTTTCAAGGCTGATGTCATGATTGAGTACCATCGTATTGATATCCCTCTTAGATAGTGCATCTGCGACAACGTTCGTGTGACATTTGATAAACCTGATGTCTGTGGTGAATTGGGAGATAATATTGACAATCTTCTGAGAAACTCCATAGTGTCGAAGAAGTTTTCATAACGTCCTCCTATCTACACTGTCAAATGCCTTTTCATAATCAATGAAGTTGATATATAGTGACGAGTTCCACTCAACTGATTGTTCGACGTCGATCCGTAGTGTTGCAGCTTGGTCTATGCACGATCGATCCCTACGGAATTCAGCTTGTTGATCTCGAAGTTGGGCGTCTACTGCATCTTTCATCCAGTTCAGCAACACTCTGTTGAAGACCGTCCCTGGTATTGACAGTAGTGTAATGCCTCTGTAGTTTTCACATTTGTCCAGATCTCCTTTCTTTGGAATCCTGACGAAGTGCCCTTCTTTCCAGTCCATCGACACTTATTCCTCCTCCCAAATCTTTTTGAATAGAAGGTAAAGCATGCTTGTGGTTGCTTCGATGTCTGACTTCAGTGCTTCAGCTGGTATATTGTCTGTTCCTGCTGCTTTCCCGTTCTTGATTTCTCTGATGGCCATTCTGATGTCTCCCGGCGGTGCTGGATTGATATATATAGGAAGATCTGTGTGTGCTGCTTCGATGTCCGGTGGATTCATTGGAGCCGGCCTATTCAGGAGTTCTTCGAAGTATTCTACCCATCTGTTCCGCTGTTGTTGAATTTCGGTGATTGGCTTGTCTTCTTTGTCCTTGACCGGTCTCTTTGGTTTACTGTATTTCCCTGTTAGTTTCTTCGTTGTATCGGAAAGTTGATTCACACTTCCTTCGCTTGCAGCTTCTTCAGCCGTCGTTGCTAGTTCTTCCACGTATTTCTCATTGTCGGTTCTAATGCTTTTCATCACTTGCTTGTTTGCTTCTATGTATTCAGCTTGTGCTTGGACTTTCTCTGCTCGTGTTCGGTTGTTGTTAATTGCTGCCTTCTTGTTCTTCCTTTCTTTGATCTTGTCCAGAGTTTCTATAGCGATCCACACCTTATGATGGTATTTCTGTAGACTCAGAACCTCTTGACACGTTGAAGTTAATGCTTCCTTGATGTCTTTTCAGTTGTCCTCCATAGTAGTTTCTTTTTCTTTCAGTAGATCTTGTAAGGCTTGGAACCCGTTGTTGAGAGTTCTCTTGAATTCATGGTGTTTGTCAGTATCTCGAAGGAAGCCTGTATTGAACCTTTGTAGTGCTGTTTGTCCAGTTGTCCAGTTCTTCTTTAGCTTCAGTTTTAAATTAGGCACAACTAGGTGATGATCTGAAGCTATGTCAGCACCTCTCCTGGTTCTCACATCTTCCATTGTCCTTCGGAACATTTTATTGATGCAAATATGATCTACCTGGTTCTCTGTAGTGTTGTGGTCCGGTGAGATCCATGTAGCTTTGTGAATATTTTTGTGTGGGAAATTGTGCCTCCTATGAACAATTTGTTGAATGCACATAGATTTGCAAATATTTCTCCATTTTTGTTTCTCTCTCCCAGTCCATGTCGTCCCATGATATCTTCATATCCGGTGTTGTCTATTCCGACTTTGGCATTTCGATCTCTCATTAGAATGGTGAGGTCGTTTCTTGGGCACTTCTCTATGATTGACTGCAGCCGCTTGTAGAACTGATCATTAATGTCGTCGTTGCTATCATTGTTGGGTGCATAACTTTGGATAATATTCATTAAGATCCCCTCCTTCTTTGTTTTGAATGATGCTTTGATGATTCTGGATCCGTGAGATTCCCATCCTACAAGTGCATTTCGTGCTACTTTTGATAGCATTAGAGCAACTCCATGAGTGTGCGGAGCATTTTCCTCTTTGTGACTGGAGTATAGTAGCATCTCTCCTGTAGCTAGCCTTTTCTGTCCAGCTTGGGTCCAATAGGCTTCGTTGATTCCCAGTACTGCCAAGTTGTATCTCCTCATTTCCGTTGCTATTTGACTGGTCTTCCGGGTTTCCCACATTTTTCGAATTCTTCATGTACCTATAAAAATTTTTGCTCTGGTTGTTAGAAGGGCCATCGGCCTTGTGGCTTTTGAAGGAACTCGGCTTTCACCATTAGGCATCATGTTTCTTCTAAATGAAGACATTCTAACTCCCAGGGCAGAGATAAAATGGTTTGAATTATTTTTTCTGGTAAGCGTTTTTTTAGCGAGTTAATTTTCTACGGAGTGGGGACGATAAGCACATTCCCAACCCTCCTCCTTCACCCGGGCTTGGGACCGGCAGTAACCCTTAATGTGGTACAGGCGGAGTTGGAAACTGAACATTCTATTAAAAAAAACGGACATCAATAATGTTTTGATGGTATCTCGACTGACGTCAATACTTTGTAGAGACGTCATTCAACCCAGACCAAACAGCACATCACAGCAATAAAATCATCTCCGCTTTGGGGTGTTATGACTCATTTTTTCACAATTAAGTAACAGTTAAATAATTTCGCTTTATTTCTAACCGAATCACCTATCCCATTGTTCTGTACAAAGTCAACTTAATCAAAGTTCAATGAACAGGGTGTAGGATCCAAACTACGGTTTGGATGTTGAAGAATAGCCTACCGAGGACTTTTAGACACGCGCCCTTTCCCGTCGAAATCAGAACATGTAATCGGGTAGCTAGCGGTTCTATAATTCATAATAAATTTAATGTAAATCATTACCTAAACAAATATTGTCACCCGGCTATTCAACCAATGATTGTTCAATCAATTAAATCTAAATTACAATAATAAAGAAGTTGATAGAAGATGAGGAAAAATTACCAATCACAACAAATCAACGTTATTCTATCCTGGCTGGATAGATCACACACAACAGGAGGAACAAA
This sequence comes from Schistosoma guineensis, assembly GCA_944470375.2. Taxonomy (NCBI): domain Eukaryota; kingdom Metazoa; phylum Platyhelminthes; class Trematoda; order Strigeidida; family Schistosomatidae; genus Schistosoma; species Schistosoma guineensis. The sequence goes on from OX103895.1 coordinate 24,409,308, forward strand.
TCAATATGGCTACCGCCAAGAACAAGTGTCAAGTAAAACAACACAGAGGCAGTTCAGGAAGAAACACAAACGTAGTGAATGCGTAAGAAAAACAAAAACTATAATAAAAAATACAAGTATTAACAACTCAAATGTAATCAAAATACCACAATGTACAACTAAGGGAATCAATAGGAACAAAGTACAAGTATATACATGGAGGGATTTTCACCAACACACAAAACCTTCAAAATGGATCTTACACCGGCCCCCAAAATCCCTCCATACCACACAAGCTACCTTGATGCCTACGGTCATAGTTCATTATATAACATATCGCATCATAGGAACGAGTAGGACTTACAACAGTACGCCTACTCGACCTAACTACATTAATAACAACAAAGACTAATCCAAAGCTTCAAGGAGACCTGCTTCACCTGTTCTCTGGTGGTTAACGATAACAGTCGTGATATAGACCTAATCACTCTTCCCCAAACTCCACCCATGCTGTTGGATGAGGGCCTGGCTGACAATTCGATGTTTATCTTCTGATTCGACTGCTGCACAAACTTGCTTAACTCAGAAACTGTCCCCACGAAGCTTGACGCACTGACACTGTAAATCTCTGGAGGTTTCCTTCTTCTTCTTCCAATAAAGCGTAATAGAGCCATTAAAAATGGATCAGAAATCAAATTACACATCATTTCAATATGTACTGCCCATGTTTGCAAACAAGTAAACACATATCCATACCCTTTTTCTAATGATCTTCCTATGTGTCCTTGTTCTTTATGACAATGTCTAACTATCATTTCCGTCACTAAGTGTCGACTGGGTAAAATTACTGGATGTTTAAAAGCATTTTGGAAATCTGAGTGTCTTAGTCGACCTCCAACGCCGAGTAACCCATCAAGCATCATCAACGATAAACCTTTCAGATCATCATGGCTTATTACTTTACTGCTGTTCTTAAATTCACTAAGTAATTCTCCATACACTTCTCTCTGAACCATCAATAAAATCTTACGCTTGGCGACGTCAAGTTCTTTGACCTTTAAACACCCTAGATGAACGGATCCTTCATGACTCGGTGAACGAAGCACCATCAGGAATTCGATGAACCTTCTAAGCCAGGCTACGGCCCTGACTAATTTCAACCACTCGGAGTAATAAGAGAGAATAGGTGACATGTTGTGCTTTATACTACTCAAGTTAACCACAGCAGTTTTTCTAAACTCAATATCGTCAGGAGTAGGTTCCGGACAGTCAGTGATTGTTGTACAGAATTCGCCATGCAGTAAGGTAGGACATTTGAACCAAGATTCCAGATCAGTCATTTTTTGTATACCTCTTGATGTCCAATCAGCTGGATTCTGTGACGACTTCACATAATTCCATTGTTCAACCTTCGTATACTGGTGCACCACAGCGAGGCGGTTGGCTATATAGGTGCAATATCGGTTCTCAATATTCTTAATGTAATATATATAATTAATATTCTTAATGGAATCTGTATGGAAGTTTACTTCGCAGAAAAAATTAGGCAGACTTCTCCGTAATACTTCACTAAGCCTCACACTTAACACCGCTGCCGCCATCTCAAGTCTCGGTATAGTGACTTGTCTGATAGGTGCTACCCTAGACTTGCTGTACAACAAGATACAATATGGTGGCTCCTTCAAATAGCTGACTCGTGCGTACGCAACTGCTCCATAACCAACCTCTGAAGCATCACTGAACAAGTGCAATTCCACTTTCGCGTCGGGTTCGTCGATTTTCCTCTTGATACCTCGAGCTACCGTGACGTGACCTATCTGACGCATAAACCTTACCCAGCCTAGCCACGTGGACATGTATGGCTCGTTGAGAGGCTGATCCCAGCCTATTTGGGACCTACATAATTTTTGCAAGAGAAGTTTGGCAGTAAGACAGACTGGAGCAATCAGACCCAGAGGATCGAACAGAGAAGAAACTATAGGTAAAATACTTCTCCTAGTCGGAGGCCTTTCCGGTGCATCAAAGTAAAACTTAAATACATCTTGTTTAAAATCCCATTCTACACCTAGGGTTCGATGAGTGGTGTCGTAATCCGTTGACATTTCTATCAAGGACTGTTCTTTACATACATCAGGCAAGATGGCCCTTACCTCCTCGGAGTTGGTAACCCATTTCTTTAGTTTGAAGCCTCCTTTACATAATAATTCACTTATCTGCTTGACGAAACTCTTTGCTTGATCACAAGTGGGGAAAGATACCAAGCAGTCATCAACATAGAAATTATTCTTAACAGCATCTACGACATAACCATCATAACCGTCAGAGAATATTTGGGCTGTCTTATTCAAGGCAAAGTTCGCGCAAAACGGCGATGATATGGCGCCAAATGGATGAGATGTCATTTGAAACTCGGATGGTTCTTTCGACATGTCTCCCCTCTGCCACCACAGAAATCTTAAAGCTCCTCGATCAGACTCAGGGACCTTCACTTGCATGAACATTTCTTCAACATCCGCAGAGACTGCGACTGCCTCTTTGCGAAAACGCAATAATATACACACTAACTCAGCCGTTGTGTCGGGTCCTTGATAAATCATATCGTTTAGAGAAACGCCTGCAAACTTGGCGGCACAGTCAAGAACTACTCTCAGTTTTTCTGGCTTTTTCGGGTTTATAACTGCATGGTGAGGCAAGTACCACCGAGGGCGATAACTAGGTTGCAATTGTAGTTCAGGGATCTTCTCCGCATAGCCCTTAATAAAGTTACTTTCAATACCTTTTGTATACTTGATATACAGAATGTCATCTTTCAACAATCTACGCTTCAAACTCTGTAGTCTACTGCTTGTCACTTCATAATTCTCCCCTTTCATATTTGGGTTCACTTTCCATGGTATAGGAACTACAAAATGCCCATTTTCGAAGCGTGTGCCCCTTTCCACAATCCTTATAGCCGCCTTATCTTCTAGTGATACTGATTTATCATTTGAATAAACGTCAGAAAACTCTACATCATAAAGTTTACGTATTTCGTTCTCCAAGGTCTGTATCTTACTGGTATGATTGACCACTCTTTTCCTATATTCCGGATACGACGCGGGTCCGAAAACCGTCCAACCCAGCAACGTCTTCACAGCGTACGGGCTTTTTCTTCCACCCAACCGCTGGTCTAACACCCAGTGTGCTTCTGGTACGTCGCAACCAATCAACAGCAGAACTTCTTCAGAGTCGAAGTTATCTATTGGTACATCCCTTAAATGTGGCCATTTAACTAGGTTGTCCACTGACGACCTTGTTGGCTTATGACCTGGTATACCTGCCACAATCAGAGCTCCTTCGATCGTAACATGTCCTGACCGATCTAGAGAATATACCTCAAAAGGGGTCTTTGTGACCGTCATTGTCCTATTACCACCCACAGTCTCTACTACCACTGACGCTCGGTCTTCCTTCAGCCCGAGACACCTCAAACAGCTCGATTTTATCAACGTTACATCAGACCCGTTATCCAACAAAGCATAACCTACCATTTCGGCATCTCCTAACATCAACCGTACAGGGATCATTCTTAGGCACACTTGGCTACTTAGGGATTTAGTAAATCCACAACAATTCGGGATATCAGATTTATCATTTTCGCTGTGCAGCAAGGAATGGTGTTTCTTTTCACAACCATTAACGTTACAACGTTTCGCCAGCTTACATTCATTAACTTTATGCCCTTGCCTAAGGCAGACAAAACAGATGCCATTAACTTTTGCTTGAGACCATCTCTCTTGAACGGTAAGCGCTAAAAATTTTGGACATTTATAAATAGCGTGGTCCTGGGAGCACACCCTGCATTTAGCTCTAGAGTTACCCTCCTGCTCTAATTGCAAGTGACAATTTGTCTTTAAGTTGTGTCCCTTTCTCGGACGACTCGCTAACCGTCCAAACCTACTATTAGCTACTCTTGCGCGGGACGCTATAAATTGGGTAAGCTCGTCAAAAGTCGGTTCTCTATTATCTTCCGTCAATTGATCCACCCGATCCGCCCACTGGGCTTGCATAACTTGAGGTAATAGTCTTACTATTCTTTCCAAAGTAACTAACGAATTTAGATCAGAGTTATAATTCATCTGTTCTAAGACCATAGCGCAGTTTTCCATTTTAATGGCCAAGTTTGATAGTTGCTCCCCGTCAGTATAATCAAAATTAACAGCATTAAATAAATCTTCTAATGTTTCTCGAGCGATTACATGAGACTGACCGAACAAACGCTTTAGAATTTCCCTTGCTCTCTTATAACCAGAGGATGCTTCCATCATGACACAACCTTCGATAGCTGTCTTCGCCTTGCCCTTACAATAGTGCATGAGATAGAGCAAACGTTGGCTATCATCGGTGACTCTTGATGCTATATACGTCTCAAATTGTCTTATAAACTTCCAGTATCCTTTTGGCTCTCCATCAAAATAACTCAATTCAACCTTTGGTAGTTCTAGACCAACAACAGGCGCTATAGGCAAAACGCTTCTTCCTGATAATTCAAGCCTTTGCTTCTCCTTTAAACTAAGATTTTTTACGTCATCTGTCATCGAATTAAGACTAGAGTCACTACCATGATAATCAACCCTATTCGAGTCTGAACCATGACACTTAAGGACATCAAAAGGCACTTGCTTGGTAATAGGGGATTCTTCATTAACATCAACGAACTTTGAACTTGATTTCCTTCGACGATTAGTTGGCATTATAGACGAAACGACCAAATATTTCCAGAAACGATAATCAAATCCGCGAACGATTGCCAAACGACTTCGGCCAATTAATAATTGTTTAGAACTGTAGGATCCAAACTACGGTTTGGATGTTGAAGAATAGCCTACCGGGGACTTTTAGACACGCGCCCTTTCCCGTCGAAATCAGAACAAGTAATCGGGTAGCTAGCGGTTCTATAATTCATAATAAATTTAATGTAAATCATTACCTAAACAAATATTGTCACCCGGCTATTCAACCAATGATTGTTCAATCAATTAAATCTAAATTACAATAATAAAGAAGTTGATAGAAGATGAGGAAAAATTACCAATCACAACAAATCAACGTTATTCTATCCTGGCTGGATAGATCACACACAACAGGAGGAACAAATCAATATGGCTACCGCCAAGAACAAGTGTCAAGTAAAACAACACAGATGCAGTTCAGGAAGAAACACAAACTTAGTGAATGCGTAAGAAAAACAAAAACTATAATAAAAAATACAAGTATTAACAACTCAAATGTAATCAAAATACCACAATGTACAACTAAGGGAATCAATAGGAACAAAGTACAAGTATATACATGGAGGGATTTTCACCAACACACAAAACCTTCAAAATGGATCTTACACAGGGTAAACACTCATAAGTTAATAAAGATGATTCTAAGTGATTAGTGAATTTCGTTATAAGTTTGTGTAATTATATTACGTTTTTTTACTGAACATTAGAATAATTTGATGTGCGTTTGCTCATTTCTATCGAATGGTATGATTTAAGCATGAGTTTAGTCTTGTTGAAAAGTCGTATTATAAGTACCAATCACAACAATGTCGATTAATGTTATAGGCGAACTACAATATGGAAATCTCAGCAGAAATGATTTCAATTATCTTCACCACACACCCTAATCATTGTCTTCACCACTTTCGCCGAAGCAACAAAATCTTTTCTGAAAATCATAATTTGACCTTGTCAATTATTTGCTTGTCAGTCTTGACTGTTTTTATATGAGCGTGTATGTGTGTGCCCTCCTTATCCCATTAATCACATGTCTGTAGCTGTATTTTGTCTGACTATAAATAATGAGTAACGCTTGACTAAAATGGAGTTGGCTTCCCAGCCGTCTTCCCTGCGTGTCATTTTGCTTCGCTCTGTTTCATTCGCTTCATATACAAAATATATGTATTCTCAAGTCAATTCCCGTTATTCAACTTATTTAATTCCGTTATTGACTAACGCGATTTAAGTCGACGATTATATACGTGAATAGGCGATAACAAACATTCGTACGATCTTAATAGGAGTCAGATCCTCGGGCCACAAAAATTTACTTGATATCAGCACCACATGAGGGTAGGGGGAGTAATTTGGAAAATCTTACAATACGATAAGTGTCGTTTGACATTATTTTCATTACGGATCTCCAATAGTACAAAATTCATTGTATTACAATAGGGTGTTTAAGGATATGAGGGTGTTGAAATCCTTGTTCGTAATGCACACATTGAGATCATCAGTTTACTGAACAAGGTGTTTTCCACAGAAAACGGAGGGCGTCCATGCTTCGACTGTATGACATTCACTTTTCAAACACAAACATGTCAAAGTGAAAGAAATAGCTTAACGTAAGAAACAACATACTTCCATTTGAGTATCATTTAAGGTGATGATTGGATTGGTCAGTGTTAACTATATTCACTAGAATGAGTGCATTGACGTTGATAGCCTTAGAACACGGTGTAAAGTGAACAGCTAACGTCAAGATAATGAGATCAGTTTTCATCGACTTTTGATCTTTATAATTAATTTCATAATGACCACTCAGCAAACTAGTCGGATGAGATTCAAATCCTGTCCATGAATCCATACCTGTTGAAATACAATGAATAAGGAAAGAAATAGGCATGCGAATGGATATGTAAGGTTTTAAGTAATCCATGAAATTGATTATCCCCATTACTGTTTTGCGAATTCTTATTTCAGTCAAAGTTGGAATTGTTGATTGTGAAAGGTAAATTTTCAATGGTCAATTGTTGACGAGTCTCCATTGCAGATAGTTCAATGAGGATGAAATTCGCATTTAGCGATGTGTCAACGGTAATCAGTCAGAATAATCCTAATTGCATGTAAGATATATAACTTGACATTTGACAGATTTAGCGTTGACAGGTTTCAAGATCCAGTTGTTTTCAGTGGTTTCTTCTTAATGTAAGTGATGCATATTTAAAATACAATTTTTCGTGTATTACAATTACGTAACACTTAATGAACAGATTAATGCACTTTGATAAGACACTTAATCCATGTTTGACAATAATATTATGACTGAGGAAGAGAGAAATAGAATGTTTGTTTACAGTGCACAACACTGTCACTGTATATTAAATCACGTCCTAACATATGATCATACTGAGATGATTGAAGTAAGATATTTAAGACGAACACTCATCAAGTATTCCATTCATCGATTATTTGGCCAAGTGACACATACTTTCGAAGATGTCGAACTGAATGGGTAAGAAACTTGTTAAACCATTTCATGCATACAGATTATGTAGAACATACGACGCACATCACTATGGTCTATTGTATCTGTTGGATTAGATATTGTACATTGTTTTCTTTCGATTTTCAGATTGATCGGTTTAGTTCTTGGATTAATAATAATGTTTAATAACAAACTACATTCTACATCTACAAAGAACAGTATCTTTGTGGTGGACCAAACAATATATAAACGCAAAAGTATAAACAAAGTTAATAACAATCAATAGTAATATTAATATTTACAAGTTAAATGTTACAAATACAATAACAAATTAGGGACGTTACTTAAATCGGCTAGTCGTTGCGTGTTCTGTTGAGTCTTGGTCTCAAAATTCCACAATTATAAATGCGTAATAATTCCACAGAGGTAAATATGACGCCAATACGTTTCTTTGACGTAGGATATAATGGAAATGACACAGCAGTCTGAAATGAGGATAATATCCAGTTTAGAACGCAATTGACTTGGTAACAAACGACAATAGAACAATGGGTATGTGCGTAGTAGTGTATTTGTGAACAACCGAAAATGTGTGTCACGCTATGTTAGTATCATAACGGAAAAGTGTGTTCAAGGTCATTAACTTAAACAACAGGTACAATCGTTTAATGATAAATGTACATTCAGTGAGAAATGGACAAATACAAATAATATTAAAAACTATTTACAAAATAAGCTTGTCAGATATATCTCCACATAGCTCCCCCCAGAGTGTCCGGAGGTAACACTGGTTATAATAAAAAAAATGTAAGAATATGATATATGTGTATATACGAAAATAATATTTACAGTTATAACCAACAAAAGTTGTAGAGATGGATATGACATATACATTAATAAGATGGAGTGTGTTGTTGTTTGAGAATAGCAATAATGTAGCATAGCATAACGAATACAAAAAAAAGAGGAAATACTGTCATTTAATGTCTTGTTTGGCTAACAATGATAATGTGTAAAACTGTTAATAACCCACACACACAAAAAAAAATTGAACCGTTTATTTTTGTGTATAATGAATAAATAATTAAAAAGAGTTTACCCGTTTATTATTGTTACAATTTTTTTTTAAAAAAATGTGACAAAACGAATAATTGTGGGAAGAAAAGTGATTAATTCTGAACACTGTGAAAAGAAAAAAAATTTTTTAGATGAGATTAATAGTGCAGGTCCTTGATAATTGTTTGCTTTGATTGTTTTATTTGTGTGTTTTTTTTATATGGCAAAATGTACATAACGCTTTGGTTTTTTTATAAGTCTCCCAGATCGTGTTAAACAAGAGGGTGTGGTGCTGAGTTTTCCCTCTTCCTCTTGTTTCTTAGCAATTGATGGGAGTGATTGTTTGTTCGCAGCATTGTCTTCTGTGGCTTGAGGGTCTTCGTAGAAAGCTGGTTTTATTCGGTCAATGGAAATTGTCTCCTTGTTCCCGTTTTTATTGATAATGAAATATTTGTGAGTGCGTTTTATTACTTTATAAGGGCCTTCATACGGTGGTGTCAGTGGCTTTTTCACCGCGTCTACTCGAACAAAAACAAATTTGCACGTTTCTAAATGTTTATCGAGATGGACTCGGTTGTTGTATTCTCGAGGTGGTATTGCTCTAATGTTCTGCATCATTTGTAATAGGCGGCTTGCGAAGTGAGTAGAATCCCCGTGCGTTGCAGGTTCATAGTTGACTATTTGGCCGGGTAACGTCAGAGTTGTACCGTAGACTAACTCAGCGGCTGTACATCCAATGTCTTCCTTTATGGTTGAACGAATACGGAGGAGTACAAGCGGTAAGGCATCGCTCCACTTTGATGAGTCAGCTTGCGCCATCAGTGAGCTTTTTAATTGGCGATGGAATCTTTCAACCATGCCATTAGCTGCTGGGTGGTAAGCTGTGGTTTTAATATGGTTGACCCCTAGAAGTTTAGTGAACTCCTGGAAAAGGACAGATTGAAGTTGAGGACCACGATCTGTTGTGATTATTGATGGTACTCCATAGTTAGTTATCCAGCGGTCGAGGAAGACTGAAGCGACTGTTTCTGCTGATGTGTCTTTAATGGAGCATGCTATGGCCCATCTTGTGAACCTATCTATTGCGGTGAGGATATGTGTGAAAGAGTTTGATGGTGGCAGAGGCCCAACTAAATCTCAATGCACGTGCTGGAAGCGTTTGTCAGGGATAGGGAACTTCCCAATTGGACTGTAGGTGTGTTTTTGCGTCTTACTGCATTGGCACTGGAGACAGTTACGTCTCCAACGTTTAACATCCGAGTTGATTTTAGGCCACACAAAACGTTCGGTAATGAGCTTTGTTGTTGCTCTGATGCCTGGATGTGAAAGACCATGTAAATGCTGAAATATTTTTCGTCGGCAAGCGTGTGGGACAAACGGACGATTGTTGCCTGTTGAAGTGTCGCATATGATAAATGTATCTGAAAGAGGAATCGGTACAGGTTTGAGATCTAAGCTAGACTTTTCTTTGCAGGCTTTCAATTCTGCATCGTCTGCTTGTAATTTAGCTAAGGTTTCAAGGCTGATGTCATGATTGAGTACCATCGTATTGATATCCCTCTTAGATAGTGCATCTGCAACAATGTTCATGTGACCTTTGATAAACCTGATGTCTGTGGTAAATTGGGAGATATAATCAAGTTGTCTTGCTTCTCGTGGGGAGTGTTTGTCATACGATGTGCTAAAAGAATGGCAAAGAGGTTTTTGATCTGTCATAATGATGAAATCATGACCCTGTAGCAAAAAGTTGAAATGTTTTACTGCTAAATACATAGCTAAGAGTTCGCGTCCAAAAGTACTATAACGTTCTTGTGCTGGCGATAATCTCTTGGAGAAAAAGGTAATGGGGGTAATAGTGTTGTTTACCCGCTGTTGTAATACTGCCCCGACGGCTTTTTGTGAAGCATCCGTGCATAGGATCAGCAGTGTTGTGGGGTCAGTATTTAGGTGTTGAAGCATGGTAGCATTAGCAATCATGGATTTAGCTTTTTCAAATGCTATTTTGGCATCGGAAGGTAACTTGAATATTTGGTTCTTTTCTTTCTTCGTACCTGATTTATCGTTTTTCAGTAAATCTGTCAATGGCTGTAGTACATCGGCACAATTTGGTAGAAATCGTCGATAAAAATTACATGTTCCGAGAAAACGACGTAGTGATTTTACTGAGGTTGGTTCTGGATAGCTGGAGATAGCTTTGACTTTCTCTTTAAGCGGTTTAATTCCTTGGGAATCAATGTGGTGTCCCAGGAATTCCAGAGATGAGGCGCCAGATATACACTTCGAAGGGTTGATTACAACACCATAACTTTTGAAACGTTCAAAAAGTATGTGTAGGTGCTGAACATGTTCGTCAATGGAAGAACTAGCGATTAAAACATCGTCGATATAGACAAATACGAAATCCAAACCTTTAGTTACTTCGTCCATAAATCTCTGGAAGGTTTGAGCGGCGTTTTTTAGTCCGAAAGGCATCCTCAAGAACTCAAACAAGTCAAAAGGTGTGATTACGGCTGTTTTCTCGACATTCTCAGGTGCCATCGGTATTTGGTGGTATGCTCGGACTAGATCTAACTGAAAAAATCTGTTTTCCATGTAGATTTAAAGAAAAATCATGCAGGTGAGGTATCGGATACCGGTCTGGGATAGTCTGGCTATTCAAACGGCGATAATCTCCACATGGGCGCCAGTCTTGATCTTTCTTGGGAACCATATGCAGCGGCGAGGCCCAAGGACTGTTAGATTGTCTGATTATCCCAAGTTGCATCATATGTTCGAATTCTCTCTTAGCGAACTGCAACATGTTTGGAGGGAGTCGTCTCGCCCTGGCGCGGATAGGTGGTCCTGTAGTAGTAATACTGTGTTGGACATGATGTGTGGAGGATTCGTTCTGGTAATCAGCTCTGGTTATACTTTCATACTTCGACAGGATATCGGTGAAAATTTTGTTTTCAGGTCTTAACATACGGACTCCATGAATTTCGTAACTGGAGATAGTTGTGCCACTGACCTGTAAGCTTGTGTTTTTGTCGATTAGTTTCTTTTTTGCCATATCTACAAGTAGGTTGTAAGCACCGAGAAAATCGGCCCCGATAATGGGTTGTTTGATTTCAGCTACGATGAAAACCCATGTGAAACGTCTCCGGAGACCGAGATCTAAAATAAGGGATTGTTCGCCATAAGTCTTAATGACTGTTATTGGCTGCGACTAGAGACAATTTAGTACTCTGAGGGTGCCGTCGTTGAGAGAGGTGTAATGGGATAATGCTGATTTCGGCTCCCGTATCGACCAAAAAATCTGAACCCGAAATTCGATCCCTGACATGAAATAGACGGCTCGGGTAGTGGCCAGAAACAGGCGCCGCCATCACTGTCTGGCCGGGCCGTTTCCCTGATTCTCTGTATTAGACGCAGAAAATGTGCACGGTCGTGTACAACGCCGTGCTTTGGTGCCGTATTTTTGGTGGTACCAACAAACATCAGATGTTCGCTTCGGTGACCTAGACCGTTGTCTAGAAAAAGATCTTCGTCTGGAGGGAGATCTCGATTGTCTAGCTTGGATGGTTGCTATGGTTGATTGCAGAGACGCTAGCTGGCTCGTTAAATGCGTTAACTGCTTTTGAAAGGAGGCTAAACAGCTAATATCTAGTGGTCCAGGTGGTTGCAATGAGTTCACACCGTGACTCTCATGGTAGACTTCCATCATTTTATCCGCCATGTCGGCTAAGTCATCAAGTGCGACGGATTTACCTGAAACACTGAGAATTTGTCTAACGCTGTGTGGTAATCTTTGAAACCACATTTGCTTTAGGAGGGCTTCGTCTAGCTTGTATGGACCGGCGAGTTGTTTCATGTGACGGAGAAGTTGAGAGGGTCTTTTATCTCCCAAGTCACAAGACGTTAACAATTGTTGCAGCCTTTTCTCATCTGAGACCGTGGTGCGTTGAATAACTGCTGCTTTTATCTTATCATATGGTTCAGATTCTGGCACGTGATCGATTAGATCTCCAACTTCAGCGGCTATCTCAACAGGAAGTGCACCGACTACGTATGCATACTTTGATGCCTGAGATTTTATGCCTCTAGCCATGAATAAAGCTTCAATCTGAGCAAACCAGATTCTTGGATTATTAATACAATACGTTGGTAATCTTAACTCTGAGATAGCGTTGATCGAGTTTAAAGCATTATCCTCTGGTTGTGAAGAGTTTAGAAGATTGGTCGGTGAACTATCAATATCAATAAGTTTACCCGGAGAGTTCATAATGACAAAAACAAAAAAAATGGTGTCGTGCCAGGTAATAATAATAAAAAAATATGCAGATATATAAGGTAAATGTCTATATAAAAAAAACGAGGCTTACCAAATAATTGTGGTGGACCAAACAATATATAAACGCAAAAGTATAAACAAAGTTAATAACAATCAATAGTAATATTAATATTTACAAGTTAAATGTTACAAATACAATAACAAATTAGGGACGTTACTTAAATCGGCTAGTCGTTGCGTGTTCTGTTGAGTCTTGGTCTCAAAATTCCACAATTATAAATGCGTAATAATTCCACAGAGGTAAATATGACGCCAATACGTTTCTTTGACGTAGGATATAATGGAAATGACACAGCAGTCTGAAATGAGGATAATATCCAGTTTAGAACGCAATTGACTTGGTAACAAACGACAATAGAACAATGGGTATGTGCGTAGTAGTGTATTTGTGAACAACCGAAAATGTGTGTCACGCTATGTTAGTATCATAACGGAAAAGTGTGTTCAAGGTCATTAACTTAAACAACAGGTACAATCGTTTAATGATAAATGTACATTCAGTGAGAAATGGACAAATACAAATAATATTAAAAACTATTTACAAAATAAGCTTGTCAGATATATCTCCACAACTCTGTTGATCTAAATGAGTCTACAGATCAGAAACCTTTGGATAAGATACGGACCCCAGCTGACACCGAAAACCATAACGACATGACTAATCCCAGCTGTTCGTTCAGTAATGTACTAAAATGTGAGTCGTGTAACAACACACATGCAACTAAACCTATACACTTGAAAATTTGTTCTCCTAAAGATATCCCACAAGTGGACTTGAATGAACCTTAGTTCATCTCACAGAGACAACGAAAGACTCCAGCTCTGAAAATAAAGGGTGAGAAGAAAAAACTCATGATACCGAATAGGGAAACACGTAAAATTGAGCCCAAGAACAATGAACAGGTTCTCCCCGCTGCTATCTTATAACTTGCCTTCAACACCTCCAAGTTGCGAAATGGGTGGTGGACTTCAGCGTAGCAAGCCGTCTTACACGCAGACTAACGAAAACTGCCAGGGAACTGGCCACCCAAGTCACCCTCTGAAGCCTAAAACCATAAATAAGAATGGTAATAATAGGTTTCTCACTCCACACCCTACCTACATTCCCCAGGATCGCAACTGTAATTACTCTCAGAAAGAAAACTTCTCACACCCTTTAGTACCAACCCATCATATAACAACGGCTCCCATGTATTACAACAGTCGCGACTCCCCTCAGTTACGCGTAGCAGACCCCTCTCACGCCAACGTAAATAGCCATAGCAGGGGCTACGAGTCTAACCATCAAGACTATTTTGTAAATAACCATACAATTTACAGTAGGCCTGTACAAGATTTTTTCGGAATAAGACCCCGAATGACACCTCTGTTGAAGCATATAGCCCAGGTTATTTCAAGCCACATGCAAACCATAAATTTGTTTCCTCCGTACAGTTTCCATCAGAGAGTACTCCCACCCTTTCTTCCTGGGTAAACTCCCCAATGAACTCCACTAGCTCATTTGATACATCTCCCACTAAGTCTAGCTATCAAAATACCGAGCTAATGAAGAACATTCAATCCCTCTCTTCCAACTGATCTCACACCCGCGAGGGTTACGACGACTTTATCCGAAATATCCTCACCCATTTTAACTTAGTAGGCCACCTGCTTAATATATGTCTTATCAACGCTCGATCGATCTGCAACAAAAAGACGGATTTAGCCCTGTTTGTATCCATACATCAACCATCAGTTATTATGATATCTGAAGCATGGACTAACAGTAATATTTCCGACCAAAGTTTATCTCTTGACAACTATTTCCTATATAGAAGCAACAGATTGAATGGACGAGGCGGAGGATGCCTTATTTACGCTCACTCTAGCCTAAACTCACTGCTATGTGATATGCCCGAACTAAACAAACTGAAGGATTCGGTGTGGATTGTATTAAAGCCGTCGAATTCCGTTACCTTACTGCCCGGTTGTGTTTATCGTCAACCTAACGCATCAATAGATGAAATAGCAGTATTATCAGAGGTATTCACACTAGCATCATCCCTCTCATTCACAGGCAAGCTCATTTGTGGTGACTTCAATATGCCCGAAATTTCTTGGCTGCCAGTCAAAGCGCTGAGACGTTATGAATCATTTATTGAATGTTTAGAGCTTGGACAATGGACTCAGTATGTCGATAGCCCTACCAGACATCACAACATCTTAGACTTAGTTTTTACCAGTGGCCTCATCCCAAATACTTTGTACATTGGAAAGAAGTTCCCAGGTAGTGATCATAACAATGTCATATGCAGCCTTAATGTAAAAACCACAACCGATAGAAGTAAAACCGTAACACTTCGTAGAAACTATCGCAAGGTTGATTGGAATAACTTCCACAATTACCTAAGAAGCACTGATTGGAGAACTTTCTTTACCTCAAACAATACCGACACATTAACCGATATATTTTATCACAACATCAAAAGTATCATCAACAACATCGCACCTTTAGAATACTGTAAACCTACGTTCTCCAAAGATCTCTATATACCGGTCAGTACAAACAGTAATATTTCCCTCTGCACTCACCATACTCCTTAAAAATAAACTTGAACGTTTTAAATCGAAAGGGAGTATATTCAATAAAGGCAAACAGGTATACGAAGATCCCAGACTTGTCACAGAATTATTTAGTGAACATTTTTGTTTCTCACTAACTAACGAAAAACCATTTAATGATTCAGAACCAATCCCCGTAACTCCCTGTGAAATTACTAATGTAGAATTCAGTGTACAAAATATCTCCAAGGCAATCAGTACATTGAAACACTCCTACACTGATGGACCAGATAGTATTCCATCTAGCATGCTAAAACGTGGAGGTGATGATATGTGTGTTTTGCTTCTCAAACTATTCGCGATATCACTCTCTTCAGCGTGTTACCCTGCTGCCTGGAAAACTACACACATCATTCCCAAAATTGAAACAGGACCTGAAGCAAACGTTGAAAATTGCCGACCAATTAACATAACTTCAGTGGTATCCAGAGTGATGGAGAAAGTTGTTAAGGCGGCTGTAGTCCAACATCTACTAACTAATAATCTCATCTCGACCTCCCAGCATGGATTTCTTAGGTCCAGATCATGCGATACATGCCTAGTAGACTACCTGAATGATATAACTTTGAGACGAGACAGCGGACTCCTTGTATCAGTCCTATTCGTAGACTTTAAGAAAGCCTTTGATAAGATCCCACACAAAAGGCTACTCGTCAAACTAAAGTCCTTCGGAATACACAACCCACTGTACTCATGGTTTGCTTCGTTCTTAACAGAACGTAAACAGATGGTAAACTACAATGACTGTCTCTCGTCCCCTAGACCAATCACCAGTGGAGTCATTCAGGCAAGCGTAATGGGTCCACTTTTGTTTCTTATGTATATAAACGATATATGTTGCACCATAGAATTCGGGAAACCATACTTATATGCTGATGATCTCAAAATAGTATACAGCTATAAGCCTGAGACACTAAGCGAAAGTGTTTCCCAGATCCAAAAGGACCTCAATAACTTAACTATATGGAGTGAAAAATGGCAATTACCATTTAACCTCAACAAGTGCGGGATCATGCACTTTGGAAAGCATCCCTATAAACCGCGACTTCACTTAAATGAATGTATAGTCCAAACACTCGAATCAGTACACGATTTAGGAATTAATTACACAGGAAGCCTGAACTTTGAAGAACATGCCTCCTCTATTATTTCTAAATCTAGACGGCTAATTGGTTTTATAATGAAAAACTTTTTCACAACAGAGGGTAAACTTACTCTCTACAAAATATGTGTACGACCCACCCTTGAATACTGCTCTTTTGTCTTCTCTAATATGAATATCGCAGACAAGATAAGAGTAGAAGATGTTCAAAGACGTTTCACACGTCAACTACTAGGATGTAACTCGAATCTCGATTACACAGAAAGATGTAAGCATCTATCTTTAGAACCTTTATGGCACCGTAGGCTAAAAAACAATTTAATATTTCTCTACAAAGCGATATATGGGCTCTCCTTTATAACCTCCTGCCCGACTATCACCCACGACCTAGCCTATAGACTTAGAAACAACGCATATACACTACTTACCGCAAAACACCAAAAACAAATGCGTTGTGAGTTTCTAACAGTACGGTATAGTTTATTGTGGAACAGGCTGCCAATGCCTATCCGTCACTGTGATACGTTTACCAGATTCAAAAAGCTAATAACCTTATTTCTAGACTCCAAAGAGCTTCAACATTTCCTTGAAGTCCCGCCCACCAATGAGGCACTTTATTACGGACCGCCTAGTATCTAGAAAGAACAAAATTATAACAAGTTCGACTGTTACTAATATGAATATAACCAAATCACAGAATATATGGCTTATCCTTTCCTATTATTCATTGTTTATTAATCATGACTTTATGCTCCTAACCCTAGCTTTCAGTTACCAAGTCTCTATAGGTTAAATGTACATTATTCTTCCTAAAGTCATGCCTTTTTTTCTACTGCAAGTAGACAGACAGCTCAATCTTATGGATGCTGATCTACTAAGGCCGATCATACAAAGCTCAAAATTTGGCCACAAAGTCTTGTGAGTTTCTCAATGTTTTATTTGTCTTACCCTGAATTTTTTTTCTACAATTTTATACCCTCTCATATCTTTTGATTTGCTGTTAGTCCTTACTTCTTTAAACCATCAGTTATTTTCATAGCAGTGTGATATACTATATGGACATCTAACCCATAAAAGAGACTTTTCAACTATCCGATTTGCTTGTTACATGGACTTAGTAGAGACAGTGTATTCCAACTATGGGCTTTGATTAAAGCAGTATTCATACTTACCACAAACGTAAGAGAGCCTAACATCACAAAAGGAGGGAGGGTGGCGTTACTGACCAGCAAACATGATGGTGGGGAGATAAATTCAATCCACCCATGTCTGTAGGGCAGAACATTCTGTTTAATTACGGCTCCTTATGGTTTAGTGGGATGTCACGAACTTATTGTATTGATGCTGATTTATCACGCAAAATACCTATTTACATCGTGTTACGAACGTTGAATCGGTTTCACTTCCTACCCAGAAATTCTATTACAAGCAAACTAGACAATTCGCTAATATACGAAGCCTACTCAAGACCCAATAATACCTGAAAAAATAATAATACAAAAAAACGAAAGGGGTTCTAATAGCTTCGATAATAAAAGGAAGACAGCCAATTGTATATCACAATACTGTTTCTAGCACTATATTTTGTTTTATAATCACACATAATCCCATACTTTCAGCTCCTTTCCGAATCGCCTCCAATTGTCAGTTGCGTGTCCACTCACACCTTGTTTACACTTATTTTCTTTAACCTATTAAAATGCTATTTCTTAACAAATAACTTAATAAAAGAAAATTTGACTGAGTAATCATACCTTAAACTTTTCTTCATGAATATTGGCTATTCTGCCTCTCGTCCTTTCTTTTACTTGCTCCCTCTTTCAGCCCCCTTGTGATATGGAACGAAAGATTTCATCCTGCACCATCCTCAAAGCCTTAGACATTCCAAAGGGACATACGGTTGCGACATTTAGAAGCTCCCATCTTCAATGGACCTATCATTGACCATCAGTTGCACATTCTCAACGAAACTTTGGTGAAGCGCGCCAACTGTAGTACTGTTTATAACCATCTACATTCATATCTTAAAAATTATCAACCCAGCTATGTAATTTACTACAGTGGATATTGTATCATTTGTATAAATTTGATCTTGCCTGTAAACTGGCATGCCTCATGTAACAAAATGTTATTTGAGAATAAATTATTATTATCTCTCCAACGTTAAAGTCGATTCAGATCCTCCTGAAATGCCAGTATATCCTCGGGGTTGCGAATCTCCCTCTCACTCTCTTCCTCTTCGAAGTTTCATGTCATCATCAGACTATACCTTTTGTGGAAGTTCGTTAATGTAAGTCAAGAAAATAAGAGGTCCTAGTAACGAACCCTTGAGGACCCCACTAGGGCATTCCGTAGTCTGGGAGAAAGTGGAGCTAACTGTGACCTCAAAATGTCGATTTTTTAGGTATGAAGTAGTCCAATAAAATGGAGGTGAGTTGATACCCATTCGTTTGAGTTTATTGGTAGGACACATGCGGTTGGCCCTATCAAAAGCTTTTGAGAAGTCAAGGTAAATAGTGTCAACCTTCCTCGTGCAAGCAAGGATGGTTGTCCGTCGATACACCGCAGTCAACGGGTTGCTTATACTAGAATGACCCTTCGTGAAACCATGCTGTTGGGGTGAAAAGATGCTTAAGGATAATAAACAGACGTCTTTACGGTCACATATCAGGGACTCCATTATTTTTGAACCTAAGGAGAGAAGAACCGGCGGTCAGCAGCTTGAGGGTTCGCTGCGTTGACCTCTTTTGAAGATTGGTGTGATGTCAGCCAGCATCCGAATTTCCAGTAGTTTGCCTCGGCTTAGAAAGAGTGAGAACATCACGCAAAGCGGTGTTGAAGGTATTGAAGCTGCTTTCTTCAGTGTGGCAGAATGAACGATATCCGGACCAGGAGAAGTGTCTTTTCTTAGGTGCTGCAGTTTCCGGTACTCCAAGTCAGCGCTAAGGTTCACTTCGGAAAGTCCCGTGCAGTTGCAGATGAAACGTTCATCAATATAGTTGATGTGGGTCGGTTGAAATGTCCGAGAGTATTGTTCAACCAGAAGGTTAGCGCATCACCGTTGTTATTGGTCGGGCTATTGGAACCAAGCAGTTGGAGTACTGCAGTTTCAGTTTGTCGAAGAGTGATCGCATAACGAAATAAGCGTTTTTTATTGGAGACAAATTTATCCGTAAGCTTTATCTGATACTGAAGCCAATCTTATCTTATTGCCTTTGTGCATATGTTCCTTATATGTTTGTATTGTCTGTGCTTACGATTGTCATCAGTTCGTTTGTATTCCACCCAATAGCGCTTAGCAAACGAAGAGTGCGGTTCTTAACGGCTGTCGGTTGCTTGTAGATTTCGGGGACCATGTGAAGGATAATCCTTCCAGCAAACGATTGTCGTACTTCATGTCTGCAGTAGGCTTACTGTAGATGACTCCAAATAAACACCTCAAGGTGGTAGACAATCTTACTGAGCACTATACGTATTCATCAAGATTGATAAACTCTTGATTTTGCATTTGATGTACTTTCAGACATGATCATAAGTATAAGGCTACTCTAACCGAAATTCCTGTTTTTCTGTCATTGCGAAACAAAGACATCCCGAGTATTGCTGGCTCATGGTCTATAAGCTGAGAAGATATCCAAGTTTCAGATATGCTTATCAGATGAGCATTGTTAGCATTACTGAGTTCACCTAACTCATCCATTTTATTCGGTAAACTCGCAGCGTTCATGTAGAAGCAGTTTATTCTTTCAATTTGAAACTCGCGAGCTTCTCCGTCCTGTTTGTCTGTATGGACCTTATGTAAATGAACAGGTAGCCTACCGATACAAGGTTTTCCGAGTTATTGGCCTCCGTCTTTCCAACATTTTTTATGAACAAGACAGTCCACAGGGGGATGGTCAGCTCCAACTCGCCTTTGTGCTTCCATAGTTGCAGCCGCCATATGGGAGGATGGGAAATTTATCTTCATTAAACGGGTTCTAAAATCTCCGTCCTTCTTGTCTAGTCTCATCACTTGTTGAGACAGTGTGTTTTTGAGCTTTAAGGATTGCTTGATATCAGAGTTTGTGTCTTCCGGTACACTTCGCACCATGATATTTCTTCCACGGAAGAACTTCTCGTGAGATTCCTTATGAACATTTCGAATGTAATAACGCTCAGAATACGGTATGTCAGACAGTATTCTTTTATTTTCATCTGATTTCAGTAAGTGACTGGCTAGTACAATATCCTCTACCTCGGTAGCGTCAGTGAATGTAGCACGAAGTAGCCTTGGGTGGTTCTAATGCTTAGAGTCCTCTCTCCGAGTGAGCCGTTTGACCATCAAGGGTTCTGTCTTGTAAAGTTTAAGCTTCTTGTTTAATTCTTCCCAGAGCGTTCTGTCATGTTTGTCCTGCAAACTGATTATAAGAGAATCATCACTAACCGTTATTAATTTCCTGGGTTTTCCAGTGCGTCCAGGTTGCAAACCTTGCTTTTTGGAGGTGGAAGCGCGTTTCCGATTCTTGGGATCTTCGATTAGCGTATGAGCATTCTTGGGGGTAGACTGTGAGGTCAAATCACCAGTCAATTTCCCCAAAATACTTGGGATGTTCAGCTTAGACCGTGACGCCTAGTACTTTTTAACTTCGTTAACAGGGTTCATTCACCTGCAGAAGTTTTGGGAACCACCGTTGCATTCAGAGATCCTGTGCTGGGAGACAAAATCTCCTGAGGGAGTCTATTGCCGTCGACGTTGTGATGGTGCTGAGTTTCAGCATGTCATCACTGGAGTTAATACATACTCCATCGATAGCAGAGCTGTCGAGATCCCTTTTCTTGTTTTCATTGCGCGTCTTTGTTTGTCTAACTCTTTAGGACTGTCCTTTTTCAAGTTTGCTGACAACTTATTTCGCAGGCCTGTCAATAGGACAATGATGCTGCTCACCAAAACGTCAGCATCCGTGTTGTACATGACACATACCAACCTAAGATCTGACTTACTAAGTCTGTTCTTAGCAGTTACTGTGATATCTGTGCACGCTTCGAGCAAATAACGTTTGCAATTGTCGCACTGCGCGACAGACGTAACAGCAAAACGGCATCCAGGTCTTTTGCATGGATGTTTCATAACTAAAGTTACGTAAATTGTGTTATAGATCTTAGCAAGAGCATAAGACCATAAAAAACAGTACGATAAAAACGGGTAAAAATGGATTAAGATGGATGGTACAAAAGCTTACGATGAACTAAAACTAGCATTGACGTGAAAAACTGAAAAATCGAATATAGGCTTATACAAGAAACGGAAACTCCCTGGACATCTTTGTGCTGAGAATCTCAGTCTGCCGAATTTGGGGAACTTTTTGGTAAATCTCGAAAGTCAAATGACCTACACCAAGATTTAAAGAAAATTTTTGGGTTTTGGTTCCATTTCTTCAAATTTTACTATGATCAATTTGATATAAGTAATAACGTTAGACGTGCAGAACAAACATGTGATAAAAGAAAGTTTTAAGTATACTAGTTCAGTAGTTGTTTAAGTAGTACATATATTACAGCGATCCAAAGCATTATCCGGGAATTTATGGACGGTATAATTAAGGTCATTTCGTGTGCCAGATCGAAATAATGATAATTATCTACAACTAGAGAAATTAAAACGAAAACTGAGAGCACGGAACAACAAAAAAGTAATTACCAATATATATGAATCAGGTCTACCTAAATGCGTGTGACATGTGACACAGTGATATACTGTTTGTGTTATTCAAATAAGTTAAAGTTGCTAGGGACGGTGTTGACATATTGACCGCAAGTGGGTGGTTTTACTAAGGGAATTCACTAATAAAGATGGCTAAACACTTAAGGTTCCTAAAATATCACTTGTGGAATGAGATACACCTACAGGTGCTAGACCATTCAATGCATTTTCAGAAGAACAGTATGCATCGATGCAGCGAACAAATAATGGGAGTGATTTTATCGTGCGGCTAGATTGTGGTTGGTTATTCCAGAGTCTAGAAAATTTACAGGTGAAGTAATTCATATAAAGAGATGATTTAGAATGAGTTTGTTTCACTAGTCCCAAGGGATTACGGATGTCATAATGAGAGGTTTCTGCATATTGAATCGCGTGATCGGATGTAAACGATAGTTTATGAAGTAGTTTGAAGAAAAAGATGAGATTTAGTTTGAGTCTCCTCCTCCATAAAGGGTCTAGCCCAAGTTTATTACATCTAGAATTATAAGTTAAGGTACAATCAGCTCCAAGAATACGAAGTGTAAATTGTCTCTGTACTGATTCAAGCCCTAATTTATCCTTTGTTAGCGCACTGCTAAGAATAAACGTGCAATATTCTAGAAGAGGTCGAGCACAAACTTTGTACATTAGAATACTTGACTCAGTGTTGTGAAGATTTCGAGTTATGTAACCTATTAGACGTTGAGACTTAGAGTTCTGTTACAATTTCTGTCCTGTAAACGACAAGTCTTGGGAATATCTAAGTCCTAAGTCTACTACTGTATGTAACCTAGATAACACTTCACCATTTATGGTAATGTCTAGGTTGAGTGATGTACGTTAGAGGTAAATTTTTAAACTTTGCAGTCTAGTTTTGTGGTATATCATGCTTAAATTACTTGTCCTCATGAAAGTTCAGTACGTTTTCGAATCTATGGAGAAAAGTATCTGCTATTGTTCATCCCTACTTGTAATGTTCTCAACAATCCTCTTAGTAAAATTTGGTGATTCCGATAGGCAAAACAATGTGTGCCTAAACGTTCTGTCTGATCCTATGGCCAGCGACAAATTTTTTTTCTTCAAAATATATTTTACGTTGTAATAATACCAAATGTATGTATATTTAATTATTATTATCAATCAGAAACGGTACTTAAGTTACTAAACTATTGATTTTCGTATGTCATCGTGATCAATTTACGTCAAATCAATATTAAATTTCAGTGTGATTACTTTAACTTGACAGCAGTTGTGATGGATGGAATGTCAGCGTCCTTATATAGAATGAAATAGAATGTAGCTAACCATCCATAGCAGCCAAATTAGAACCAGTGAACAAACAATGACACAAGAATCCCTCTCATCAACAATTACAACAAGTTAATTCAGTAGGCAGAATGGTGTCGTAAAAACTACGAACATCAAACAACATCCTCTAATTCGTTTCTTGTAGTCTCACAGTGAAAATAACCTTAGGACTAATTAAATTTTCATTAACCATACAGTATATCAGAGATCTTTATTCATGGAACGATGATACGTCCAACTTATAACAACCCCACTGAAGAATATCTTTCTGATATGCATCTCTATCGTGAAGATAATGTAATCAACAACTTAAGAACACCAGCATTAAATAAGGTGAGGTGTAATGTAACACCACTATCATTGTCATCATCTCCTTCCACGTTGAACACTCGATCTACTTATTTGGTTCTACCTTGTATATTACGTGCTTCAGCTAACAGTGAGCGTTTCTATTCAGTTTTATCAGTATGTTCGCCCTTCTTCTGCCAACATTCTGAACTGAAATGTCCTTTATTCAGGCAGACAATATGCAATCCTACACATCCTGTGAAATTCAATCTTTGCGTCCTATCAAGACTTTCGATAGTTTTGCGCAGTTCCATGTAGTGACCTACCATAATTAGTAAACATCCACTTCCTTGGTTCACACAGTTATCTTTTCCGTTTGTGTGAAATTGTTCGCGTAATGATGGCTCATCTGTCATTGACGTTGACTAGTGTGATATCTCCACAAGACGACTCAACAGCGGGTTCTACCATTTCCACAATATACTAAGACTTCGATTCATTGCTCCTTTCCTCTATAAAATACGTCAACTTGACCCACGGTCTTCACAATCGTGAAGGTGAGTGACTAGACACTACCCCAAACACTGACATGAAGTTTTGTTCATTCTCCATATCCATAGACGACAAAATACTTCTTCAACTTAGTAAACCATACAGACAAGATTTCATGTTTTCGCATGGGACTGAATGCGCGAAACAATTGTGACACATGTTGACTGAGTATCAGTGATTTCGTTAAACATGTGAACTGAAGTTGCACATTTATGACAATCAGATTTCACCAACTGGGTTTCGACGAAAATCAGATTTGTTTTCATACGCAATTCATGTAAAATTATGCTATCACACGTACCATAAA
Source organism: Schistosoma guineensis (assembly GCA_944470375.2). Classification (NCBI taxonomy): domain Eukaryota; kingdom Metazoa; phylum Platyhelminthes; class Trematoda; order Strigeidida; family Schistosomatidae; genus Schistosoma; species Schistosoma guineensis. The sequence continues at coordinate 24,433,789 of OX103895.1, forward strand.
TAAACCCGAAGAACAAAATCAAATGAATGTACATGAACAAGATGGAGTTTTGCAAATGCCATCAAAAACTGTTATTGTATTTAACAACTGGCACGAAATTGAATGAGGAAACCAACAAACGAACGTCTATCCACGACAATGATTTTCCAATGGCTCAATATATAAACAAACAAACTCTTTCAAATCATTTCATGCATTCTGAATACATTGTAGTTTCAGCCATTATTTCAAGCCCATATACCTTATATTCTAGCTTTCGGACATCCCATTTTATTCATTCTACTTGAGCCATACTTTGACCTTGTTATTTATTCGTTTATCAGTCTTGAATTTTCTTATATGGGCGTATATGTGTGTGCACTTCTTATTCCATTAATCACATGTCTGTAGCTTTATTTTGTCTGACTATAAATATTGAGTAACGCTTGACTAGAAATGGAGTTGGCTTTCCAGCCATCTTCCCTGCGTGTCATTATGCTCTACTCTGTTTCATTCGCTTCATATACAAAATGTATGTATTCTCAAGTCAATTCTCGTTATTCGACTTATTTAATTCCGTTATTGACTAACGCGGTTTAAGTCGACAATTATATACGAGAATAGTCGATAACAAACATTCGTACGATACTGGAGTCAGATCCACGGGCCACTAAAATGGTGAGCCCTTCAACGAATATCGTCCGATCTAAACGACGACAAAATCAAACTACGGGCCACTAAAACATTAAGGACGAAAAAACAAAGAGGCAGATTTAATTTACAAGAACAAAGAATTGTAGAGAGCGTTACAATGGACAAAATTACCCACTCTTCCTCTTCGTCTGTATGAACTTGCAATAACTATCAAACGCCACGATCAGTATTCGCTGATATAAATGAAAGTCGACAGATTCCGACACTTGTTCAACTTGCTAAAAGTTGATATGTTAGACAGAACATAAACAAGAATGATTAGCGAATCTTCAGAAAGCTGGCAATCAGTTCAATTAGTAGTCACTGAACATACTAAAATTAGTAAAATTTACCAAACAGAAGCGTCATGGGGGTGAAATCAGACTCAAAGTGAGACAATAGAAAGTGAAGGTCAACGATAAGAAGGAATATCTAGTTTGAAAGCTACTATATGTTACTAATAAGAGAGGAAGCTTTCTTTGCGTACTTATAGTTGAAATTGATTCGTTTAATGGTGTCTAGAGGACAAATAGAAACCATCCATGTGAAATAGTGTCAGACAAACAAAAACAATCACTGAAAGGTAAATTATTTGTCAACGTCATTACATGTGGGTCTTTGTGGAATATGATCGTTGAATGAATCATTTCAGTCAATTTGGTTGGTGGTTATTTTAGGTATTATCGAAATGTGCTTCAACGTGTGCTTGCATTCTAAACGAATATTTTCTATGCAGAGATTTAGTTCAATCGGGAAATACTTACAAAACAGAACAACTATTTTAAACAACAGAATGCTTCACAATAATTTTCAAAATATTTCATATGAATATATGTGAACTTATTAAAGCATCCAATGAAATGGGATCTACTCATCGGGTCTAATCATTGCCTCATTCAGTTTTTCACTCCGCAGTCGAGGACTGAATTAAAGAAAAACTCCGAATTGACGCTCATTATAAAGTATTCACAAAACCATACGAAAATAACGTAGAGTGTAGTAAAATGTTCCTCTTCGCGGTGTCGCTTCAGATAATCTGTTGTGAATATAATCACCTGTAATTATGAAAAGTAGATGATTACTTCATTATCCATGCATTCATATAAACAAATGTATTAGTGAAATATTAGGCATTTAAATACTTAGGGTTACGCACTTAGTAATGTCTGAACATTCATACATAACAAATGGACAGTAAGTGCCTTATATTTTTATTTGTCAAATATTAACAGATAATCGTTTGCCTATCGGAGCATCAAACAAACTGAGCCAACCAACAAATCATCGCCACTCTTTCAGCCATTCAGCTTGGCATCTAGTTATGTTTGCTTCGAAATTTTTTGTGACGATTTCTTGTGATTGCTGTGGACAGAGAACACTAATGCTTCAAAGTTCTAATTGCAGCAGAACGATATTATTGGATACATTATAAACGATGGACGTATATTTGTATTAACATTTAGCTATTTCTTCAAAACTTACAATAAACGTTGAGCAGCACCAACAAAGCCAGGCATCACCTTGTAAAACATGCTAGAATAAAGGAAAGAAAACAATTTAATTCAATTTATCATGAACCTATATAATTATCAGTGAGGAAACAGTGTTACTCTACTAATTAACTCTACCAATTTTAATATAATATTTAGCTGACTGACTGAATTCATGGAAGAGTTCGGTCAGTCTGTTGTCCTGAAATTCGACATCATTCTGTCTCATGATTGACAGTTGCCTAAACAACGATTTAATTTCATCAAGGACAGTATCATGAAACATTCGAGCTATGTAATTCCACGAGTACGAAATCGTTACTTGAAGATGTAATGTTCTGGTTTTGCTGTAATTTCCGGTTATAATCAATCATTATACATAGAACTGAGAATCAATTTCTCAAATGATAACATTATTTCATGATGCTTTGTACCAACAACATTCAGTATAAGCCCCACAACAGATCGTAGACGTTTACCAGTTTCGATTCCTGTATAAACGAAACTGGTTTCATTTTGCAATTTATACGTGATGAAAATATGATGGTGCAAACACTATGGCGAAGTGATGTGAATAAACGTTCAAAGCAGTTGAACATGAAATAGAAGGTGAATATTTGTTTTGATTATTCCTCAATGAAATATAAATTGAAAATTTATTTCTGTTTTGGTGTAGGAAACGTTTCATCAGTGTTCATGATGGGCAAATTTTATTAGGAAAACTGTAGCTATTCGAGAAAACCAATCAATAATAACCAAAAATCACTACTAGTTTGTGGAAAACTATGATTAGATCAACTTACGTTTTTAAATATCAACCCTAAAATAAAGAGAATGAATCCAATTCCTGCAGCTACAAAACATATCATGAACAAGATCGTCTTGAATTTCTCTTCTACATCTTCTAGCTTCGTACTCATAAAAATGGCTAAGATGGTGAATCCGGTAGCCAAAGGTAGAGAAATAAATATTTCATACACTCGTACACATGAAATTAATAACGCAAAACCAGTACTAATAATTATCATCTGAATAAGGAAAAAAGTAATGTCAAATAACCATTAATTCAGAAGTTGAATCGGTCAACAACTGGACAAATAATGAAAGAATAATCTTCACTCTCCTGCATTCGATTGAAATGGTTAAAAATGATTATATTTATGGATACAAGCACATGACAAGGAATCCATGTATAAGTCTGTCATAATGACAAATTTGAAATATTTTCAAAGCTAATTCGCTCAATCAGTACATACGACCATGTTATGTGAGGTTTATCACCTGAATGGTGTGAGTTATAGTAACTTCGGTATATCAAGAACCACGACAGCTACCTGAGGCACCAAATGATGACATGTATATAACTGAACACAAGTTCAGTGAGAGACAAAGTGTTTGGATGATTACACATAATAAAATGACAGAAATCCAACTTGTTTAGTTGTTCTGCGTTCACAATTCATTCCATATCTTACAAATGGTAATATCAACAAACGCAGATAAGAGTAGAATGTACCGGTATCACGTGTATTCACGTCTACATATTTCTGAATTATCCATAACACGGACAGATACTGTTTAATGTTATATAATTCTCATCATTTAACAGTTGAGTAATACCTGATAATCCAACCGGATCTCTTGTGATCTGAGTTACATACGTTGACATTTTTATGAAAGCAATGAAACTACAGAAACTGGATCTCTTAACATAATGACATCTTAAAGTTCAACATGGAAACTCATCTGTTCAAGTCACGCTTCAAGGATTCTTTTATCTTGGTCACCGTTATTAAACTAACATGACAATATTTATATTATTCAACAAACAAATCAACAATAAATTCAATCGATGGTTGGGTGGAAATATCATGAATGCACTAGTAAGCCATATTCAACTGACGGTGATAATCATGAAGATAGTGTTCATTGTGGATGAAGAATGTAGTTTCTTAACAAAAATGATTATTAATCCAAGAATGAATCCGATCAATCTGAAATACAAAAGAACAAAATGAACAACATACTAGACTCAAAGATACAATAGACCATAGTGATGTGCATCGGATGTTCTACCTAATCTGTGTGCATGAAATGGTTAAACAAGTTCCTTAACGATTCATTTTGACATTTTTGAAATAATACGAATCTTGTCAAAATGATCTAAAAATGGATAACATTATAAATGATTCCTTGAAAATTTCATTTCATCGCCCCAAATGCCTTGGTACGGCCGTGGTTGCGGAGAAATAGGTCTCCATCTCGAAATTCCCTCACATGGACACGCTTAAACAGCCACTGCCAGACAAGTTTTACCCACTGCCTTCTTCTGGTATGGTTATTGTTTGTGAAATCAAGAAGAAGAAAAGCCAATTTCCGGCACTTTACCCGCGTTAGTGGAGACGGAGCGTCCACGTGGGTGATTTGTAAAACCATGATTCCAAGCTGATGGTGCACATGGGCTCCAGGATCCTGAGGGACTGAATGGCGTGTGAACCCATTATTGGTCACCGGCTGACATGAGGCTGCATCTGCTAATGCTGCTGAATCGCCCTGCGAGTCAGACATTTAGGTTGAGGGCTCCGGGTGTAGGTCCCTATGGAAACCACCTGTTTCGGTCTGATCACCCGGGCAGTATAACAGCTCACACACAAATGAAGTGGCTTGTGTGTCATATATGTATTCGCTGACACTCTTCTACCAAAATTTATTATTTGAAACAAATAAGTAAATACATTTCAGTATGATCATTTATTGTGATGTGATGTAACACAAAATGAGAATGATTTGTACTGGGAAAGAAACGAACTAGTTTGCTCTTTCTCATCATAATATTCTCGTCAAACACGGGTCAAATTACTTATACCAGTGTATTAATCGATCCATTGAATGATACGTAATAGTAATACACGAAAAATTGTCGTTATGATTCTCGGAGAATACGTATATTTCAAGCATACATTACTTACGTTAATATGAGACCACTGAGAACAACTGGATCTTCAACATTTTGGAAGCTGAATCTGTCAAATTGAATGAAAACTGTCTTACATGCAATGAGATTTATTCTGACTGGTTTCATTTGACACGTCATCAAATTCGAATGTTGTCATCGCTTGACTATCTGCAATGGAGATTTGTGAACAATTCACCTTCCACAATCAGTAATTCCAACTTCAACTGAAATAAGTAAGAATTCAAAATACAGTAATGGAGATATTCAATATCACGGATTACATAAAACCTCAAATGTCTATTCGCGTGCCTATTCCTTTCTTTTTCATTGTATTTCAACAAGTATGGATTCATGGACAGAATTTGAATTTCATCTGACTAGTTAGGCGTATCACATTTACGAGAATAATAACAAAGGTTGCAAGCCGCTGAGAATAGATCTCATTAGATTCACGTTAGCTGCCCATGGCATACGATGGTTTAAAGTCGTCATCGTTACCGTACCCACTTCATTGAATATAATTAACACTGACAAACCTAATCATCCCCATAAATGATGCTCAATGGAAGTATGCTTTTTCTTCATTATTTTCTCCTGTGATTTTCAGAAATGTTTTTGTCGCATTGTAAAGTGTGCTGAAGGCAGTGAGTAGAATTTGTGGTGAGTCTTTCGAGATTATTACAGACATGGTTGTTGATAGACACTGAAAATCTTGCAAACTGCTGACAAGTGATTTCCTTCCAAATATTTTCCATCCAATTCATTAATGTCTGTCACCTTCAATGAGACTCTTGTGTTTGGAAAAGAAACTAGTTGGAATCATCTGTGCTGAGTGTCTTATATTGTCGTTAGCCTATTACATCGAACGAAACTGTTGTTATTGATCCTTATAAAACGACTTATCAGCAGGTCGAAACTCATCCTTAATTCACACCATTCGACAGAAATTGACAAACTCACATGGAATGATTCTGATGTTCAGTAAAATGGACTCAATAAAATTACACAAATTTATAACAAAATTCACCAATTACTTTGAATCAAATTTATTAATTTATGAGTGGTTATTCTTTCATCGAACTTTGGTTAATATAACTTTATACAAAACAACAGGATAAGTGATTTAGTTAATAATGAAAAAACTGATTTAACTCTTAGTTCATTGTGAACGAATACGTGATAGTACCTCGAAATGAGAATGATCATGTTGCTCTGATGAGCTTAATGACTAAATATAGTCTCTACAGTGTATTGATGCCAAAAGAAACAAACGTTGTTAACTTGTTCATTCCGTTGATTATATATACATATCATGTTTCATGTGATAGATATTTGGATAAGGATGAGTGCTTTAAAAATCAATCAACAAATAGAAAACTATTTCCCACCCAATGATCAATGACAAATTTATAAACCATTTTACAGTTTTGTTAACCAAATCATCAAGAATGATTCCTATGGAGAATATAATGTTCAAGGACATGAATGTCGATCAAAACCATTCTGTTAAAATAAAAAATTATACATCTTTAGGTTTATGATTATTTGTGTTCAGGGTCTATCAATTTCAATGAAACATATCAATCTCATCATCTACACTATAAAGCTACATAATAATAATACAATATATTTCAAGTTGCATGACTTGTCATATTCTCATCCACGAACACTGCATGATTTGACAATAATACACATATACTGTTGTTATTTCAAAAGATGAAGTGACTAGATGAAATAATGAATTCCTCATTAACCCGCAAACATCAGTTGTAGGAAACACACCAGTCCGAACACCGAATAATTTATATTTCATACAATGATTAACTCCTGAGTCAGTTAGTCAACTACAATGTACGAGCAGGCACATATATGCATCGGTCCAAGTTACCATACCTCATTAGCACAAGAAGCTGGATGACGGATTCATAGAAGTAGTTAATTCAATGGTCGTAATATATAAGGGAAAGATTGTATTTGAGGATACAGGACAGGGAGGAATAATTGGTTCGTAGAAAGAAAAGTATAAAGTCACTTTAATCCCATGGTTTAAGGGAAGACGCAGAGTGTACACACCGACGCCAGTGTGATCAATTTTGAGCTATGTCATCAAGAGTCTCCAATCATTAGTTACGATAGTCGCGCGAACCCCAACCAAGTAGTCTCCATCTGTCAACATCGCCAAAATTAGGAGTTATTGTCTTCAAGCACTGATGTCACGTTTTGGTTTTGCCACTCCTAACCTTCTTCCAAACATCCCCAACACCGGTTATTATTGCACGTCGTGGTAATTAGTGTTCAGGCATACGTGACACGTGGCTTAATCATCTCAGTTGATAAAGATTTACAACCTCATCGACTGATTTACCACAATTCCTTAATATCATGCGTATGACCTCACCATTAATTACCTGATGATCTCAGCACATGAGAGTTATATTCTTAAGATATCAGTAGTCGAATACTAGTAGCTTACGAATATCTTCTCCTTTTAACGTCTACGTTTCGCAACCGCAAAGTAGAACAGAACAAACCGCCTCGCAGTATACTCGTCCTTTAATTGGTAGAAAAATACCTCGCATTCGTCATAGGTGACGTAAGTTGGCAAAAGCTCAACGAGCAGTCTAAATCCATGCAGAGATTTCGTCAGATACCAACCCATTAGGGCTGATCAGAATCTCAAATTAAGGGAAGCTGTCAGCGCGTTCGACTACTTCACTCCCTATCCTTAGTCCAGGTGTTGACGCAGGCCAGTCCTGAAGCAACAGTTTGCATTTAGAATGGAAGAAACGAATCTCAAACATCCTAGCATTGTTTTTCAGTGTTCATAGAAAACTGCGTTCAATCAGCGTCTTCACCAAAGAGGATTATATCATCTGCCTATTCTAAATCAATAAGTGAGGTCCCTGGTAGGGGATCAATACCCAAAAACTTAGTAGACGAGAATGTTATATCCAGCAGTAGGTCTATGATGAAGCTGAACAAAAATTGACCTCTCCTTATATATTGGGATAATCAGTCATTTTGACCAGATGGGATTACGTCCAACTCTCAGATTTAGCTAAAATATTGGTCAACCTAATCGCGAAGACTGAACGACCATCCTTGAAGACCTTTGGAGTTAGTCCATCTGGACCACCTGCTTTCCCTCACTTCATATTAGCTTTAGCTTCTGAACTTCAGTCAGAGTCGACGGACCTACTTCAATGTTCCATTCAGGCTTTCTGGGAATAGTGGATAGTTGTAGAGTAGCTTATGGCCAGATGGACTGCTCCTTAAAGTGTTCCGCCCATCGTTCTCAACGTTTGAGCTGAGAGAAAGTAACAGTGCCATCCTTTTCTGAGATCGTCTCACCAACATCTGAATTCTTAATTCCAGTTTCTTTTATTGGTCTGAAAAGTTGTCTGGTGTTTCCTACAGCCACTGCCTTTTCCATCTCTTTTATTTCGTTGCCCACCACTGATCACTGTCGTTCCTTAGGCTTCTGAATAACCTAGATCCCGTTTTCTTTCGTTCTTCATATTGTTCTGAGCCTGATGGGAGGCGTTTACGACAATCTATCAGTGCAATGAACTTAGTAGAAATCCATCGGTTTTTTGTAACCCTTTGGTTTAAATCACTGACGGACGTCACTTTCGTTCGTATATCTTTCGATGCAACATCTTGGTGAGTCTCGTTTGCAGAACTACCTGGGTGTAACCTCAGTTGTTCCTAGAATCTTCTATTGACTTTTTCGTCACCGAGTTCATTTCTAATAAGTCTTCTTATTGTGGTTCTTCTGCAACCAGTGAGACACAAGCAAATGCGTGGTCGTATTACAGCATGATGTGAGTCCAAACAGGTATTCCAGAACGAGTGACAGTCTTCTATCGGGCCTATCCAACGATCACTGATAACAATATGGTCTATTTGAGTCCATCGTCGGTTTGATGTAGTGGGTCGCCATGTTAGATGATGTCTCTTCTTATGCCTCAAATTAGTGTTTGCTAAAAGTAAGCGATTGCCTGGGCACAATGCAGCAGAGGACTACCATTATCTATCAAATGAGCCAGGAATTAACGCCTAAATTCTGTATGTGGCTATTATTTACATTCAGTCTACCACGAAAGTGCGGTATTTTTCAACACATATACACTTTAAATCCTTCGCATTATTCAAGACCACCATTTCACACACATAATCTAGCAGACTGTTGGATCGTTTTGTTTACTATCACTTATCATATTGTCCTAATTTCCTCTTTGACATTACCAGAAGTGATTACATCGGAACATAATAGTTACAAATGGAAGGATAATTATACGTGTTGTTTCTCTCATTTACATGATATGAGACTGGATGTCACGTCACGACAAAACTCATAACATCCAAGCATATTAAGTCGGTCTGTAATTGTTCATGCACATTCACAATCTACAGTTCGATTCCACTGTTAACCTACACTTCATCATACACATACATCAAGTTTTCTAAACATTGAAGCATACCATTATAATATCCAAAACATGATGTGGTAGGAGTTCTAAACAGCTCAGCAAAATATGTTCGACTGGCATTAATCATGTCATTTAAAGAGTTCTTCCAACAAATTCTAATTCTGCGTCAAGAATTCACTTTGATGAGCATGTCAATCGGAACGTTCTATGCTGAACCGTTTTAAATTGCATATAGTAAAATTGAAGGGGATATTCTCCTAGTGACTTTCAGTGCTTCTGAATATTTAATAATTCATTCAAAGTATAATTAGTTAGTTGGGTTGTAGATGCACTTTCACTGTATTTGATTCTTCAGTAAGATGTATTCAGCTATCAACTATTCATTTTGATCAGCTCATGGATCGGTGTTTTTAATGAATGTTAAAGCGCATACGTGAGTGATTATTAGTGTTCCGTACTGACTAGTCCATTAATAAATCATCTTTTTCAAGGAACGCCAGCATAAACAATTTCACACAAAATGGATTGATACAAACGTCTAATGAACGGCCATTAGATTGTATGAAAACTAGTTACGACTATTGACTAACTATTTACACAGTGGTTTGATTAGTGATCCATTACAATCATGATCGCCATCTCGAAAATGATGTATCAGTTCACCGGATTGGATCATCAGATTATAATAACCCTCAGCCACATGTCTAAACATCAAGAAACCATGATAAATAAAATTGAAACCGCTTAAAACTATAAACATATATCATGTTCGCATACTTACAACCTTTATAAATGGTAATAAAATTCGTTAACCGTGTTCACAGATACATGACACAAAGTCCGTAAAAACCACAAAATATCAATTCGAACTTCAAATGGAATAGAAGTTGACATTGAAGTGTTACTTGATTTATGAATGATGAGGCACTTGAAAGTTTGTCGAAACCGAAAAATAAAACGAGAAAGAGCGATATTGTGGACTTCGTTGCGTATTTTTCTTCGGTGAGATCAAAGACTTCGGTGAAGGTGAGACATGAATTAATTAGAATACTATGAACATTCATCCATCACTGTATTTTAGCTCGGAATAGGAAGCAAAGGAATTTTACACTTGTAATTCGGATTTCAAACGAAACCCTCTAACTATTCAATACTGCCTGGAAAGTTTCATATGTTCGTCCCAAAATTAAGACAGGACCTGAAGAAATTTTAAACATTGCTGGCCCATAAAAATAACCTCGGTGGTATACAGAGAGATGAAAAAAGTAGTTGAGGCAGCAGTAGTTCAACATCCACTTACTAATAATCTCATCTCAACCTATCACCATGGGGTTCTTAGGTCCAGATCATACGATACATATCCAGTAGACAACCTGAGTGATATAACTCTAAAATGGAACAATGGATTCCTTGTATCAGTCCTATTCTTAGACTTTAAGAAAGCATTTGATAGGGTCCTACACAAAAATCTCGTCAAAATAAATCCTTCGGAATCAATAACCCACTCTATTCATGGTTTGCTTCGTTCTTGACAGAACGTAAACAAATGGTAGGGGACAACGACTAGACCAACATTTAGTGTGGTAAACCTGGAGCGAAAAATAGCAATTACCATTTACCCTTAAGAAGTGTGAGATCGTGCGTTTTGGAAAAAATCCTTATGATTAACAAATTTACTTATATAAAACTAGAGTCCAAACACTCCAAACAGTGCACAATCTAGGTATTACTTACACAGGAAGCCTAAACTTTGATCAACCTGCTTCGTTTATTATATCTAAATACAGACGGCTAAGTGATTTTATAATTGGAGATTTCTTCCAAACAGAGGCTCTGCTTACCCTCTACAAAATATGTATGCGAACCTCCCTTGAATATCGCTCCTACATTCCATCGAACATGAATACCACAAAGAAGATAAGAGTAGAAGATATTCAAAGACGCTTCATACGCTGACTGTTAGGATGTGACTCCACTCTCAACTACACAGATAGATGTAAGCACCTCTCATTAGAACCTTCATGGTATCGTCGGCTAAGTAACACTCCAATGTTTATGTACAAAGTATTATATGGACTCACATTCCTAGCCTCCTGCCAACCCATGATCCATGACCCGGTCTACAGACTCAGAAACAGCGCATATACACTGTTTACAGTAAAACACCGGATACCAATGCGTTGTAAGTATTTGACGGTGCGATGTGTTTTATTATAGAATGGGTTGCCAACACCTATCCATAACTGTAACACTATCATCAAGCTTAAAAGAGCAATAAAGAGCCTCATGCATTATTCCCTGGTCTTCCGCACACCAGTGAGTCACATTATGATGAACCGACTAATATCTAGACAGATCATGAAGACGACGGGCTCTCATTGTTAATGATATGAAAGTAAACGAATGATAGAAAACATGGTTTGTCTCCTCAACTATTCATTGTTTATTAGTCATGCCCTTAAGCTCCAGCTTCGCACTTTCAAATTCCGAAACTCTCTAGTGGTTTAAGTTGGAGTGTTCTCCTTAAGTGTCGTGTACTTTTTGTTCTACTACAAGTAGACAGATGACTCACTCGTCTCATGAATGCTGATCAGCTAGGGCCGATAATAGGAGGCCTGCTTAAGCATCTGGGCTACCTGTTCTTGCCATCCAGATATTTCAACAAGTTATCTATTTTTATTTCTTTTAATATTTCAATATGTTTATTAAGCACATGATGTATTCTGCTGCGTTTCTGAAAAGTGTACAACCTGTCGTTGTCAAAGTTACAAAAGACTCAATAAGAGCCAATGTGGTATCTGGCAATATACAGCGAAAAGAATGCACATTATTCAGATGTTCATTTACTGAACTGCTAACATCTAACTGGCGATCACTCAATATTTATCGCCAGGACCGACCAAGAAGAAAGAAACGGAAACTTGTTGAAATACTTTACGCTAAGAATTCTTCATTGTACCAAAAATATAATATTGAATAAAGCTGATAATAATAATAATAATAGTCCTTAATTCTCGTAAGTTGCTCAACGTTTTGTTTTCTTATTCTGAAAATCTTATGATTCTTAGCACTTGCATACATTTGGGCTTGCTATCAATCCTTACCATCTCTAAACCACACACAATCTGAACAGTGTCTTATTACTTATACTATTAGTTATCTTCATAGCAGTATGAAATACTAAATAGATATCTAACCCACAATACAGAAGCTTTGACTATCTGATGTCCTTGTGACATGAAATTAATGGAGACAGTGTATTTCAACATGGAGATAGATTAAAATGATATTCATGAATGCCGCAAACGTAAGAGAGCCTAACATCACGAAAGGAGGGAGGGTGGCGTTACTGACCAGCAAACATGATGGTGTGGAGAAAACTTCGAGCCACCCATGTCTGAAGTGCAGAACAGTTGACGGTGCTTGTGGTGAATGGAATGTCAGCGTCCTAATAGAGAATGAAATACAATGTAGTTAACTATCCATAGCTGCCAAATTAGGACCAGTGAACAAACAATGACACAAGAATCCCTTTAATCAACAAGTTAATTCAGTAGGCAGAACGGAATCGTAATAACTACGATCATCAAACAACATGCTCAAATTCGTTTCTTGTAGTCTAACAGTGAAAATAAATTTAGGACTAATTTACCTTCCATTAACCACACAATCCATCAGAGATCACGTTTAGCACTCGATCTACGTATTCGATTCTACCTTGCATATTACGTGCTTCAGCTAACAGTGAGCGTTTCTACTCAGTTCGATCAGTATCTTCGCTCTTCTTCTGTCAACATTCTCAACTGAAATGTCCTTCACTCAGGCAGAAAATACACAATCTCATACATCCTGTGAAATTCAATCTCTGCGTCTTATCAAGACTTTCGATAGTTTTGCGCAGTTCCAAGTAGTGACCTACCATAATAAGAAAACATCCACTTCCTTGGTTCACACAGTTATCTTTTCCGTTTGTGTGGAATCGTCCGCGTAATGAGGACTCATCTGTCATTGAGGTTGACTAGTGTGATATCTCCACAAGACGACTCGAGAGCAGGTTCTACTATTTCCACAATATACTAAGACTTCGATTTATTGCCCCTTTCCTCTTTGAAATAAATCAACTTGACCCACTGTCTTCGCAATCGTGAAGGTGAGTGACTAAACACTACTTCTAACACTGACGTGAAGTTTTGTTCATATTCCATTTCTATAGACGACAAGATACTTCTACAACCTAGTAAACCGTACAGACATGACTTGATGTTTTCGCATGGGACTGAATGTGCAAAACACTTGTGACACATGTTGACTGAGTATCAGTGATTTCGTTAATACATGTGAACTGAAGTTGTACATGAAGAAGACAGATTTTTGCAAATGTCATCAACAACTTTTATTGTACTTGGTAACTGGCACGAAATTGAATGTGTAAACCAACAAACGAACGTTTATCCACCAACTTGAGTTTCCAGTAGCTCAATATATAAACAAACAAACTCTTTCAGATCAATCCACGCAATTCAAATACGTTAAGGACGAAAAAACGAAGAGGCAGATTTAATTTACAACAATAAACTGCACAACAGTAGGGAGCATAACAACAGACAAAACTATCCATTCTTCCTCTTTGTCTATATGAAATTCAAATAACTATCAAGTGCCACGATCAGTATTCGCTGATATCGATGGAATTCTACAAAATTTGACAATTGTTCGACTTGTTAAAGTTGATATGTTAGACAGAACATAAACATCATTGATTAGTGGATTTGTAGAAAGCTGGCAATCAGGTCATTTAGCAGTCACTGTTCATACTGAAATTAGCACAATTTATGAAACAGAAGCGTCATGGTGGTGAGGTCGAACTAAAAGGGGCGACAATTGAATGTTACGGTCAACGACAAACAATGAATGTCGAGTTCGAAAGATATCATATGCTAGTAATAAGCGAATAAATTTTCTTCGCCTACTCATAGCTGAAATTGAGTCGTTTACTGGTGTCTAGATGATGAATGAAAACCGTCCACATGAAACAGTTTCCGACAAAAAACCAATCACTGAAAAGTAAGTCATTTGTCATAGTCACGACACATGTGTAGTTGGAAAATACGGTTGTTGAACAAATCATTTCAGTCCATTTGGTTTGTTTTAATTTCAAGTGCTTAGATGTTTGTTTGCATTTTAAACGAATATGTTCAATGCAGACGTTTACACCAACAAGCGAACATCTATTTAACAGAACATCTAATGTAGATAGCAGAATAGTTTATAATCATCTCTAAAATATTTCACATGAATATCTGTAAATTAATAATAACATTCAATGGAATAGCATCCCTTCATCGTGTCTAATCATTGCCTCATTCACTTTTCCCACTTTTCCAATCACAATGAAGGAGTGTATTTAAAAAAAACTCCGAATTGATGCTAAGCACGAAATATTCATAAAACCACACGAAAATAATATAGAATTCAGAATACTGTTCTCGTTCACGGTGTCCTTTTAGATAATCTGTTGTGAATATAATCACCTGTAATAAGGGAAATGTAGATGATTACTTCATTATCAATGCATGCATATCAGTATATGTATAAGTGAAATAAAAGACATTTAGAGATATAGGGTCATGAATTTAGTAATTTCTAAACATTCATACATAACAAATAAACAGTAAGTGTCTTGTATTTTGATCTGTCAAATAGTGACAGATGATCGTTTGTATAACAGAGCATCATACAAATTGAGCGATTCAACTTGAGAAATAAATTGAACGATATGTACTTCATCAATCAGTTTCTCCCTTACAAACATTGAGCTTTGCATTTCGCAATGTTCCCTTTGAAATGTTTCATGACGAATTCTTGTGAATGCTGTGAATAGAATGCAATAATGCTTCAAAGTTCTGAGTTCTACAGAACGGTATCTTCGAATGCATTATAACCGATGGACGGTTATTTGCAGCAACATTTAATTATTTATTCAGAACTTACAATAAACGTTGAGCAGCACCAACAAAGCCAGGCATCACCTTGTAAAATATTCTAGAATAAAGGAAAGAAAACAATTCACTTCAATTCATCATGTATCTATATCAATATCAGTGAAGAAACAGTGTTGCTCTACTAATTAACTCTACCAATTTTAATATAATATTTAGCTGACTGACTGAATTCATGGAAGAGTTCGGTCAGTCTGTTATCCTGAAATTCGACATCATTCTGTCTCATGATTGACAGTTGTCTAAACAATGATTTCATTTCATCAAAAACACTATCATGAAACATTCCACGAGTGCGAAATCGTTGCTTGAAGATGTACTGTTCTGGTTTTGCTGTAATTTCCGGTTATAATCAATCATTATACATAGAACTGAGAATCAATTTCTCAAATGATAAAATTGTTACATGAAGCTGTTTATCAACAATATACAGTGCAAACCCCACAACAGATCGCAGACGTTTACCAATTTCAATTCATGTGTAAAGGAAACTGGATTTATTTTGCAATTTATACGTGATGAAAACATCACGGTAGAAAACGCTGTTGTATTCACGTTCAAAGCAGATGAACATGAATTGGAAGGCGAAGATTTGTTTGGAATGTTCTTCAATGAAATATAAATTGAAAATTTATTTCTGTTTTGGTGTAGGAAACGTTTCATCGGTATTCATGATGGGCATATTTTATTAGGAGAACTGTAGATATTCGAGAAAACCAATCAATAATAACCAATAATCACTACTAGTTTGTGGAAAACCATGATTAGATCAACTTACATCTTTAAATATCAACCCTAAAATAAAGAGAATGAATCCAATTCCTGCAAATAGCAAACATATCATGAACAAGATCGTCTTGAATTTCTTTTCTACATCTTCCAGCGTCATACCCATAAGAATAGCTACGATGGTGAACCCAATAGCCACAGGTAGAGAAATTAATGTTTCATACCATTCTACACATGAAATTAGTAAGGTTAAACCAACTATCATAATAATCATCTGAAAAAGAAAAAGTTAGTTTCAAATTACAGCTAGTTCAGAAGTTGAATCGGTCAACAACTGGACAAATAAGGTGAGAATAATCTTCACTCTCCTGCATTCTATTGAAATGCTTAAAAATGAATATTTATGGATACAAGCACATAACAAGGAATCTTTATCCTAGTCTATCTAAAAGAAAACATGAAGACGTTTCAAAGCCGATTCGCCCATGCACAACACATGACCACGTAATGTGAGATTTATCACTTAAAACGTGTGAATTATACCAACTTGGGTAAACCAACAACTACGACAGCTAGTAATGTCTGTGACTTGAAGCATTAAATGTTGACTTGTGTATCACAGAACACAAGTTCAGTGATAGACAAACTGTGTGGATGACTACATTAATTAAAATGAAAGAAATCCAATTTATTTAGTTGTTCTGTGTTTGCAACCCATTCCATATCTTGCAAATGGTTATAATAACATACGTCGATGAGAGCAGAATGTACCGGTATTATGAGTAACCATGTCTATTTATTTCTCAATTGTCCATAACATGAACAGACAGATACTTTTTAATGTTATATTATTTTCGCCAGTTATCAGTTAAGTAATAGCTCATGATCCGACCGGATCATCAATATACCTCAACACTGTTATGAAATCAGTGAAACTATAGAAACTGGATCTCTTAGTATAATGACATCTTAAAATACAACATTGAAAATCATCTGTTCAAGTCAACCTTTAAGGATTCTTTTATCTCAGTCACCGTTATCAAACTAACACGACAACATTTTAACTATTCAACAAACAAATTAACTAAGTAAATTCAATCGATGATTGGATGAAAATACCATGAATGTAATTTAATTATCATAATCAACTGACCGTTATCACGATGAAGATACTGTTCATTGTGGATGTAGAGTGTAGCCTTCTAATGAATATTATTAATAATCCAAGTACTAATCCGATAACTCTGAAAAAACAAAAGAAATAAATGTACAACATACTGAAATCACAGATACAATAAACCATAGTAATGTGAATCAAATGTTCTACATAATCTGTGTGCATGACATGGTTGAACAAATTCCTCAAATCCTTATTTCGACATTTTGGAAAGTGTATGAAACTTTTCGAGATAATCGATGAGTGGATTACCTAATGAGTGAATATTTCATTTCATCTCCCTAAATGCCCTGGTATGATCGAGGCTGGGGGAAATTATCTCTCCCTCTCAAAATGCCCACACATGGACATGCTTATACAGCCACTGCCAGAGAAGGTTTACTTATTTCCTTTTTTGTGGTAGAAGTGTTATTCAGGAAGTCGAGAGGACGAAAAGCCAATGTCCGGGTTAGTGCACACGGAGCGTCCACCGAGGGGAGTTGGAAACCATGATTCCAAACTAATGGTGCACATGGGCTCCATGATCTTAAGGGAACAAATGGAGTATGAACCCATTGTTGGCCACCGGCTAACATGAGGCTGCATCTGCTAACGCTGCTTAATTGCCCTGTGGGTCAGACGTTAAGGTTGACGGCTCCGGTTGTAGTTTCCTAAGAACACCATCTGTTTCGATCTGGACACCCGGGCAACATCAGAATTCATATAAATCGAGTGACTTGTGTGGCGCATAGGTATTCGGTTCCCTTTTGCCAATGGTCATGTGTTGAAATAATAAAACAATTTCAGTATGATCATTTATTGTGATGTGATGTAACACAAAATGAGAATGATTTGTGCTGGGAAAGAAATGAACTAGTTTTCTCTTCCTCATCATAATATTCTCGTCAAACACGGGTCAAGTTACTTATACCAGTGTATTAATCAGTTCATTGAATAATACGTAATAGTAATACGTGGAAAATTGTTATGAACCCGGGGAATACCTGTATTTTAAACATACATTACTTACATTAAGATAAAACCACTGAGAACAACTGGATCTCCAAACTTTTGAAAGCTGAATGTGTCAACTGGAATGACAAATGTCTTACATGCAACAAGATTTATTTTGACTGGTTTCATTTGACACGTCATCAAATTCGAATGTCGTCATCGCTTGACTATCTGCAATGGAGATTTGTGAACAATTCACCTTCCACAATCACCAATTCCAAGTTTAACTGAAATAAGTAAGAAATCCAAATACAGTAATGGAAATATTCATATTCATGGATTACATAAAACCTTAAATATCTATTCGCGTGCCTATTTCTTTCCCTATTCATTGTATTTCAACAAGTGTGGATTGATGAACAGAATTTGAATTTCCTCTGACTTCTAAGCCGTATCATTTTTACTAGATTTCTTAACAAAGATCCGATGAAAATTGATCTCATCGGATTCATGTTAGCGGCTAACTGCATAAGATGACTTCAGATCATTAACGTTATTGCATTCAGTTCAGTGAAGATAATTAACATTGATCAATTTATTCATCCCAATGAATAACACTCAATGAAATTATGTTTATCCTTACGTTAAGCTATTTCTTTCATTATTATATATTTGTCGTTGTTTGGGTGCAGTTGAAAAATGAATGTCATACAATCAAAGCATAATGGGCCTTCAATCTTCTATGAAAAACACTTTGTTAAGTATTCTGATGATTCCATTGTGTGCGTTAGGAATGAGGATTTCTGTCTTCTTATATTCCTTCAAAATGAATGATTTTTTGTATTTTAGTGGACGATGATCTGTTTTTAATGGTTTCTTACATAATCCTAACAAACATCAAATTGGCCTGAAACACAAATTGCACTCAAATACCCAATTGTAATACCATGGAGTTTTTACCATTGGAGATTCCGTAAAGACAATAATGTCAAACGTTACTTATAGTGGTGTAAGATTCTCCCTTAATTTTCCTTCAACTTCTTCTGTAGTATTGATGTCATGAAAAGTTTTACATCCGGATTTTTACATACAGAAGCTACATACTTATCTCGTCGCTCGACATTTACATTGACGATTGGTTGATTCTTGCATATTACCTACTGTTCATCACTGTTCTCCGTTATTCTTACCGAGGATTTTCAGGAGAGATTCTGTAGTATTGTGGAGAGTGCTGAAGGAAATGAGTAAGGTGTGTGGTGAAACTTTCGAGATCATTACAAACACGGTTGGTGATAGACATTGCAAATTTTGTAAACTGCCGACAAGTGATTTCCTTCCAAATATTTACCATCCACTTCATTCATATCTTTCAACTTCTACATACTCTAGTAGAAAGAGGCATTGATACTTGAGAATCTATGGGAATCTCTCGTGTTTGTAAAAGAAACTAGCTGGAATTATTTTGTGCTTGGAGTTCTGTATTGTTGTTAGCCTATAACATCGAACGAAATCATTGTTATTACTACTTACAATAACTCATGCTTAATTCCTACCATTCGATAGAATTTAACAAACTCACATGGAATGATTCTGATGTTCACAGTAAAAGTTATTCAATAAAATTAAACGAATTTATAATGAAATTCACCAATTACTTTGAATCAACTTCAATAACTTATGAGTGGTCACTTGTTTCATTGAACTTTGGTTAAGTTAACTTTGTACAGAACAATGAAATAAGTGATTCGATTAGAAATGAAACAAACTGTTTTAACTCTTAGTTCATCTTGAACGAATACGTGATAACACATCGAAATGAAAAAGATGAATGATCGTGTTGCTCCAATAAGCTCAGTGGATAAATGAAGTCTCTACAGAGTATTGGTGTCAGACGAAACACACAATGCTGACTTGTTTATTCCGTTGACTGCATAAACATAACACGTTTCATGTGTTAGGTATTTGTTTGGGGAGGACGTCTTTAAAAATCAACCAAGAAATATTGAACTATTTCTCACCTCATGATTAATGACAAATTTATATGCCGTTAAAAAGTTTTGTGAACCGAATCGTCGAGAATGATTCCTATGGAAAATAGAATGTTGAGTGAGTTGTTAAACGTCAATCAAAACCATCCTGTCAAAATATGAAATTATACATCTTTAGGTTTATGGTCACAGGTGTTCAGGGTCTATCAACCTCAATCAATCATATTATTCTCATCATCCCCTCTGTAAAGCTTCATATTGATACAATATATTTTAACTCGCATTGTCGTTATTTCAAAAGAGGAAGTGACTGAATGAAATAAAGATGTATTCATCAACTATGAACATCAGTTGTTCGAAACACACTAGTTCAAAAACACCTTCTAATGCATATTTGATACGATGATGCATGTAACTATTATTTACATTCAGTCTACCACGTAAGTGCGGTATTTTTCAAATCACATACTCTTTTATTCTTTTGCATTATTCGAAACCACCATTTCACACACATAATCTAGCAGACTGTTGGATCGTTTTGTTTACTATCACTTATCATATTGTCCTAATTTCCTCTTTGACATTACCAGAAGTGATTACATCGGAACATAATAGTTACAAATGGAAGGATAATTATACGTGTTGTTTCTCTCATTTACATGATATGAGACTGGATGTCACGTCACGACAAAACTCATAACATCCAAGCATATTAAGTCGGTCTGTAATTGTTCATGCACATTCATAATCTACAGTTTGGTTCCACTGTTAACCTACACTTCATCATACACATACATCAAGTTTTCTAAACATTGAAGCATACCATTATAATATCCAAAACATGATGTGGTAGGAGTTCTAAACAGCTCAGCAAAGTATGTTCGACTGGCATTAATCATGTCATTTAAAGAGTTCTTCCAACAAATTCTAATTCTGCGTCAAGAATTCACTTTGATGAGCATGTCAATCGGAACGTTCTATGCTGAACCGTTTTAAGTTGCATATAGTAAAATTGAAGGGGATATTCCCCTAGTGACTTTCAGTGCTTCTGAATATTTAATAATTTATTCAAAGTATAATTAGTTAGTTGGGTTGTAGATGCACTTTCACTGTATTTGATTCTTCAGTAAGATGTATTCAGCTATCAACTATTCATTTTGATCAGTTCATGGATCGGTGTTTTTAATGAATGTTAAAGCGCATACGTGAGTGATTATTAGTGTTCCGTACTGACTAGTCCATTAATAAATCATCTTTTTCAAGGAACGCCAGCATAAACAATTTCACACAAAATGGATTGATACAAACGTCTAATGAACGGCCATTAGATTGTATGAAAACTAGTTACGACTATTGACTAACTATTTACACAGTGGTTTGATTAGTGATCCATTACAATCATGATCGCCATCTCGAAAATGATGTATCAGTTCACCGGATTGGATCATCAGATTATAATAACCCTCAGCCACATGTTTAAACATCAAGAAACCATGATAAATAAAATTGAAACCGCTTAAAACTATAAACATATATCATGTTCGCATACTTACAACCTTTATAAATGGTAATAAAATTCGTTAACCGTGTTCACAGATACATGACACAAAGTCCGTAAAAACCACAAAATATCAATTCGAACTTCAAATGGAATAGAAGTTGACATTGAAGTGTTACTTGATTTATGAATGATCAGGCACTTGAAAGTTTGTCGAAACCGAAAAATAAAACGAGAAAAAGAGATATTGTGGACTTCGTTAAGTTTTTTCTTCGGTGAGATCAAAGACTTCGGTGAAGGTGAGACATGAATTAATTAGAATACTATGAACATTCATCCATCACTGTATTTTAGCTCGGAATAGGAAGCAAAGGAATTTTACACTTGTAATACGGATTTCAAATGAAACCCTCTAACTATTCAATACTGCCTGGAAAGTTTCATATGTTCGTCCCAAAATTAAGACAGGACCTGAAGAAATTTTAAACATTGCTGGCCCATAAAAATAACCTCGGTGGTATACAGAGAGATGAAAAAAGTAGTTGAGGCAGCAGTAGTTCAACATCCACTTACTAATAATCTCATCTCAACCTATCACCATGGGGTTCTTAGGTCCAGATCATACGATACATATCCAGTAGACAACCTGAGTGATATAACTCTAAAATGGAACAATGGATTCCTTGTATCAGTCCTATTCTTAGACTTTAAGAAAGCATTTGATAGGGTCCTACACAAAAATCTCGTCAAAATAAATCCTTCGGAATCAATAACCCACTCTATTCATGGTTTGCTTCGTTCTTGACAGAACGTAAACAAATGGTAGGGGACAACGACTAGACCAACATTTAGTGTGGTAAACCTGGAGCGAAAAATAGCAAATACCATTTACCCTTAAGAAGTGTGAGATCGTGCGTTTTGGAAAAAATCCTTATGATTAACAAATTTACTTATATAAAACTAGAGTCCAAACACTCCAAACAGTGCACAATCTAGGTATTACTTACACAGGAAGCCTAAACTTTGATCAACCTGCTTCGTTTATTATATCTAAATACAGACGGCTAAGTGATTTTATAATTGGAGATTTCTTCCAAACAGAGGCTCTGCTTACCCTCTACAAAATATGTATGCGAACCTCCCTTGAATATCGCTCCTACATTCCATCGAACATGAATACCACAAAGAAGATAAGAGTAGAAGATATTCAAAGACGCTTCATACGCTGACTGTTAGGATGTGACTCCACTCTCAACTACACAGATAGATGTAAGCACCTCTCATTAGAACCTTCATGGTATCGTCGGCTAAGTAACACTCCAATGTTTATGTACAAAGTATTATATGGACTCACATTCCTAGCCTCCTGCCAACCCATGATCCATGACCCGGTCTACAGACTCAGAAACAGCGCATATACACTGTTTACATTAAAACACTGGATACCAATGCGTTGTAAGTATTTGACGATGCGATGTGTTTTATTATAGAATGGGTTGCCAACACCTATCCATAACTGTAACACTATCATCAAGTTCAAAAGACCAATAAACCTGTAAATTGACTTCAAATTGGCGCATGCACTATTCACTGGACGTCCGCCCATCAATGAGTCACATTATGATGGACCGACTAATATGTAGACAGATCATGAAGACGACGGGCTCTCACTGTCAATGATATGAGTGTAGTCGAATGATATAACACATGGTTAACCCTCTCATACTGTTCATTGATTGTTAGTCATACCCTTATGATCCAGCTTCACACTTTCAAATTCCGAACCTCTCTAGTGGTTTAAGTTGGAGTGTTCTCCTTAAGTGTCGTGTACTTTTTGTTCTATTACAAGTAGACAGATGACTCACTCGTCTCATGAATGCTGATCAGCTAGGGCCGATAATAGGAATCTCATAATTGTCCTGAATCCTTGTAAGTCGTTCAATGTTTTGTTTTCTTATTCTGAAAATCTTATGATTCTTAGCACTTGCTTTCATTTGGGCTTGCTATCTATCCTTACCATCTCTAAACCACACACAACCTGAACAGTGTCTTATTACTTATACTACTAGTTATCTTCATAGCAGTATGAAATACTAAATAGATATCTAACCCACAATACAAGAAGGTGTGGAGAAAACTTCGATCCACCCATGTCTGAAGTGCAGAACACTTTGTTAAAATACGGCTCCATATAGTCAACTGGGATGTCACGAACAAATGGTATCGGTGCTAATTTATGATGCCAAATACCTCTTAAAATCGTATTTGTAACGCTGAATTGATTCCACTTCTTACTGAGTGTTTCTATCGGAAGCAAAACAAGACAATTAGCTAAAAATGAAGACTGCTCATGCACCTATAAAATCAGTAAAATTAGAAATGAGGTGAAATAGCTTTTACAATAAAGGAAGATAGTCATTTGTGTATCAGGATACTGTTAACAGTACGAGTCTTCCTAATATTTTTTGCATTCATACGTGAGAATTATTATCCCCCATACGTATATAATCAACCTATCCTGAAAAATATCAACCAAAGTGAGTGACCCACTACATCGAAGACTGTGTCTTCTGTAACAGTTTGATCTTGCCTGTTAACTGGCATGCCTCATTTAACAGATAGTTATTTGAAAGTAAATTATGATTTTCATTATTAAGATATCTTCTGTCCAAAATACAAGTGACGTTTTAATAATACCACATGTGTGAATATTGTACTCACGTTATCAATCAGATGAGGTACTCAAGTTAATAAACTATTGCTTTTCGAATGGCATCGTGATTAATCTAGGTCCAATCAATATTAAATTTCAGTCTGAGTACTTTAAGTTGACGGTGCTTGTGGTGGATGAAATGCGCAGTTCCATGTAGTGACCTACCATAATTAGAAAACATCCACTTCCTTGGTTCACACAGTTATCTTTTCCGTTTGTGTGGAATCGTTTGCGTAATGACGGATCATCTGTTATTGGGGTTGACGTGTGTAATATCTCCACAAAACGACTCGAGAGCAGGTTCTACCACTTACACAACATACTAAGACTTCGATTTATTGCCCCTTTTCTCTATGAAATAAATCAACTAGACCCACTGTCTTTGAAATCGTGGAGGTGAGTGACTAAACACCACCTCTAACACTGACGTGAAGTTTTGTTCATTCTCCATTTCTATAGACGACAAGATACTTCTACAACCTAGCAAACCGTACAGACATGACTTGATGTTTTCGCATGGGACTGAATGCGCGAGACAATTGTGACACATGTTGACTGAGTATCAGTGATTTCGTTAATACATGTGAACTGAAGTTGCACATTTATGACAATCAGATTTCACCAACTGGGTTTCGACGAAAATCAGATTTGTTTTCAAACGCGGTTCATGTAAATTATGCTATCACACGTACCATAAATAAACACGAAGAACAAAATCAAATGAATGTACATGAACAAGATGGAGTTTTGCAAATGCCATCAAAAACTGTTATTGTATTTAACAACTGGCACGAAATTGAATGAGGAAACCAACAAACGAACGTCTATCCACGAAAATGATTTTCCAATGGCTCAATATATAAACAAACAAACACTTCCAGATCAATCCATGTATTGCGAATACAAAAAAACAAAGAGGCAGGTTTAATTTACATATCTGTAGTTGGAAAATACGACTGTTGAAAAAATCACTCCATTCAATATGGTTTGTGGTAATTTCAAGTATAATAGAAAT
Organism: Schistosoma guineensis; assembly: GCA_944470375.2. Classification (NCBI taxonomy): domain Eukaryota; kingdom Metazoa; phylum Platyhelminthes; class Trematoda; order Strigeidida; family Schistosomatidae; genus Schistosoma; species Schistosoma guineensis. Next base: position 24,459,392 of record OX103895.1, read on the forward strand.
GTGCTTCAATGTCTTTTTGCATTCTAAAAGAATGTTTTCTGTACAGAAATTTAATCCAATAGGCAAACATCTACACAACAGAGCATCCAATATAGATAGCAGAATAGTTTACAATGATCTTTAAGATATTTCACATGAATATCTGTAAACTAATTAAAACATTCAATGGAACAGGATCTATTATTCGTGTCAGATTTTTATTACCGCGTTGTTTACAATCAAAGAAAGAATTTAAAGAGAACTGTAATGTGTAGTTGAGCACGAAATATTCATAAAACAATACGAACATAATGAAGATTTCAGAAAGCTGTTCTTGTTCACGGTGTATGTCTAGATGGTATGTTGTGAATATAATCACCTGTAATAATGAAAATGTAGATGACTTCTCCATCATCGATGCATTCATATCAATATATGTATCAGTGAAATAATTGATCTTTACAGATATAGGATCATCAACTTATCAATTTCTCAACATTCATACATAACAAATGAACGATAAATGCTATGTGTTTGCGCAATACATTTCGAACAATTTGATCACACCTATGCTTGTTAAGACATATTTTATATGACAATTAAAAGGTCATCTAGACAGGTTAGCCATAATAAAGAACAAAGAAAAAATATTAAAGTACACAAAAAAGTGATTACTACCCTGGATAATAAATTAGTATTACCAGGTTAGGTTAAGTGTAAGGACAAGTTGTTTTTGAACACATAGAGGGAGTTTCAATTTCCGTGTAGCCAAGGCTTCAATAAAACTTATTATACGTCCTTGAAGGCTTTTGTATAATACTACAAATGCTGACTTGATGTCTCAAACAAATGTTTCGAGATGAAGGATGATGTCTGTCTATCCTGTGACCTTATTTTACCATTGGAATCCATTTGTTCCTGCAACCATTTTGGTATGTGTTCACCTACCCTTAATCGCAAATCACGCTTGCTCCTCCCTATGTACGTGTTTCCGCACATACATGTAAATTGATAGACACAATCAGATGTGACATAATCGCTTTTGTGTTTTTTGGGCTTTTGATGGAACAAAGACCTTGTCTTTTTGATAATGACAAGTTGAGTTGCATGAAATGCCCGGTTGATGGCTAATTTAAGTCTCTGTTCCAACATGAGACTATTTGTGTCACCTCTGAATGGTAACGAAATATAAACTCGCTTTTTGGGTGCCAGAAGCGTCACAGGTCTAGTCGTATTGCAACCCTCCCAGCAGTTTATGAACGTTAAAAATTAACCATTATTCATTAACGTATCAGCCAAGAGCTTCGTCTCTACTTCGATAGTATCACTAGTACAAATACGATTGATTCTACTGAATAAGCTCTTTATTAAACCGCGTTTGTAATGAATAAGGCAGTGACTATGAAAGTTAAGATTATGCCCTGTCCACGTTGGCTTTCTATATATAGCACGTTGGCTGGAACCGTCATCTCTTTTACTAATCAGGATGTCTAGAAAGGGAAGTTGGTTGTTCTTCTCTTCTTTACGTGTAAGAGAAATGTGCTTTTGGCTTCTATTGAATTCTTTTAACAAGCTGTTTACGTCTTCACCTTTATATCCTATGATTATTATATCATCAACATATCGTTTATACAGACCCATCTTTCGAAGTTAGTCTTCAACTAAATTTTCAACATATCCCATGAACACATCAGCCAGAAATGGTCGTAGAGGGCTACCAATAGCTACACCATCCGTTTGTCGGAAGTACTCACTTTCAAAAGTGAATTTTACATTATATGTACACAATAATAATAAATCTTCATACATAAATATTCTTAACAAGTATATGTGTGATTAGGTTGTTCGAAATGTATTGGGCAAATATATCACATAATTCTGATAGACTTCATCTTCTCATTGCATTATCGAAATTTATCAAAGGGACTAAGTGATTTGTCAAATATTGACAAATAGTCGTTTGTATGAATTGAGCATCATATAAACTGGACCATTCAATCAAAGGGACGAATTGATCCATAAATACTTTACTACACAATATCTCCCTCTCTGTCGTTCAGCCTTTCATCTCGTAATGTTTTCTTCAAAATGTTTCATGATGAATTGTGTTGGATGCTGTGGAGAGCAAACACTAATGGTGCAAAGTTTTATTATCTACTGTACAATGTTTTTCAATGAATAATAATGGACGGACAGTTATTTGTATTAAAATTTAATTATTTATTCAAAACTTACAATTAGCATTGCACAGGACCAACAAATCCAGGCTACACCTAGTACAATATACTGGAATAAAGGAAACAAAATGATTAACTTCAATTCACCATGTATGTATATCAATATCAATGAAGAAACAGTATTACTCTGCTAATTAACTCTGCCAATTTTTATATAATATGTAGCTGACTGACTGAATTCATGGAAGAGTTCGGTCAGTCTGTTATCCAGAATTTCGACATCATGTATCCATTCTTTCTCATGCTTGACAGTTGTCTAAATAACGAATTAGTTTCTTCAATGACTGTATCATGAAAAATTCAAGTTGTTGATTCCACGAATGTGAAAACGTTGATTGAATATGTTATGTTCTGATATTGCTGTAATTAACACATATACGGAATCTGAATATACAGTAGTGAGAATCAATTTCTCAAATTATAACGCTATTTCGTACTGCTCTAGTCTGTTTGAACATCCGAGCTAGCCGTTTCTGCCATTTGAACATTTCAACAAGCTTCCAAATTTTATTTGTTTTAATACATCATGCTGCTTATTAATTGCATACTTTATTCAACCTGCGTTTATAGAAACGGTTCAACCTTTCGTTGTACATGTTACAAAAGACCTGGTCAGAGATATTGTGATTGCTGAAAATATGAAGCGGATAGAATGTACATTATTTCGATAAAGTGTATTGCTAACTTTTAAAGGGTAATCACTCAATATTTATCGTCAGCATCGATCATGAATTAAGAAATGGAAACGTGTTAAAATCTATGATTAAATCAACTTACCATTCTCAATATCATCCCTACGAAGAAGAGAATGAATCCAATTACTACAAATGCACAAGACATCGTAAACAATAGTATCCTCCATTTTCTTTTTGAATCTTGTAGCTTTTCACCCAAAACAATTGCTAAAATGGTAAACCCTATAGCCGCAGGCACAGAACTAATTAATTCGTACCATTTTACAAATGAAATTAGTAATGCAAATCCAGAAATCATAATTATCATCTGAATAGGGAAAAAGTAGTGTTAAATTAGCATTAGTTCAGAAGTTGAATCGGTCAACAAATGGAGTAATATTGAAAGAATAAAGAGAACAAGAACAAAGATTGTTGTAGAAGAATAGCAATTTATTTTATTTCATTAAGTTGTCATATTATATTATATTATTCTTCACCAATTTCTGTTCTTGCTATCTTCAAGACAATACAGGGAACTGTGTTAATGAAAGAATACTCTTCATTGTCCTGCTTTAGATTGAAATGCCTAACAAGGGATATTTATGGATAACAAAACGTAACAAGGAATCCCTATCGAAGTGTATCATAATGAAAAACTTGAAATATATTCAAAGCTAATTTCCTCATCCAGTAAACATTATGATGCTATGCGACTGAAAATGTCTGAATATGTATTCGGAGTTTGACAGCGCTTTAACCAGTAACACTTTCTAATGTGAATCGTACCCACCAAGTGAAATCAAAAGATAAAAGCGAGGAGGTCAGAAGATATATTTGATAGGCTATCAATAAATCGAGGATTGTAGTTAATTATACCAACTTGTGTAAACAAACATCTACGACAACTAGTGATGACTGTAACTTGAAACATCTAATGATGACCTGTATATAATTAAACACAAATTTAGTGATGGATAAAATGTGTGAATCAATGTACAAATTCAAATGACAGAAATACAATCCGCTTAGTTGTTCTGTGTTTACGACACATTCCACATCTTGAAAATGTTTATGACATCAAATGTAGATGAGAGTGGAATGTACCGGTCATATGTGTATCCACGTCTACATATTTACGAATTATCCATAACATGGACAGATACCTTATTTTGACTAGTTAAGTACCGCCAATGATTTGAGTCACATACGTTGACATTTTTATGAAGTCAGGGAAACTATAGAAACTGAATCTCTATGCATACTGACACCTCAAAACACAACGTCGCAACTCATCTGTTCAAGTGAACCTTCAAACATTCTTTTATCTCGATCACCGTTATCAAACTAACATAAAAATAATTTTTTTTTTATTCAACAAACAAAACTAAACTAAATTCAGTAGATGGCTGAATTCGAAATATCATGAATATAATTTTAAAACTGTATTCAACTGACGGTGATAACGATTACAGATTATTGACGTCAGACGAAGCACCGTCAGAACATTATTGATGTCCGCTAAACTATTCGTTCTTTGTATGTAGGCTGAACAATTGTATATGTGATCGCTGTATATGAACATTTGAATTTTTCTGCATGTCACAACTTGACTTATTTGAGTGATGATGTGCTTGATTACTCACGAAAACAGTTCATTTATTAGATCACTCTAAACAAAGTGGTTGAAAGCTGAGTGATATCACTTAGTCAAACTGATAGTTCACATGGCATGGTACAGAATTAATCACTGCAGATGATCGTGCACTACGAATTCGTAAGAGAACATGCACTGATCAACGTAGAAATGAATACGTCAGTACAAATTTATTAGAAAACTATGTGGTTGAACAAAACAAGTGAGATAGTTTTCTTAATAACTAACCTGTTCTATGATGTCATTCACTAATTCAACCATTTCTAATGACAAAATCAATATTCTATCTAACGAATGAATAGTCAGCTTAAGTTAATTCAGCTTAAGAACTGGACGTGGAAGTTAACCACTAGTTAAGTATTCCCTCATGCATTATGTAGCATTTCAAATAATGAGGTTCATTCTGTTGAGTCCAAAAACAAAACAGTTTTCAGCTAGACTTTAACATGAAGTGAAATCCATCAGAGATGAAGTTTCGTACTGAAGAATAATTTTACACTTGATAAACCTTCATCTTGTCACATTTAATATGCACCATTTTTGTTTATTACATGTGAGAATCACGGGAGGTGATGTACAGCATAGAAAGTTTACTCAATACCCTATGAATACTTCAAATGAACACATACAATTCGTGTCACTCAGACAATCAACATGTTTTGAACAATCGGTACTGTAAGAGAATTCCCATCAACTGATATGATATTATCACAACTACGTCGAATGGAATATTCAGTAGACCTTAAGTAACTGTAGCGAATTGTGAACTCAATTTATCCTAGACGTTTCCGATGTCATGTGTTATATAAACGTGTTTCGTTTTAATGAATAATAATATATTTTTATGTTTTAAGCAGATCACAGAGAACCCATGAAATTCAGGTTCATTTGCTGTGACACTTTTCCTTTCTTTATTCGTGTGTTTCAGTCAGTCAGTCAGTCAGTCAGTCAGTATCAACACATTAGCATAGAGATGGAGTGGTCGATTCAAACCCCGTAGTAGTAGAGGTAATTAGAGTAATCGGGAAGTTTAGTGTTTGGAGATGTTACTTAAAGAGTATAATACAGTGAAATAAATTTGGAAAGGGAAATGAAGGAACATGAAGAATTCATAAGATTAGAATTTGGGAGAACACAGAGAGTGGATGCACCTGCGCCATTGCAAACGATTTTGAGCCATGTCATCCAGGGTCTCTAACCATCGGTTGCTATCATCTCGCGGTCCCCAACCAGGTAGTCTACACCTACCAACATGACTCAGTTCACTTGTCAGTGACTTCATGGACTTGTGCCATGTTTTGGTTTGGCCGCCCCTAGCTTTCTTCCAACCTACTCCTATACCACTGAACATAACACGTCAAGGCAGTCGGTCGTTGGGCATACGTAACACGTGTCCAAGCCATCTCAACTGATGAAGTTTCACTACTTCATCAATTGACTTGCCATTCTTACCTAGTACCCGTTTCCTAACAACTGTGTTACTTACTCGATGGTCCCATGATATACGAGCAATGTTTCGAAGACACCTATGATCGAATACTAGTAACCTATGAATATCCTCTACTCTTATCAGCCATGTTTCACTGCCATGAGGTAGGACGGGACGAACTGCTGCGCAGTAAACACGTCCTTTGGTTGATAGACGGATATCTCGCCTACGCCATAAATGACGCAAGTTGGTTAAAGCTAGTCGAGCCTTCTGTATTCGTGCTGAGATTTCGTCACACACCAGAACACAAGGGCTGATGAGACCTCCAAGATAAGTGAAGCGGTCGACACACTCAACTACTTCACTCCCTATCACTAGTTCGGGTGTCGATGTAACCCAATCGTGAAGCAACATTTTGCATTTCGAGGGAGAGAATCGCATCCCGAACATGCTTGCATTGTTGCTTAGAGTGGTCAGAAGACTCTGCATTTTGTCAGCGTCTTCACCACAGAAATCTATGTTATCGGCATATTCTAGGTCAAAAGTGAATCTCCCAGTAGAAGTTCAACACCTGGAAATTTAGATGAGGAGAGTGTTATCTCTAAAAGTACATCGACGACGAAGTTAAACAAGAATAGAGAGAGTGGACAGCCCTGACGAACACCACTTGAGGTGATCAATTCTGATGACAGTTCACCATAAGCTCTCACATGACCAGTTGTGTTCGAGTAGAGAGCCTGTATAAGGTTAATGTACTTCTTTGGTACTCCTTTCAGTGACAAACACTGCCATAGAACCTCACGATCAATAGAGTCGAATGCCGCCTTAAGGTCGAGAAATACTACCATTGTGGGGCGTCTGAATGTGTGTCTGTGTTCTAGAACCTGACGTAGTGTGAATATCTGATCTATACAACCACGTCCAGGTCGAAAACCAGCCTGGTTTTCTCTAGTCTGCTCTTCATGAGCTTTAGTTAGGCGTCGAAGTATTATTGAGGCTAATATTTTAGACACTATATTAGTCAAACTGATTCCTTTGTGATTGTCACAAGAGGACTTTTGTCCTTTCTTACAGACTGGCACAATCAGTGATTGAGACCAGTCAGATGGGATTACGTCCAGTTCCCAAATTCTACCTAAGACCCCGGTTAATCTCATTGCTAACACTGGACCACCATCCTTAAAAATCTTAGAGGTAAATCTGTCAGGGCCTGCTGTTCTCCCTCGTTTCAGATTTCCTATGCCTTTTTCAACTTCGTAAAGGGACGGAGGACTTACATTAACTTGCCATTCAGGTTGACTAGAGATCATGGGAAACCGGCGTGTGGCTGAAGGCCAGTTGGACTGATCCCTAAAGTGTTCTGCCCATCGATCCAATCTCCTGGATTGAGAATGTATAATATGTTCATCTTTCTCTGAGATTGTTTCGCTAACGGGCATCACATACATGGCTGCCTAACTGTTTTCCTAGTTGTTCCTGAAATATACTCTTAGTTTGACTATCATTAAATAGGACCCTAAGAGGTTTCCTTGCAGCGTCTTTCTTACGTTCAGTAAGACGCAGGCAAATACGTGCTCGTACTAGAGCATGATCTGAATCTAAGCATGTGCTCCAGAATGAGCGAGTCTTCTATCGAGCCCCTCCATCGGTGGCTGATAGCAATGTGATCTATTTGGGTCCAACGTTGGGACGAATTAGGCAATTGCCATGTTAAAAGCTGTTTTTCCTTATGCTTAAGGTTAGTATTTGCAAGGAACAGGCGGTTATCTGAACATAGCTGCAACAGACGGTCGCCATTATCTGTTCTTTGAACTATGACACCATAAGATCCACCTAGGTGTCTTTCCCCATCGCTTAGTTTATCTACTTGAGCATTAAAGTCACCAACCACAATTATAATATCAGAGCGCCTAGCTCTTCGGAGAAAGTCGGAAAGCTTTCTGTAAAACTCATCTTTTACATCATCTGAGCTGCAGTCAGTGGGAGAATAGGCAGAGACGACGAAGAGGCAACGACGAGAGTCCCTATATTTGCGAGGCATTACTGTTCCGTTTAGTCGGACAGCGCACAGACGACTGTCTACTGGAATCCACTCTACGAGAGCCACTTCTGCCCTAGGACTCAATGCTATACCTACGCCGGCGAGGCCACGGTAAGCAGAATCAGGGCTTCCAGATACGCGAAGTGTGAATCGAGTCGGTTCTTTATTTTTGCATAGTGAGGTCCAATGAATGACGATACTCGGATCTTGTGTGTGCGTTTCTGAGACGCAGGAATGGCGTTCCACGTACTCGAATCGTTTGCCCTAGCGGTGCGAGACGATAAAGAGACGTGAGGAGGGTTAGTCATGGAGATAAGAGAGGTGTTAGGAGGTGTAGGAAGGATTTGAATGTGACCGACTTGGTCTCGTGTGCTGTTACGGGTATGAGGGCTGATATCACTTCCCGGCTGCCCACACCCTGGAAGGGTATTTCTTGAGGAACCTGAAAAGGAAGTCGGATTAGTGTTGGTCTTAACGACCTTGGAGCGTGACTGCAGAGCCCAAGTGACAACTCCTTGAGGCCTGTCACGCACGGTCTTTTCGTGGAAGGTTTTTAATGTGTTAGCTCCGTTCTTCAAGGGGCCTTACCGCCGAAGACGGAAATCCGTGAGGTAAGGTGAGGTGTGACATTTTCAGGGTTGACCTTTTCTAACCCCACCCCTCCTTGTGGGAAGGCAGCATAGCTGCAGATGCTAGTTGTCTGAGGAAAACACCTTACTGCAGTAACACCCCTCTACAGTCAACAGTACGACTTCGCCCTCAGACCTTGAGTTGCTGCTTTTAGTTTTACCGTTCGCCAATCGACCTGCCTGGCATGGTAGAATCTACAGGAATATATGTTCCGGCCAATATAGCTCGGTTGGGTCATCACGATAGGCAAGCCCGACCACCGCGTCAAGGTAGCAGCTTCGGTCGGGATTCGAGTGTTTACAAATGCGAAGAGTTGTATGAAATAAATGTAACATTAAATTCAAATGGTTCTGTTTACTTGAATCTTCCAATTGATGTTAGGGATTGCTATCGGTCACTCTCTTATTAGCAGGTGTGGATATTGTGCTTATTGTCTCACTGTTATGTTCAGTAACTAGCATTGTAAGTAGAGATGGATGGTGGCTGGCGGTGGAATCGAAACCGCTTCATTCTATGTGGGACTCGTCAGCTGTATATATCTGCATCTCAGAGTTGATGTTCACTATTGAACTTGAATCCAGTACCGTTCTCTTCGAAAATCATCTCGTTATTCAGTTTGCCACTGAGTCCTGATAGCCATTTTCCTGTGTCAATTTATGAAGCACCCACCACACACCACACACCCACCATACAATAAATGCTTATTATTTTTAAATTGAAGTATACATATTTCATGTTTCGTGTTAGATATTTGGATAGGGAAAACTCCTTTGAAATTCAAATAACCAATAGAACAACATTTTTCTTCCTATGATCAATGACCACTAATTGACAAACATTGGACAGATTAGGTAGCGGACCGTGAAATATACTAATCGGCAGTTAGATGTCAAGTGTACTATTACTGGTAAGAAGAAAAAACATGTTAATTAGATGAACAAGTGTTTCAACAGTAAAGAGCAGATGAAAAATTAAAATCACTTGACAAAAATTTTGTATGTATGTGAATAATCAGCTCAAGCGTAAACGTTTTTCTTAACAAAGGAGTGGATAGGTACATCTAATGGAGGTGTGAAGGTGCAAATAGGCGAATCAAGGATTAAGAGGCTACAACTGAAGAACATCTGGAATTCAAAACAATTGTCAATTAACATCCAAATTCAGGATCTTCAATGCAAACGTCAATAATGTTTTATCGTATGAAGCTGAAACTTCGAAAACTACTACAACCATCATCAAATTAATACAGGTATCTATTAACAGCGGTCTATTCAAGATACACAATGTCCGACAATTCAGTACCATAACGAACAACGTATTGTAACGGAGAACGAAGAAACTTCTATTTTGAGTGGAAGTTGGGAAGACACATTGGAGATGGAACGCACGTTTATTGTGGAAATCATAAAACTCCATCAGGATGCAACCTCTGACCTTGAATTCTGAAGGTGAGAGGAATGCAGGAAGATACACACACAGATTGTGTCGGTAATGGGTGGCAGATATCAAAAGAATGAATGGTGTTTGAAATCAATTAAAAGGAGGACACATGACAAAGTTGGTGAAAATATCCTGCTTTGGAGGATCGTATGCTCTTATGAGTGGGTTAATAAGTGTGAGAAAGCTGCACGCCACTACACTGTTAGAAAAAAACCCAGTTACGATCGTTGACCTTGCGCATTTTGACTATTTACGCAGTGGCTTTGATAAACTATCCATGGGAATCGTTATTGACATTTCGAAAATGATGTATCAGAGTATGATAACCCCCAGTCATATGTCTAAACATCACGAAACCATGATGAAACAAAACATTGAAACCGCTTATAACTATAAGCATCTATCATGTTCGCATATTTACAACTTTTATAAATGGTAATAAAATTCGTTAACTGTGTTCACAGATACAAAATACAAAGTCCATAAACAACACAAAACATCGATTCGAACTTCAAATGGAATAGAAGTTGACATTGAAGTGTTACTTGATTTATTAATGATCAAGCACTTGAAACTTTGTGAAAAACGAAAACAAAAACGGAAAATAGAGATATTGTGGACTTCGTTGTGTATTTTTCTTCGGTGAGATCAAAGACTTCGGTGAAGGTGAGACATGAATTAATTAGAATACTATGAACATTTATTCATCACTGTACTTCAGTTTGGAGTAGGAATTAAAATAATACTATTCTTGTAATATGGAATTCTAATATTGAATAACTATCCAGTGTAATCAATTAAAAACAAAACATAACTGTCATTTCAACTCATTCTAAGTACCCATAATAATAAGAATCTTCACAGTTACAATCTGTTCACATATTGGACATAGTTGTATATACACACACTGCTATTACTGATAACTTCTTCAGATCGATTTCTTATACACAATTACATATACATAACTTATTCTGGCTTCCGGACAAGCCAATTTATTCATTCTTCTTAAGTCACGTTTTGACATCACCAACTATTCACTCATCAAAATTCACTGTGTTTAGATGAGCAAATGTGCGTGCATTGCTTATTGTACTCATTACATGTCTGTAGATTATTTTTTTTCTGGTTTGAATAAACTGAGTGTGCTCACACGCATTCTCCACTACCTGTCATTTTTCTTCTGCGCTCGTTTGTCTGGATCAACAGTCCTATGTGGTCTGCGTAATCGACATTCATTCTCTTATTTGGCTTCGTTAATTTCGTTACTTACCAATGCGAATTAGGTCGATAATTATATACGAGGATTGGCGACATGTATATTTTAGTAACAACTAGAAAGCACGACGAGATTGGAATAATTGTGAGACCACAAATGAATCAATAGATGGTAGTCTACATCCAGCCTGATTGTCGGAATACACAACAGATGTAAATGAATGAAAAAGTAAGGATTAGGTGCATGTATTTCATAGATAATTTGCCCTCCATCTGAACTTGACTTGTTCGTACGCTACATTGCTACTTTCAATTACAAGGTTGTAGCTTTACTGTTAAGGATATTAGAACCATTAGCAGAGTCACATTGAACATTCTAAGATCAGTATTAAAACCTGTGAATGTCCAGACCGGTTCGCACACGAAGAGAACACTTTACAAATCCATCTCAGCACGTCACCGGGCATGAATTATTGGAGGGAAAGAAGCTATATAAACATGGATTTCCAACATTCGGTCTCATTGGGATTCAGTCCGAGCACTTCCAGGGAGTCTCGTACTCGAACGAGTTAGAAGTCTAATGCTTGCACACCTTCAATGGTTGTTAAACTGAGATCAGTCAACAATGTAGACTATGAAACCTGCTTTCTTAACAAACAAACATTGTTCTTACAAGTAAATTAAAAGTAACCAAACACATATTTGAAGTATGATATTAACTCTTTGAAACAGATGTTTAAGTGAGACAACATGAAGTTTTCTCAAAATAAAGTTGAAAACGGTCTTATTCGAAGACGACTGAATTTCGACAGATTGAATGCTTCACACACCCTCAGTGCATTAAACGAGATTGGTGAAAACTACTGGAAACTATCAGACGAGTTACAGTGTAACAGTTGACACCATTACATTTGTTCAATCTTTCTAGGTTAATATTCTTCAGTTTCAACATATCTATACTCGCCACATTGATCGCTGATAGTAACGTGTGTGGTGTTTCATTTTTGTGGTTGAAGAAGAGCTTTAGTGATAATATCCAACAGAAGAAATACTGATATCTGTCATTACTACTGACTGTTTTATACACTTCGTAGTTGAAATTGTTGCAAAATGATTTGTGTCACGTATCAGTGGTTGTGTTATTCTGTTTCATTATTAGATTTCGGCTCCAGTTTAAGCAAATGGTAGAAGTTATTTTCACCGTCTTCTTCTCTTAGCTTCAGACGTGGATACTCCGACATCTACTGAAGCAATCAAATATACAATAAATCCTCTACTGTCGTCTACCTCCTGAAATGTAATTAGATGTTCTCATTTCTCTGTACTTGTTTACACTCAGTAATCCACAAATCACTAATGTGTTTGGAAATTTGCATAAGTTTACAAAGTACAACAATTTACCAGAGAGAAATTTTGTCAGTTCTTTTTCGTTTTCTTCATTCTACAGAATTTTTGTTTTAACACGTTATGCTGCTGATCAGTTGTTAGTAAATAGTTTCATTACTGAAAATCTCTAAATTTTTCTACGTCGTTGTGTATTTATCCTAATTATTTATATTGAATGATGAAACTCATTTTAATTATAATTGTCATTAAGAGCTGTTAACTCTTAAATCGTTTTCGAACTTGAAAGATTCAAGCTAGTTTCAAGCTATTGCAATCAGATTAATTGGGTTGTTTTTGGTTAACGTTTTTCTAGCGAGTTTGTTATCTACGCGATGGGGTCGCCAATCCCATGGTCAACCTTCATCATTTATCCAAGCTTGGGACTGACAGTAGCCTTATTAAAAGCCCTAGGTTGAGTTCAGATTTATAGTACGTTGTTATAATTGATTCTAGATACAATTATCAGCTGTCATTTACGCCATCATATGTTGTGGATAATTTTTATTTGATAGTTATGGTATTTATTCATTTAAACACATTATTATTTGCACAAGGAGACATCAAATAGGTATGCACCACATAAATCATTCGATTTCTGTAACGGCTGGGATACTGCCCGCATACCCAGACCGAAGGAAATGGTTTTATTCGTGGGCCAAATTCTGAGCCTTTGACCTCTTATTCTGGTCTTGTTTGTTTATATCATTATTTTTGGACATTTTGGCCTCTCTTTTTCTTTCGTTCGGTATTTGGACGTCTTTGCTCCGGGAAACTACAAAATGGAAGGTTTTTTTAATTGTTGTAATTATTGGGTCGACAATTTGTAAATTGCGAATAAACTTCGGTACTTAAATTGAAACTTGGTTTTATTGTTAATTTGGGTTCGTAAATTGCAAATAGATCGATATACCGTTTTTTAATGACGGAAGTGATAGTAGAAACTTGAACGTAACAATGTTTACAAGGTCATATTCTAGACAGTAAATCATATTTCGTAAATCTCCAATGCCATTTTGAACGCCTTGTTGGTTTTTACTTGTATTCATTTTCACTCCATGTTAAGAAAAGAAATGAAAATAAAGTTGTGGTGTCCTACTATTATCAAGAGAACGGGATTTGTGTAATAGAAACATTTATTATTTTAACCAACTGTACCAGTGATTGTTTCACTATACCTCTTTGATTAAGTGTACCAAAAAACACTCTCTGTCGTTGTCCGCGACCTTGCACGAACTCTCGTGTGTTCAGTAGTCTCGCTTGTAGATTTTGGCACAACCTCGGCATTATTTTGATACCATGAGATAGCCAACAAATACATCTTAACTACAATTCTCAACAGCCTTCTGATATTTGGCTTACGGAGGGGTTTAACTTGATAACTGGCACGTAGTCTTCCTGTATTTGTGATCATAGTCAACCGTGACCAGACACGTACTACAAGAATTCTCACATATGAACGCAAATAATATCGGTAAAATCCGTATTGTCAATATGGCATTTGGCACGCTTTATAGAGTGAGTTGTGATGTGCAACTGACTGTCGGAAATAAATGCACGTCAATTTGAGAACTTCTATAGACTGTGATCTTATGTTCCTCTGGAACATCCGAAGCATTAATGACAGCGCAGGACAAAGCCACCCGCTCCATATGCGTTAATGGAGGTGTGTCCTGAGATGGCTGAAAAGGAGGGTAAGAAAAGAAAAAGACAAGGATCAAAGCATAAAATGTTCGTGCCTTTTTAAATTGAGTCATTTGTGGTGAAGAACTGAAGTTCTGACTTCGTAGTCTAATTTTCTATTATTAATATACTTTTAAGCAAGGGCATTCTCATAGATCAAATATAACAAGCTTAAACATGGTATGGATGGGCAAAGAAATGAATAAATGGAGCTAAGTCAAAAAGAAGCTGAAGGTATAGGATTATGTAAAGCATGAAAATATAGTACTGAAAACAATATTCTGATACGCAAGTGGCGATCTTCTTTTTGTCAAAGCAACTGCAGCTCTTTTTTGTTCGTATTGGTTTCATAGTTTCATGTGCAGGCTTTGTTTTTAGCAAATTATCTGGTTAGCATCAAAACCAATGGTTCGTGACATCTCAGTTGACTATAAGAAGCCGTAAATTAACAAAGTATTCTGCCCTACAGACAGTTAGTTCGAAGTTAATTCCCAAACATCCTGTTTGCTGGTCAGATAAGTTTAGTTTACCTAGTACATTTGAGTTTGAGGCAGACGCTTACAGTGAAGGGCAGTGCTAAACTTCCTGACTCTAAAAATATATAACACGAGGTCGACTGAAAACTGAGCGGTTTAACCAATGTCAATGGATCACTAGGAGAGAAATAATTCCGATGGCAGACTATGAACCCAGCTCAGAGGACGTACTACGTTTGAGTTTGTTTTGACATACTGAATAGAATAGCAGAACAACAAAATATTTAGAGACAAACTCTAGGACAAACCAAAAGTTGACAGTAACCTTCAATCCAATTAACCTGATTAAAATCATAACGGACCGAGTGCTGAGAAATGCATGAACTGCCAATAGTCCAGCCAAACCTTTTCACAAAAAAGATGTAATAAAATCTTACTCCTAATTTTTCAAAACATGTGCATGAAGCTGATTGCGACGCTTCGAAACCGGGATCCTTAGCGCCCTGTTTTCAAGAATACCTATAAATCTTCCATTGACAAGCATGTGTTTTTCACCGTTTCGTCGTCAGATGGGGTAGAAAACAAGCTAGTTTTTCTTGTCTTCTCAGTTGCTAGAGATAATGTGAATCTTAACTTGAGAGGGAGATATAATACAAATTTACCTATGGCCTACGTTGTGATATTTTATCTGTTTTTATGGATCGCGATGCACACTACTTATGGCCAATACTCAAATCTATTGATAGATTAGACGAATACAATCTTCGAGAAATAAGTAACCATCAAAACAGTAATTTAGGAGTGCGTTTTTCAAAGAAAAATACACAAAAGAAAGTGAAGATAAACAATGAGTATTAAACGGGAAGGACCAAATTTTTTGACACAGGAGGAATAGCTTTAAGTATTGTAATCGGGGAGATGATAGGTTCGAAATATGTGGTTATCATATATGTTGCATATGACTAATAGAAGTCTTATTCAACGTATGATACATGCTGGAATAGACCTGGATTAGGGTAAATCTAAAACGATGAAGTTGATATATACCAATAACCCATGACGTTATCCACTGATCACCAAAGCCAGATCGGGAATTTCTAGTTGAAGCCGAGGCATAAGCTAAGAATCTGTCACAGTGGTGAAGTATGTAATTAAAAAAAATGAATGATTTGTTTATTTCACATCATTTTATTTATTCTATAGCAGTTTTAGCAACAAGCCTATTTCTATGTTTTGATGTTACTGCGATCTCCGTTCAACTTTTACTACTCTCATTTATTATCGACTTTTATGTTAAACGGTTGAGTTATTAACACAAGATATATATTAATTATATTTTCAGATCGTTATCGCAAAACTTTGTAGGTTAATTTTTCCCAAATCATACAGCCTACATCAACACTCATATGTTTTATCGGAAGATTATCGATTTAGGAAAGAAGGGAATGATTTACAAACTACACAGTCTTCGACTGAGATGTCACTATGGATAATCCAGTGGGTAAGTGAAATGGGTGGTCAACACTCATTTAATGCAAGATAAAGTAGTCAGTCCAGATAGATACACAGGTATAAATATAAACTCTGTATACCCACCGCACGTCATGTACGTGGACTTACGTTTGTGACTTTTCTTTTGCCGCTTCTTCTTAGCTGATTTCCGAACAAAATACTGAGCTGCAGGATCTTCAGAATGTATTTGTGACTTCAAATGTTCTGTAAGGTCTTTATCACTAGCATATCGTGCCAGTGGTTTTGAACTTTCATATTCCTGTTCCTTAAGTTTATTATAAGTTTCTTCTAGAGTTTTGATACTATTAGAGAAGAAGGATGTATCTTATTCAAAATACCAGACAAACCCTTTATTCCACACATCGTATCTAGCTTCCAACTCTGCCTCCTTTCACGATTTGTCTCTTTGTTTTGAATTTTTGTCTTTGAGTAAAGTTGTTCGTCTAGACACTGTAGTTGACGGTTCTCCAAACGATGGATCCGATAGAAATTCAAAACTAACCTCAACTGTTTTATAGAATGCATCTGGACTGATACACTAACATAATCGGACAGTAAGTTGGCGACGAAAGCAAACTGTTTCAAAATGAATAATTTTAAAGATAACCACCTGTTGTGAAACAGATCAAGCCCTCAAATGCTATGATATGGACGAGAGTGGGAACAGTCCACTTACCCCCTCATGGTCACGCGTATATAGCCTCAGCCAGGAAAGTCCTACTGACTACCTACTAGTCGTGAGGGTGGTGTATACAAAATTGAGAGGACCAAAAACAAACCTCCGATTATTTACCGGGCGTATTGAACACCGAGAGTACACCTTACTTACATTACATACGCCTGTTACCCCCAATGAAGCATAGGCCGCCGACCAGCATTCTCCAACCCACTCTGTCCTGGGCCTTCTTTTCTAGTTCCATCCAATTCTTGTTCATTTCTCTCATGGCTATCTCCATTTCCCGGCGTAATCTGTTCTTTGGTCTTCCTCTTCTCCTTCGGCCTTCAGGATTCCATGTGAGGGCTTGTCTCGTGACACAGTTGGGTGCTTTCCTCAATGTGTGTCCTATCCACTTCCAGCACTTCTTCTCGATTTCTTCCTGCGCTCGGATCTGGTTTGTTCTCTCCCACAGTAGGTTGTTGCTAATAGTGTCCGGGCAACGGATTCGAAGTATTTTGCGTAGACAACTGTTAATGAACACCTGTATCTTCTGGATGATGACTTTCGTAGTTCTCCAGGTTTCCGCCCCATACAGTAGAACTATCTTGACTTTTGTATTGAAAATCTTGACCTTGGTGTTGGTTGACAGCTGTTTTGAATTCCAGGTGTTCCTCAGTTGTAAATATGCTTTTATTCTTTTTTGTTTTTTTTTTCTTTTATTATTATAAGCTTTATTCAGTATTATATTTTTGGTACAATATAGAATTCTCAGCACAAAGTATTTCAACAAGTTTCCGTTTCTTTCTTCTGGGTCGATCCTGACGATAAATATTGAGTGATAGCCAGTTAGACGTTAGCAGTCCAGTAAATAAACATCTGAATAATGTATATTCTTTTCTCTGCATATTGCCAGCGACCACATTATATCTTATTGAGCTTTTAGTAACTTTGACAACGAAAGGTTGTAAACTTTTCAGAAATGCACAAGGATGGGTTATGCGATTAATATACATAATGATATAATAAAACTAACAAAAATAGATAACTTGTTGAAATATTTAGATGACAGGAACAGGTAGCCAAGATGCTCAAGCAGGCCGCCCACATGCTGCTCTTGCATTACCGATCCGCGCCTTCACATCTCCATCAGATCCACCCTGTTCATCAATGATGCTGTCCAAATATGTAAAGGTTTTTACATCTTCCAAATCTTCTCCGTCAATTTTGATTGGATTGGTGCATGCTGTGTTGTATGGGAGAATCTTGCGTTTTGGTTTGCGTATATTGAGACCTACTCCTGTTGAGGCTTTTGCTGCCATACTGGTCGTTTTCTCCTGCATTTGTTGTTGCGATTGCGTTAGGAGGACCAGATCATCTGCGAAGTCTAGATAGTCCAACTGCATCCTAGATGTCCACTGTATGCCGTGCTTCTCCTCAGATGTTAATGTCTTCATGATCCAGTCGATCACCAAGAGAAAGAGGAAGGGTGAGAGTAAGCAATCTTGCCTGACACCGGTCTTTACTTCGAACGACTTTGTCAACTGTCCTCCATGCATGATTTTGCAGTTTAATCCACCATAGGAATCCCGTATGATGTTGACTATCTTCTGAGGCACGCCGTAGTGTCGAATAAGCTTCCATAGTGTCGTTCTGTCCACGCTATCAAATGCCTTTTGTAGTCAATGAAGTTGATGTACAGTGATGAATTCCATTGTTCCACAATGATCCGTAGAGTTGCGATTTGGTCGGTACACGATCTATCCTTACAGAACCCTGCCTGTTGGTCACGAAGTTGGGCGTCTACGCAGTCCTTCATCCTGTTTAACAATACCCTGTTGAAGACGTTTCCTGGTATTGAGAGAAGAGTGATGCCCCTGTAGTCATTACAGTTGCAGCGATCGCCTTTCTTCGGTATTTTGATCAGAAGTCCTTCTTCCCAGTCTTTTGGTACTTGTTCTTCGTCCCAAATCTTATTGAAGAGAATGTGGAGTATCCTTGCAGTTGCCACTACGTCTGCTTTTAGTGCCTCTGCCGGAATGTTGTCTGGTCCTGCTGCTTTGCCACTGTTGATTTGTCTGATGGCCATGCTGATTTCCTCAATTGTTGTTGGGCCAACGTCGATTGGGAGGTCCGTGTGTGCTGCTTCGATATTGGGTGGGTTCAGTGTGGCTGGTCGATTCAAGAATTCTTCGAAGTGTTCTACCCACCTGTTTCGTTGTTCTTCAATGTTGGTGATTACCTCGCCTTCCTTGCTTTTCGCTGGTCGTTCCGATTTACGGAGATTTGCAGAGAGTTTCTTTGTCGTGTCATACAGTTCTCTTTTGTTTCCTTCCGTTGCAGCCTTTTCCGTCGTCGTTGCTAGATCTTCAACATATTTACTTTTGTTGGTTCTGATGTTCCTCTTCAGCTGCTTGTTTGCTTCTGTGTATTCGGGTTGTGCCTTGGTCTTTTCTGCTCTTGTTCGACTGTTATTGATTGCTGCTTTCTTGTTCCTCCTTTCTTTAATCTTATCCAGTGTATCAATAGTGATCCATTCCTTGTGATGGTGCTTCTTGTGGCCCAGGACCTCATGACATGTCGAAGTGATCGCCTCTTTGATCCATTTCCAGTTGCTCTCCATAGTAGTTCCTTCTCTATTGAGTAGATCATGAAAGGCCTGTAACTTATTGCTGAGGACTATCTTGAATTTGTTGAGTTTGTTAGTATCCTGAAGAAAGGCCGTATTGAACATTTGTGATATTGTCTGCCCCATTGTCCAGTGCTTCTTGAGTTTCAATTCCATCATGGCGACCAACAAGTGATGATCTGATGCTATATCAGCTTCTCTCTTGGTTCTCACGTCCTCCATCGTCTTCTTGAACTTTTTGTTGATGCAGATATGGTCGATTCGGTTCTGCATAGTGTGATTCGGTGAAGTCCATGTGGTGTTGTGGATGCGTTTATGTGGGAATATAGTGCCGCCTATAACCAGTTTATTGAAGGCACATAGGTTTGCGAATCTCTCACCATTTTCGTTTCTTTCTCCCAGTCCGTGTCGTCCCATGATGTCCTCATATCCGGTGTTGTCCGTTACAACCTTGGCATTGAAATCTACCATCAGAATAGTCAGGTCGTTTGTTGGGCACTTCTCGACGATTGACTGCAGTCTTTCGTAAAATTGATCTCTAGCGTCTTCATTGTAGTCGCTGGTAGGAGCATAGCATATCATTGAAATGCCCTCTTTCTTTGTTTTGAAGGAGGCTTTGGTGATCCTTGGTTCATGAAATTCCCGTCCTATAAGTGCGTTTTGTGCTTGTTTGTCAGCATCAATGCAACTCCTTGTGTATGTGGCGCTTTTCCTTCTTCATGACCGGAGTATAACAGAAGCTCTCCTGAAGTTAGTTGTTCATGTTGAACTTGCGTCCAATGTGTTTCACTGATCCCAAGCACTTCTAGGTTGTATCTTCTCATTTCTGCAGCAATTTGGAAGGTTCTCCCAGTGTCCCACATTGTACGAACATTCCATGTACCTAAATAAATGGTTTCTCTGGTTGTCAGAAGAAGCATCGGCCTCGTAACTTCGGAAGGAATTCGTCTTTCATCATGAGGCATCAAAGTTTTTCTAAATGAAGACCTTCTGATTCCCGGGGCAGCGTTTAAAAGGTTTGAACTTCGTTATCATTATGAAATTCAATAGGTTAGCGCTTATTATTGCATAAAATTCTGATTGTGTTTTATTTTTAACTTGATATTTGATGAAATTCACTTGCTTCAGTTTGCACTGTTGCAAATAACCACATTAGGCTGACTAAACATTCACCCAAGTTGTGAGCAAAATATATGTCAAACTATAAATAAACTGGAATAAAAGCTGTGAAACAAGCACAAGCATTACGAAAATTGATGTGTGACGAATAAAATGCTGTTAAAAGCTGGTAAATAACGACATGTAAGATACTCGACAACATGTAAATTGTGCACGAGAACCCAAACGTAATTTCTTGACCGAACCCAAAATAAGTCATTTCTCTAAAGAGCATCGTAATCAACATCCAAACCATTACTCTATGGTTTATTTTCTTAATTTAGAAGTCCGCAGTCAGCTGTCTTACTGATATGCAATTTAGGATAATATTATGAAACGTCTTCCAATGATCTCATTACCCATTGGATGTTAGGTCAAATAGAAAGTCTGGTCTGTATGCAAAGAACGGAGCACTGAATGTGACTAAACAGATTTGAAGATGTATCTACATTCATCTCTTCATTTTAATCTGATTTTCCCTCGGTTGTCTAAAATCGTTGGTTGAAATTCTTGACAGCCTTTATCACTTAATGAGAAACAGTACATAGAATTTCAGAAGTATGTAGTAAAATATCCGACAGGCACGCCCAATTTTTCAGGCAAAAGTTGAAGACATTTGAAAACTGTGTTAAGTGATCACATTAATGCGTCTAACATGTATTGACCTCCGAAAAATTTGTCACTGCGTTTATTTCAAGTCACGACTTCCACCCACTCCTATGTCTCTTCGTTTCCGTAGAAAAAGTTTCTCATGTCAACTACTAAGACAATTATCATGGCCATGGTAGATAACATCACAGGGAAATTTATATCTTGTAATTAACGTTCTAGACCACTTTAATATTCGCCGATCCAAACAAACATCACCAGTTGTAACTTTTCGAAAACTAACATCATGTTCTAGAAGTGCTATGGTTCTTTGAAATATAGTATAAAAATCAGTCAGCCTAGAGACCTATCAATAAAAGAGGCTACTCGCTGATTTCCAATGTGTATCATATTCGTCTTTACACAGTTTAAAGTCGGAAATGACAAGATTTTACCTCCTCGTTGATTTCGATATATTGATTTCACCAAAATTCTACCGCATAAGTGTATGTTGTCCTTAATTCCAAGTCTAGTTGCGTTTTCTCATAGTCCTCTACATGGTCGGGCGTTTAAAGCGATTGTCATGGATGTTCATCGATAGCGAGAGGATTAGACTATTAGGAGACGTACCCAAAAAGTTACACCCTACAGAAAGCACCTATCTTAGTAGGCAGGTTTTTCACTTGGTGTTCTCAAAGCGGAAGCATAGCATACTGAAGCCATACTGCTTTGGTGTCAGTAAGATGTGGACTTTCACATATCGAAGGGCATTATTCAGAAGTATTTTTTCACATTACCAGAACTAATAACCTGCAAGACTCCAGGGTGCTGAACTAGCAAAAGACTGTGATGATTCCCCCGACTGTGTGTCAGCCATGTAACGTATTATATCAATATATCAAGAAACATTATTAAAACAACTCCATAGAATCCAATTCTTCATTTCAAATAACTAATCTTTTTAAAGTGTTGGCTAGTTCAATCTTTCATTTTGCAGTATTCTTCTAATGTAAGAAAACAACCCTTTTAATAGGTTTAGTTGTCATATATCAGCTGACTTTCATGCGCTGTAAATTATCGTTTCATGATGATTATATGTGCAGGTTAGTGTATGGTAGCGTAATAATACTAATACTAATAATAATAATAACAGGGAAAAAAAAATACCGCCAGAAAGAATTCTCTCGGTCAAAGACGTTTCTGTCACTTTTTGTGAGGAAAGTAAACATTTGCGGCAGGATCGCCACTGTCTTCCATTCTGAGCCAATATGTGATAACGTCTCTAGCCGCTGTGTAGCACCATCTCTCGGACCCCAACCAGGGAGTCGTGAAGGACCAACAGAAGACAGTCCTTCGTAGCGTTCTTTTATACCACGACACCATGTCATACACTGATCACCTCTCCGCTCTTTCCAACCAGTCCCAGCATCGAAAAGTAATGCACGAAGTGGAATTCTATGAGACGACACTCGAAAAACATGTCCAAGCCATCGAAGTCGACGTATCAAAATGGTGACACCAATTGAATCATCGTCTCTGCACCCGAACAAACGATGCCAAAACTCTGCATTATCAACATATCGTTGCCACTGAATGTCAGCAATCCTTCGGAAACAGAGATGGTCGAACACAGAGAGTCGTCTAACATCCTCAACTCGAAGGCCAGGTTTCACAAGCATAGAGCAGAACTGCCCTCACCGACGTGTTGTAAATCCGACCTTTTACAGTCAGACTGACATCACGAAGGCACCAAAGACGTCCTAGATTGGCATAAACCGCTCGTGGTATGAAAGAAAGCTGCAAAAGGCTGACTTATGTTGGTTCTTTACGACTCCCTGGCTGGAAACTTAGGATGGTGCAACACAGTGGCTTGAGACGTTATCAGATATGGTTCAGAATAGAAGCCAGTGGCGATCCTGGTGTAACCTTCTTTTACTTTCTTCATACAAAATGGGTGTTTCTTCATTAACTGAAAGATTTCTTCTGATTGTATCATTCTGTTTATCCCATAATTATTCTTTTTAATTACTGTTGGCATAAGCCGCTCTGGCTTTCACTATATGTGCATTGATTTCATCACTCACACCACCACCAGCGCTTATGCAGCTACCTAGATACACGAACTTCTCCACTACTTCTATCTGCTCACCATCCAGGATTAGAGGTACTTCGCATTTCGAAGGTGCAAAACACATACCATAATTACGGACACTGATTGCCAACTGATTGAGTGCGGATTGCATGCCTTGGGCATTATCGCACAGTAAGACAATATCATCCGCATGTTCAAGGTAGAGATGTCTTTCTCCAGGCAACAGATACACACCGCCATTACTTACATCCATCAGGGCTGTTTCTAGAATGTCATCGATGGCAAAGTTGGAGAGGAATGGTGAGATTGGGCAACCATGCCTAACCTCACTGCTCGAATGGAACAATGGAGAGAGGTGGTTGTATGCCCTCACCCTACCTGAGGTGTTTGTATATAGGGCTTTTAGGATGTTAATAAACTTCTCAGGCACATCCTTCTTCAATAGACAATCCCAGAGAACAGTCCTATCCAGCGAGTCGAAGGTAGCCCTGATGTCAAGAAACACTACGATTGTTGGCCTTTGATAAGTATGGCGGTGTTCTAACATTTGGCGGAGGGTGAAATATGATCAATACATCCTCGACCAGAACGAAAGCCAGCCTGCTCCTTGCGAGTCAATCTTTCTCGGGCTTTGAACAACCTACGAAGTATGATGGAAGTCAATAGGTTGGACGCAATCGGAACTAGATTTATCTCCCGATAATTGTTACAAGGAACAATGTGAACCCTTTCTAAAGATAGGGACAACTATCGACTCATTCCATGACGTTGGTACACTCTCTAGTTCCCAGACTTTTGTAAACAACGTTGTCAGTCCCTTAGTCAGAAAGTCACCATCATCTTTAAAAATAGTCGGAGGCAAGTCATCTGGGCCAGGCGATTTGTAGCGTTTCAAAAATTGGAGTTCCTTGCGGACTTCCGCCTCATTTGGTGTATCAATCGTCACCGGCCATGGATGGCAGGACAGTCTGACCGATGTTGCCGGAGCAGCAGGCCAGTTGAACTGCACTTCGAAGAATTCCGATCATCGTCCAAGACGTCGATGGATGTAAGTGATTGGCACACCATCATCCTTACATATAGTTCTGCTCACACCAGACTACTTACTGTCAGTGGCTCGGGTGAGTTGGAATAGATTCAGGTAATTACCAGACGCAACTGCTTCTTCTAGCTCACACCACCCCGTTTTACGTTCCCTACGCCAGGAGCATTGGTACCGACAGACGTAAATATGTTGAAGATCTAGCAACGACGACGGAAAAGGCTGCAACGGAAGGAAACAAAAGAGAACTGTATGACACGACAAAGAAACTCTCTGCAAATCTCCGTAAATCGGAACGACCAGCGAAAAGCAAGGAAGGCGAGGTAATCACCAACATTGAAGAACAACGAAACAGGTGGGTAGAACACTTCGAAGAATTCTTGAATCGACCAGCCACACTGAACCCACCCAATATCGAAGCAGCACACACGGACCTCCCAATCGACGTTGGCCCAACAACAATTGAGGAAATCAGCATGGCCATCAGACAAATCAACAGTGGCAAAGCAGCAGGACCAGACAACATTCCGGCAGAGGCACTAAAAGCAGACGTAGTGGCAACTGCAAGGATACTCCACATTCTCTTCAATAAGATTTGGGACGAAGAACAAGTACCAAAAGACTGGGAAGAAGGACTTCTGATCAAAATACCGAAGAAAGGCGATCGCTGCAACTGTAATGACTACAGGGGCATCACTCTTCTCTCAATACCAGGAAACGTCTTCAACAGGGTATTGTTAAACAGGATGAAGGACTGCGTAGACGCCCAACTTCGTGACCAACAGGCAGGGTTCTGTAAGGATAGATCGTGTACCGACCAAATCGCAACTCTACGGATCATTGTGGAACAATGGAATTCATCACTGTACATCAACTTCATTGACTACAAAAGGCATTTGATAGCGTGGACAGAACGACACTATGGAAGCTTATTCGACACTACGGCGTGCCTCAGAAGATAGTCAACATCATACGGGATTCCTATGGTGGATTAAACTGCAAAATCATGCATGGAGGACAGTTGACAAAGTCGTTCGAAGTAAAGACCGGTGTCAGGCAAGATTGCTTACTCTCACCCTTCCTCTTTCTCTTGGTGATCGACTGGATCATGAAGACATTAACATCTGAGGAGAAGCACGGCATACAGTGGACATCTAGGATGCAGTTGGACTATCTAGACTTCGCAGATGATCTGGTCCTCCTAACGCAATCGCAACAACAAATGCAGGAGAAAACGACCAGTATGGCAGCAAAAGCCTCAACAGGAGTAGGTCTCAATATACGCAAACCAAAACGCAAGATTCTCCCATACAACACAGCATGCACCAATCCAATCAAAATTGACGGAGAAGATTTGGAAGATGTAAAAACCTTTACATAATTGGACAGCATCATTGATGAACAGGGTGGATCTGATGCAGATGTGAAGGCGCGGATCGGTAATGCAAGAGCAGCATATTTACAACTGAGGAACACCTGGAATTCAAAACAGCTGTCAACCAACACCAAGGTCAAGATTTTCAATACAAAAGTCAAGATAGTTCTACTGTATGGGGCGGAAACCTGGAGAACTACGAAAGTCATCATCCAGAAGATACAGGTGTTCATTAACAGTTGTCTACGCAAAATACTTCGAATCCGTTGCCCGGACACTATTAGCAACAACCTACTGTGGGAGAGAACAAACCAGATCCGAGCGCAGGAAGAAATCGAGAAGAAGTGCTGGAAGTGGATAGGACACACATTGAGGAAAGCACCCAACTGTGTCACGAGACAAGCCCTCACATGGAATCCTGAAGGCCGAAGGAGAAGAGGAAGACCAAAGAACAGATTACGCCGGGAAATGGAGATAGCCATGAGAGAAATGAACAAGAATTGGATGGAACTAGAAAAGAAGGCCCAGGACAGAGTGGGTTGGAGAATGCTGGTCGGCGGCCTATGCTTCATTGAGGGTAAGAGGCGAGAGTAATTAAGTAGTAACGAAGTTTAATCGTTTGTTTTACGATTGATTTGTTGTTTTTCAGAACTGCCTTAGGCTGAGGATTTCCTCATACGTTTTCTGATGTAGAACTTATTATTGCTGTCAATGAATTGAATGGCTCAAGCCTTTTTAACAATCATGTCTACGTCAGTGAACAACTCAGCGAATTTCTGGATGCAGGAGACTATGTGAAGAAACAATTTAAACGCATTTTATAACAATAATAATAAATTCCTGAATAACAGTTTGTTACATGAGGCTTGCCAGTTTACAGGCAAGATCAAATTGTTACAAATGATACAATTTTCACTGTAGTAAATTACTCAGCTGGGTTGACATTTCATAAGATATGAAGGAAGATGGTTTTAGTCAGTATCACAGTGCGTTTCATGGAAGTTGCATTGCGAAGTGCAACGGATGGTCGAGGATAGATCCATTGAAGGTGTGTAGTGTCCTACTTTTATCAAGAGAAGGCGATTGGTTTAGTGGAATCAATCAGTATTATAACCGTTTGTACCAGTGATTGTTTTGCTATACTTGTTTGTTTAACTGTACTAAAGACATTATATCTTCCGTTGATTGTGACCTTGCACGCACTTGCGTCTGCTCAGTTATTCCGCTTGTAGTCCTTTGACACGATCTCGATATTCTTTCGATAATACGAGATCGCCAACAAATATATCTCGCTACAACCTCCAATCGCCTTCTGATATCTGGTATGCAACCTTCCTGTAGTGGTGACCATAGTCAATCTTGACTCGACGCCACACTACAGGTGAGAGCTCCCAGAAGTCGCAACCTTATATCCCTTTGGAATATCTGAGGCTTTAAGAATGGTGCAGGATAAAGTCATCCGTTCCATATCTCAAGAGGGCCGAAAAAGGGAGCCAGAAAAAGAAAGGACGAAAAGCAGAGCAGACATTGTTCATGAGGGATTACTTGAGGCATGATTACTCAGTCTAATTCTCTTTTACTAACGTATTTACTGAGCAAAGGCATTATGTTAGGCTGAAGAAAATAAGTGTGAACAATGTATGAGTGGATAAACAACAAAATACTCGTGGCATACAGGTTTTAAAATCGGTTTGTGAATTCACATCTAGTCATCAATTCTTGGAACGTGCTACTCAAGGCAGTGGTGTCCACACAATCAGTTGACTCTTTTAAGTGCTAAAAGCAGTATTATGACACACCAATGGCCGTCTCCCTTTTATGTCGAAACTTTTGAAGATTTTAAAGAGTCTTGAGTAGGCTCCTTTTTTGGCGAATTGTCTAGTTTGCTTGTAATAGGATTTAATGAGGCATTTTGCATGATAGATCAGCATCAATACCACAAGTTCATGACATTCCACTAGACTATGAGGAGTCAATTTTAAACAAAATGTTCCGCCCTACAGACATGGGTCGATTGAAGTTATCTCTCCACCACCTTGTGTACTGGTCAATAACGCCACACTCTCTCCTTTTGTGATGTTAGGCTCTCTTTCGTTTGTGGTAAGTATGAATACTGCTTTACTCAAAGCCCATAGTTGGAATACACTGTCTCTACTAGTTCCATGTTACAAGCAAATCAGATAATTAAGGAATTTGTATTATGAGTTAGATGCCCATTTATTATATCACTCTGCTATGAAGATAACTAATGGTGAAAGTTAAAAAGCAGGTTAGATTATATGTGGTTTAAAGATAGAAAGAACTAGTAGCAAACAAAGGATATGGAAGATTATAAAATTGTAAAAC
This sequence comes from Schistosoma guineensis, assembly GCA_944470375.2. Lineage (NCBI taxonomy): Eukaryota > Metazoa > Platyhelminthes > Trematoda > Strigeidida > Schistosomatidae > Schistosoma > Schistosoma guineensis. Next base: position 24,487,630 of record OX103895.1, read on the forward strand.
TTTTAGGGTAAGAAAAATAAAACATTGAGGAACTCACAAGACTACTCATGTGAAAGGCACATCACTGTCTACACTGATTTATCGTATCGTGACAGTTAATAATAATAGTACTTCTGAAGAACACATTTGTGCTGAATATGGAATAGTATATTTAATGTGAATAGTAATAAGTTACACATAATGCGCGCGCTCACAAGGCTGAGCCATAACATCCGATTGAATGAGTGTCTCCACGTCCACCACTGCCGAACTTCTTTAAGTCTTACATATGTAACATACATCTTTTCAATCATTATATGTTTGGCTTCGAAGACCGTGAGGTAAGAGAACGATGCCACTACAAGTATTCATCCGAATACACTGTTATAGTAAAGAAAACTATGTACAACGCAACATTCTAGCGAAACGTCTATACTAATGCAGTGCCACAAGTTTTGTAACGAAACGGCTTTTTATAAGTTAAACATTTAGTTGTTCTTAATATCTCCCTATGAACCTACGAAGACGAAAATAAAATTTGGGCGAACGTTTACTGATGCATGGTCATTACTGGTACAGGCGGAGCAACGTATCATGAGAAGAAATTAGCTCACAAGTTGGATTTATAGTTAAGTTAAAAACTACTACAAAGAACTTCTTATAGTGAAAAGTTCCTGTCATGATTTAGGTGGTGTTTTGTTCTTTAAGCTGGATGGTTTGGTCGTGGAGCTTTCATCTTTCTTCTGAACGACATCATCGGCACAAACTTCAGATAAGAGTCTGATGTTTATGCTGATGATGTCGTTCAGAAGACCGATGAAAACTCCACGACCAAACCATCCAGCTCAGGGAACGAGACTCCACCAAAATCATCCACCTAAGCTACAAGTATTCTCCACTATTCCTAGCATGTCTCCACCAATCTTTGTATACCAATCCGTATTTTCTATCGTAGGGAATACCACAAGTGTTAGAGAAACTACAGTCTTACGTACTTAGTGATGACTTTTACGTAAAAATTGGCCACGCTGAATCTATGCATATTGTTTGCTTCGTCTGGGTGGTGAAATTGTTGTGTTCATGGAAGGTATGAATGTTATACATCTTCCTTCGATTTCAATGTCTAAGAATATGATGAACTATGCAGTTTATATTTCGTAACTGATCAAGTTTAACTGTAAGAGTTCGTCTTCTTAAGTATGCCTGTAGCATATGACGGCAAGGACACCGGAATATCACAATTTATTCACGATACGACTCCTTTTTTACTTAATTTTAATGGACCACCCATACTGTATGGATTACCACAACACTTTTGGTGATGTTCGTTTGGATCGATGAATATGAAAGTGGTTCAATACGTTTGTGACTAGATACAATTCCACTGTGACGTAATGTACAATGGTAATGGGCACATTGAAAAACGTTGAGCAATATTATCATAAATCGCATGTCAGTAAGATAGCTGGCTACAGACTTCTAAGTTAAGAAAATAAACTATGGTGTGATGTTGTAATAATACTTGTTATCATCCAAAAACGGTACTCACGTTACCAAACAATCGGTTTTCGGGTAGTATCGTGAATAATTTACACTAAGTCAGTATTCAGTTTCAGTGTGAGTACTTTGATTTGACAGTACGTTTAATGGACTGAATATCAGTATCCTCACAGAGAATTAAATACAGTGTAATTAACTATGCCAAGCAGCCCAACCAGAACGAGTGAACAAACGATGACAGAAGAATCCTGATATTCAAGAATTGCAAAAAGTTAATTCATTAATGCAACTGTCCTGGCATGTTGTAAATTAAAACTGCCATAACAACAATAACAAATTTCTCCACACAGTAGGCGAAACGTCATCGTAATAACTCCGATCATCAAATAACCTCCAGAAATTCGTTTCTTGTAGTCTCACAGTGAAAAGCGCCTTGAAGCTAATTAAATCATCCTTAACCACACAGTATATCCGAGATTATAATTCATAGAACAATGATAATTTCAACTCATAACAACCTTACTGAAGAATATCCTTCTGATCTGCATCTCCATTGTGAACATAACGTAACCAAGAACTTGAGAACATCAGCAGTAAATAAATTTAACACCACTATAAGTGCCCTCATCTGCTTTCATGTTAGGTACTCGACCTACGTCAATATTGTAGCGGTTAGTAAATCTCCAAAATAAGTAGCTCTGTGAGTTTTCGACATTGGATGCTGACCACATTAGTTTTAGTGGACTCACCTAGCTGCAGGTGCTCGGTCATGCGTCCACATCAGATCACGAGTGGGAAGGCCGTGCTCAACAACCCCTGTAATAGCTAGCCAGATTAGATCAGACGATTCTTGATATATTGATAGCCTATCGAATATATCTTTGAACCTCCTCGCTTCTGTCTTTTGATTTCACTTGGTGGATACGACTCATATTGAAAGGTTTTACTGGTTAAAGCGTTGTAAAACTCTGAATACATGTGGTCTTCCTCTGCCAACATTCCCGGCTGAAATGTCTTCTATTCAGACAGACAATGCACACTCTCAAACATACTATGGAATTCAATCTTTGCATCTTATCAAGGCTTTCGATAATTTTGCGTTCAAGTATTGATCTCTCGTAATTAGCAGACACTCACTTCCTAGGTTCTTACAGTTAACTTTTCTAATTGCGTAAAATAATGAAGTCGTCGTCATGATGAGGTTTCATCTGGTTCTCAATAGGACTGGTGTAATATCCCCACAAGACGGCTCAAGGACTGGTTCTACCGTTTCCACAATATCCAGGAACTTAAGTTTAACGTTTCTTTCCTTCATTAAATAATTGAAATTGGCCCTTTCTCTCTTCAGTCATGGTGAGTGACTAGATTTTATCTCTAATACTAACGTGAAATTTTATTCATTCTCCATACCAATAGACGACATGGTCTTACTGCGAACCAGCAAACCATCCAGACATAAATAATTTAGTAAATTGTATGATTTCATGATTCCGCATGGGACTGGACACGAGAGACAATCATGAAATCACATTCTCACGTCACTGTACTCGGTTGAGTCTTGGCTCAACATGACACCACATATTGCTTGCATAGTTACAGCACAATATACAACTTAAAGTTACTCGTTTGTTTTTCCACATATTTCTTCTGATATAACATTTTCACATGAGTATTTCTGACTAATTAAACTTCCCAATGAAAACATGCAATATTAGGAGGATTCTACAAAGCTCCCTTATATGACAACTTAATGAAGAAAATCACGTAACACAATATCAAGCGAGTGACCAAACAGTAACATCTTTAATACATAGATCATGTGCAAGCCCACTGATAACAATGAATTCGACTAAACACAATGAATTCAAAATTGTTTGTTCATTTTAGTTCTGAGCAATTTCGAAATCTGAGTATCATGTTCACCAAGAGTTAGTAATTTTTGACTTACGGTTTATTTGAACAGATAGTATATTTACAGACGCTATTCATGCGAAATTATGAAATCACATCTATCATAAATAAACACGAGGAATCAAGTCAAATAAATGTACATAACAAGACAGATTTTCGCAAATGTCATCAACAACTGTAATTGGACTAAATAACTGGCACGAAATTGAGTGAAGAAATCAACAAACTAAAGTTTATCTAAGAAAATGGATTTCCAATGGCGCAATATATAAATGAACAAACTTTAAAATCATTCCTTGCATTTCGAATAAGTTAAAGTCGAACGAAAAAGAGGCAGAGTTAATTTACAATAATAAACTACATAACTGTAGAGAGCATTACAACGGACAAAACTACCCACTACTAATCTTAATGTGTATGAAATTGAAATAACTATCAAACACCACGATCAATATTAGCTCTAATCAATAGACGTTGACAGTTTTCAGCACTTGTTTGACTTGGTGAAAGTTAAGATATTACATAAAAATGTACAAGAATGGGTAGAGGATTTCCAGAAAGCTGGCTATCATTTTTATTATCAAACAAAATTGCCGCAGGGACAGGTCGAGATGACAAAGAGGGAAAATCAACAGTTACGGCCAACGACAAACAGTGAATACAGAGTGCAAAAAACGCTTTGTGCAACTAAGATGAGAAGAAGCTTTTTTGCGTACTTATATATAGAAGTAAGGTGAATAATGTTGTCCGGAAGACCAATCAAAAAAATTCCTCTCAAACGTTGTCATAAAAACAAAACCAGTCAATGAAATGTAAGTCATTTGTCATAGTCACGATACGTGTGTAATTGGAAAATACAATAGTTGAAAAAATCATTCCAGGCAATTTGGTTTATTTTCATCCCAAGTAAGATCGAAATGTGCTTGTTTTCATTCTAAATGAATAATTTCTATACGGATATTTAATCCAGCCGGGGAACACTTACTTAACAGAACATCTATTGTAAATAACAAAGTAAATAACAATAATCTTCAAAATATTTCACATGAATATCTGTGAACTAATTAAAGCATCCGATGGAATAGGATCTACTCATCGTGTCTAATCACTGTCTTATTCAGTTTTCCCACTTTTCCAATCACAATCGAGGAGTGTATTTAAAGAAAATTCCGATTTGATGCTAAGCACGAAATATTCATAAAACCACACGAAAATAATGTACAGTGTAGTAAAATGTTCTTCTTCGCGTTGTCTGTTCAGATAATTCTCTGTGAATATAATCACGTGTAATAATGAAAATGCAGATGATTACTTCATTATGGATGCATTCATATCAACAAATGTATCAGTGAAATAATAAGCATTCACAAATGTAGGGTTTCTCTACATTCATACATAACAAATGAACATTAAGTGCCTTGTAATTTGGCTAGTAAAATATTGACAGATGATCGTCTGTATAAATTGAGCATCATATAATTTGAGCCATTCAACTAAAGAAACGAATTGAACGGTATTTACTTCATCAGTGAATTTCTCTCTTTTCAGACATTCAGATTTTCATCTCGTAATGTTTTCTTCAAAATGTTTCATGACGAATTCTTGAGAATGCTGTGAATAGAAAACAATAATGCTTCAAAGTTCTCGTTTCTACAGTACAATGTTTATGAACTCATAACAATCGAATGACTGCCATTTGCATATGCAGAATTATGGTCTACTATGATATAAGTACTGCTCTAATAATAGACCTAACCCTAAAATTTGTAGATTTGTCATGATATAACTGCCTAATCTATAAGATCCTACGTGTAAGTCACACCATCGACTACACCAACTCACTGTATCGTATCAATTGCCAATACATGATGTAGAACAAGATTAGGCTAGAGAAAGAACAATATATTTAATATGAATAGAAGATATAAGGTAACATTCAGCAGAGACCACGCCTGCATGGCCGAGCCATGTAACTCGATCAACTCCAGTCCATTCAATTCATTCTCCGCGCCTTCTCCATTGTTAGGTATTTCTCCGTGTTAAATATTGAATATCTATTTTCTGAGTAGTCTCGTGTTTACAGCTTTGTGGATTGTGTGGCTATTGTTCAATGCCACTACACACACACACACTTTATTATTTATTCAGAAGTTACAATAAACAATACGCAGCAGCAAAAAATCCAGGCATCACCTAGTAAAATATTCTAAAATAAAGAAAAGAAAACAATTCACTTCAATTCATTATGAATCTATATAATTATCAGTGAAGAAAGAGTATAAATCTGAAATTTTACACGGTGTAACCATGCTGTCTCATGCATGACAGTTTTCTAGACGACAAATTGGTTTCTTTAATAACTGTATCACGAAACATCCAAGCTGCCGATTCCACGAATACGAAGTAGTCGCACGAAAATGAATTGTTCTGGTTTTGCTGTAATTACTATCTATATACAGTTATAATATATAACACCGCAAGTCAATCTCTGAAAGGATAGCATTATCCCGTGATGTTTTAACCTGCTAGAACATCTGAGCTACATGTAGTTGACATCTGGATATCTAAACAAGTTTCCTAATATTATTTGTTTTAATGCATCATTGTGACTGTTAATCACAAAACCTATACAAATGAGTTTCTGAAAAGTTTACAACATTTCGTTGCTTACGTTACAAAAAGACAGATCCGAGATATTATGGTTGCTGGCAATATGCAGTGGAAAGAATACACATGATTTGCATGTCGAGTGACTGGGCTACTAACTTCAAGCTGGCGATCACTCAATATTTAACGTCAGGATCAACCAAGAACAAAGAAACCGAAACGGTAAGTCTATAATTTATGGTCAACCTTTGAGCGAAACTCAAGTGATTTTGGAAGTTTCTACCTACTTAATAGGGCTAAATGAGGGATTTAAGGCAGCTTGAAGAATGAGGATTGCGATTTACAGTATCTGGTTAGGGTAAGGAATAAGATTTAGATTTTTCATTACGAATTAAGAACAGTTTTAATGCCAAGACTCTTATCTCTAGACGACCTTGGGGCGAATCTTAAGTGACCTTGAGAAATAATAGCCAATCAGCAAACAGTCAGTTTAGAGTAAAGATAAATTATATAAAACCAAAGAAACAAAGTGGATACACTTCTTATATGTGGTTCGAAAACTTGTCATGGTTAGAAAGAGGTTAGGAGGTTTTTAAACCTTAATGCATGCAGTAGAGGCAAGCATCCATACGGCTACAGAACACTCGGCATCTGGAGTCATGATTAAGTCTCTAATACTCTTTCAGCCTCGACCATATGCCTTCAATATTGTTTATGTACAATCCGGTTGTTGAGCACACAAAATGCTACTTGTGGATAACGACACAATGCAAATAACCAAGCCTATGTAGGATTCTCTACGCTCTTCAATCACCCGTATATATTGTAGTACCTGACTGCAGCCAGTGGTACGGGTGCTTTTATTATCCAGTTCATCATAATTGTGATAATTTGCCTTAGCTAAGAATTGATTATATATAGGGTTTTCATCACGAACTAACCCTAGCTATGATGCCGGAAATTTATTGAGCCAAATGAATAAATGGCTTTTGCGTTAAAATTCGAGATCTTTTATCTTATAACTGATTGATTCGTTCACAAGTTATAGTCTCGCCTTATTTTGTTATAGTCGCTCAATTATCACGTTTTGTACAAAATTCTCTGTGACCTTATCATACGTTAGCATTCGGCACTAAAGTTGGCGCCGTAACCTTGGAATCTCTAAAACGCTTCTGATTGGCTCGTCCATATATTAGAGATTCACCACTCTATTCAGCCAAATGGGTGGAGGGATTTCGCGCCGAATTCCAAGATCTGTTATCGTGAATCTGATTTGTTCGTTTATAAATTATAGTCTCGCCACAGAAACGTACGAAAATATTTTCATAGATGTCTGTGGATAAATCAACTTACGTATTTCAATATTCCTCTTGAACTAAGAGAATGAATCCAGATACCGTGAAAAGACCACACACCAAAAACAAGAGTACCGTTGAACTGGATATCGATTGGTGTAGATTTGAAACTAACAAAATGGCTGATATGGGTACTGTGCTGGCAACAGGCAGATAAACAACTAATTCATAAACCTAAGTACAAGAAATTAATAATGCCAATCCAAAAATCATAATCATCAATTGAATAGGGAAACATTAGTTTGAAAAAACTATTAGTTGAGAAGTTGAATCGGTCAACGACTGGAGAAATAATTAAAGAATAATCTTCACTCTCCTGCATTCGATTGAAATGGTTAAAATGAATATATTTATGGATACAAGCAAATGGCAAGAAATGCTTATTCAAGTCCCTCATAGTGACAAACTAGAAATATTTTCAAAGCTAATTCGCTCAATCAGTACACACGACCATGTTATGTGAGGTAGATTACCTAAACGGTGTGAGTTATAGTAACTTGGGTAAACCAAAAACCACGACAGCTAGTGGTGACTGCAACTTGAGGCACCAAATGATGACATGTACATCATTGAATACAAGTTCAGTGATAGACAAAGTGTGTGGATGATTATAGAAATTCACATGACAGAAATCCAACTTGTTTAGTTGTTCTACGTTCACAACTCATTCCATATCTTACAAATAGTAATATCAACAAACGTAGATAAGAGTAGAATGTACCGGTATCACGTGTATCCACGTCTACATATTTCTGAATTATCCATAACACGGACAGATACCTTTTAATGTTATATTATTCTCATCATTTATCGGTTGAGTAATAGCCTATAATCCAACCGGATCTAAAATGATCTAGTTATAAACGTCAAAATTTTTATGAAATCAGTGAAATTATAGAAACTGGATATCTATGCATACTGACATCTCAAAACACAACGTTGAAACTCATCTGTTCAAGTGAACCTTCAAACATTCTTTTATCTCCATCACCGTTATCAAACTAACATGACAGTATTTACATTATTCAACAAACAAATCAACAATAAATTCGATCGATGGTCGGATGAAAATATCATTAATGCAATAGTAAGCCATATTCAACTGACGGTGATAACGATGAAGATAGTGTTCATTGTGGATGAAGAATGTAGTTTCTTAATAAATATGATTATTAATCCAAGAACTAATCCGATCAATCTGAAATACAAAAGAACAAAATGAACAACATACTAGACTCAAAGATACAATAGACCATAGTGATGTGCATCAGATGTTCTACCTAATCTGAGTTCATGAAATCGCTGAAAAAGTTCCTCAACGTTTCAGTTTGACATTTTTGAAATCATACGAATCTTGTCAAAATGATCGAAAAATGGAAAACGTTATAAGTGATCCCTTGAAAATTTCATTTCATACCCCCCAAATTCCTTGGTACGGCCGAGGTTGCCAAGAAATAGGTCTTCATCTCGAAATTGTCTCAGATGGACACGTGTATATAGCCACTACCGGTAAAGCCCTACTCACTGCCCTCCCATGGTTGTGGTGTTGTTTGTGAAATCGAGGGGACGAAAAGCGATTGTCCAGCGCTTCAACCTGACTAGTGGATGCGGAGAGTTCACTTGAGGGAGTCGGAAAACACTGATTACAAACCAATGATGCATATGGCACCAGGATGCTGTGGGAAGAAATGGCATGTCAACCAATTAATGGTCATCGGCTCTCATGGAGCTGCATCTCCTTACGTTTCTCCATTGCCTTGTGGATCAAACATTTTGATCGAGGGCTCCGGGTGTAGCTCTCCAAGAAAAGCACATGCTTCGGTCTGGGCACCTGGGCAAAAGCAGTGTCCACATGTATCGAGTGACTTGCGTTGCGCAAATGTATTTTGTGCCCCTCTTACCAATGCTCATGTGTTGAAATAAAACATTTCAGTATGATCATTCGCTATGACTTGACTTAACACAAAATGACAATGCTTTACACTGGGAGAGAAATCAACTACTTTTCTCCACCATAATCATAATATTCTTGACAAACATGGATCAGGTGTTTTTAACACAGTGTACTAAACAGTTCATTGAATGATACGTAATAGTAATATACGAAAAAGTGTCGTTATGATTCTCGAGGAATACCTGTATTTAAAACATATATTACTTACGTTAATATGAGACCACTGAGAACAACTGGTTCTGTATACCGAGTAAAGCTGAATCAGTCAAATGGAATGAAAAATGTCTTACATGCAATGAGATTTATTCTGACTAGTTTCATCTGGCATGTCATCAAATGCAAACGTCGTCATCGCTTAACTATCCGCAATGGAGATTTGTGAACAATTCACCTTTGAATGTTCACCTTCCATAATCACTAATTCCAAATCAAACTGAAATAAATAAGAATTCATAATACAGTAATGGAGATATTCAATATCACGGATTACATAAACCCTTAAATATTCATTCACATGCCTATTTCTTTCCCCACTCATTGGGTTTCAACAAGTATGGATTCAGCGACAGAATTTGAATTTCATCTGACTAGTTTGCTTCATCATCTTTAGGAGAATAATGACTAAAATCGAAAACCAATGAAAATTGATCTCATTAGATTGACGTCAGCTGCTCACTTCATACGATGGTTTAACGTCATCAACGTTACCGTACTCACTTCATTGAAAATAATTAACACTGACCAACGTATTCATATCATCAAATTATACTTAATGTAAGTATGTTGTTTCATACGTTAAGCTATTTCTTTCATTTTTATATATTCGTTGTTATTTGGGCGCAGTTGAAAAGTGAATGTCATACAATCGAAGGATGATCGGCATCCCATCTTCTATGAAAAACACTTTGTTAAGTATTCTGATGATTCCTTTGTGTATATTATGAATAAGGAATTCTATCTTCGCATATCCTTTTGAAATTATTAATTTTTTTTTTCTCCGTGAACGATGGTCTCTTTTTAATGGTCTCATACCTAATTCCGTCAAATGGCAAATTGATAACTTTAGGCTGGAACACGAACAACACTCAAACACCCAGTTGTATTACCATGAAGTTTGTACTATTGAAGATCCGTAATCAAAATAATCTTTCTTAGCGTGGTGTTAAGATTGTTCAATAATTTCTCTTCATCTCCTCATGCGTCATTGATACCGAGGAAAGCTGTCCATCCGAATTTTTATATACAGAGGCTACATGTTTTGACATTACTCGGCATTTACATTAATGGTTTATCGATTCTTACATATTATCTAATATTCACTACCGTCCCCCAATTTTATTTCTGGAGATATTCGGAAAGGATTTAGCTGCACTGTTGAGAGTGCTGATGGCAGTGAGTACGCTGTGTGGGATCTATTAAAATCACCCTTACGTTTGTAATAGAAATTCCTTGAAATCATTTGTGCTGAGAGTTATGTATTGTAGTAAGCATATAACATCGAACGAAATCATTGTTATTACTACTTATAATATGACTTATCAGCACATCTAAACTCATGCCTAATTCATAACATTCGATAGAAATTGAAAAACTCACATGCAATGATTCTGATTTTCAGTAAGAATGATTCAATAAAATTACACAAATTTATAACGGAATTCACCAATTACGTAGAATCGTCTTTCTTCACTTATGAGTGGTTACTTTTTTCATTGAACTTTGGTTAAGTTAACTTCTTACAGAACAAACTAAGAGATTAAAAACACTTCATATCTTTCTTTCTACCAGCTAATTCATTCTTCCTGTACTATACTTTTGCATGCAATCTTTCTTCTCTATATTACCTCCATTGAAGTAACTACGTCTTGCTGTGCAAATGCGGTATGGCAACTTGGATCGATGTATATATGTGCCTAATCCTACGTTGTAGCTGGCTGACTGACTGACTGATGGGATTAGTGATTTGGTTAATAATTAAAAAACTTATTAAACTCTTAGTTCATTGTGAACGAATACGTGATAGTACCGCGAAGTGGGAATAATCATGTTGCTCCGATGAGCTCAATGACAAAATGTAGTCTCTACAGTGTATTGATGCCAAAAGAAACATTGTTCATTCCCTTGACTATATACACATATCATGTTTCATGTGATAGATATTTGGATAAGGATGAGTGCTTTAAAAATCAATCAACAAATAGAAAACTATTTCCCACCCAATGATCAATGACAAACTTATAAACCATTTCACAGTTTTGTTAACCGAATCATCAAGGATGATTCCTATGGAGAATATAATGTTCAAGGACATGAATGTCGATCAAATCCATTCTGTTAAAATATAAAATTATACATCTTTAGGTTTATGATTATTTGTGTTCAGGGTCTATCAATTTCAATGAAACATATCAATCTCATCATCTACACTGTAAAGCTATATAATAATAATAGAATATATTTCAACTTGCATGACTTGTCATATTCTCATCTTTACAGATGTTTTCATACTCCACGATAGTGTCACAAATTACATCACAGCTTTTACTTATCTTCAGAACTTTATTTTTAATTACGTAGGAGGTATATCAACCAACATAACATCGATTTTCGTGTCACTATTCAGTTATTGTCACTGTTAGTCGAAGTTTATGAACTTTTTAAAGTTGGATGGTTCATGTAAAAAGAATAGTATCATAAATTCATTAAAACAGATTACGGATATAAGACAAAATAAAGAACACCTTAGAGCACGTAGTGAATTTTAGGATACCGGATATCGAAGCAGCACCCACAGATATTCTTATAGATGTCACATTACACACAGTTCAAGAAATCATCATGATCAACAGAGAAATCAAGTGCGGGAAAGCAGTTAGACCAGACAACATACTATTCGAATCACTGACGTCACACAAAGAAGTAACTGAAAAGTCTCTTCACATTCTATTCAAGAAGATTTGTGGTGAGGAACAAGTGCTGATGAATTGAAAAGAAAGATAACTCATCAAGTCATCAAAGAAAGGAGATCTGAGAAAATTTGATGACTATACAGACATCACACTACTGTCAGCACCAGGAATTGCTTTCAGCCGTGTTTTTGGACCGGATGAAAGATTGAGTAGCCGCCCAGCTTAGAGATAAAGAGGCTGGATTTTATTAGAATCGGCCGTGCGCAAACGAAATTACGACAATGCGGACCATTGATGAGCAATCAATTGAAAGTAACTCGTTACTATGCCTCAACTTCCTTAACTATGAGAAAGCGTTTGACAGTGTGTTTAGAAGCAGCGAATGGAATCGTATTCTACACGATGGTGTAAATGAGAAAATCGTCAACACCACCCGGAATTCATGTGATGAGCTACGCTACATAGTTATTCATAGATAACAGACCGTTCCAACTGAAGGCCGGTGTCAGACAGGACTGTCTACTCTACCTTTCTCTCTTTCTTCTCGTGGTCGACTGGATTATGAAGCACTCGATACCTCAGTGGAAGAACGAAATACAATAGACAGATTGCGAGCAACTAGGCTATGTTAACTTCGTTGATGACCTAGTACTTTTGACCTGTACACACCACCAAGTGCAGATGAAGTCAAACTGCGTGGCAAAAGCCCATGGATCAATAGGCTTCAACATACATAAGTAAAATGCAAGATCTCTAAATACAACGAAAAGAGCCGCAACACTGTCACACTTGATGGAGTAGCTCTGGAAGATGTAGAAACGTTCACATATCTGAACAGTACTATAGATGGAAAAGCAACATCTAATAGAGGTGTGAAGGCACGGATTGGCAAATCAAGGATGAAGTTTCTACAACTGAATAACCTACAGAACTCAAAACGATTGTCAATCATCACCGAAATTCAGAACCTCTAATACAAACGTTAATACAGTTTTGTCGCATGGGGTTGAAACTTCTAGAACTATTACAACCATTATCAAACCAGTACAGGCATTTATAAACAGCTGTCTTTACATGATACACAATGTCCGTTGTTCCCATACCGTTACAAACAACCCATTGTAATAAAGAACAAATAAACTTGTATTTGAGGAGAAAATTAAGAAAAAATGTTGGAGGACGATGTGCCTTGAAATACTTCACTAATTTTGCTCTCAAAAATGTACGAACGATGTATTATCTGTCAGTAGGAGTTTGAGTTAAGTTAGTGAACTGTAATGAGGCAAGCCCTAACTTGGAATCCTGAAGGGGGGCGGAAAAGAGGAAGGCCAAAGAACACATTACGTCGGGAAATGGAATCAGATATGAAAAGGATGAATAACGACTAGAAGGAGCTGGAAAGGATTGCCCAGGACAGGGTTGGATGGAGAATGCTGGTGATCGGCCTACGCTCCTTCACGAGGAGTAACAGGCGTAAGTAAGTAAGTGGTAAACTTTAATACATAAGACTGATTGATCCCTTTATTCTTCTTTAAATAACGCAAAAGTCCGTACGAAGATCCTAGTATCAAAAACCTTATCAATTATCATTATGTTAATCAAAGTAAAGTTCACGTTGAGTGAATGTTAGTTTGACACAATAAAACAAACTCAATCAGTATAGTCTACATTTACACACACAATTGATCGAAGATCAAATTAGGTGTGCGTCTCTACGTAACCAACATAGAAGAGATCTATTCACAGTACAAATCAAATTCATTATATACTTAATAGTTAAATGCATATCAATCGGATCATCTATTTAAGTAGATAGCTAGTTGACATTCGTTTTTTAAAACACTTTAAACAAGAGCTAACAATTAGAATAACCAACTTATTTATTTATTTATTTGAACACATATATATTGGTACAGGAGTGCGCCAAACATATATGCGCCACACAATTTCAGTTCATTAATTGAGTGTGGGCTGCGTTACTGCCCGGGTGCCCAGACCAAAGCAGGTGGTTATCTTAGGGGGCCACACCCCGAGCCTTTGACCTAAAGGTCTAACCCACAAGGCAGTGGAGCATCGTAAGGAGATGCGATCCCATGGTAGCCGGTGACCAACGATTGTTTCATACGCCATTTGTTCCCTCAGGATACTGGAGCCCATGTGTACCATTGGTTTGGAATAAGGATTTTCCAACTCCCCTAGGTGGACTCTCTATATCCACCGACCCGGTTAAAGCCAATGCTGGACATTCCCTTTTCTTCCTCTCATTTTCGTAAACAACAACCCCGCCACGAGAAGGCAGTGAGTAGGAATTCCCTGGCAGAGGCTGTATACGCGCGGTCGTGTGAGAGTATTTCGAGAGGGGGGCGAACCCACCCCGCTCTCGGCCATACCAGGGCGTTTGGGGGCAGAATAACGAACTACTTAACACTGAATATACTTTCAGAAAAAACAAAAAAGAATTATACAAATTTCATAAACGGACTGTTTTATGTATCAATGTATGACTTTTGAAATTCATTTTACAACCTTTTTCTTTGTAATCAGGATACTTTGAAAGAAATCGGTTGACACGACATTAAGGTTTGCGATGATTTTGATCTACATTCTTTTATATCCCTGTGAAGAAATCACATTCGATTAGGCGTTCAGAAGATCTACTTCAGATGTTTCAGTGTTTTGAATACATCAATAGAGAATTATTGGTGAGCATCTGTGGTGTTTGTATGAATTAACGAACGTTATAAATGAATGTTATAAATTTTATCATCATTTGGCAACCAGTTTCATATCCTTCCATTTGTAACTATTATGTTCCAATGTAATCAATTCTGATAATGTTAGAGAGGAAATTTGAACAATTTGATAAGTAATAGTAAACAAAACGATCCAACGGTTTGTGAGATTATGTGAGCGAATTAGAGGTTTTGAATAATGCAAAGGATTGAAATAGTATGTGACGTCAAAAATATGGCACATGTGTGGTAGACTGAATGTAAATTATAGTCACATACATAATTCAGGCGGTAATCATCGTATCAAATATGCAGTAGGTGGTGTTTGGACTGATGTGCCTCCAAAAAGTGATTTTCATGGGTTAATGAAGAATTTTTTATTTTATCTAGTTACTTATTCTTTGGAAATAACAACATTATTTGTGCAGGATTGTCAAGCCGTTCAGTGTTCATGGATGAGAACAAGACAAATCAGGCAAGTTAAAATGGTTTTGATTGACGTTCATCAAGTCAGTCAACATTATGTTCTTCATAGGAACTATTCCTGACGATTCAGTTCACGAGATTGTATAATGGTTTGTCAGTTTATCAGTGGTCATAGAATAAGAAATAGTTTACTATTTGTTGGTTGATTTTTAAAGAAGTCATCCCTATCCAAATATCTAAAACATGAAACATGATATGTGTATATAGTCAACGTTGTGTTAACGTTATGTATTTCTTTCGGCATCAATACTATGTAGAGACTATATTTAGCTATTGAGTTAATCGGAGTAACAAAATCATTAATCGTTTCCATTTCAATATGTTATCACTCACTCTCATAATGAACTAACAGTCAACTAAGTTTGCTTTATTTCTAACGAATCACTTATTCCGTTGTTCTGTACAAAGTTAACTTAACCAAAGTTCAATGAAAAAAGTAACCACTCATAAGTGAAGAAAGACGATTCTACGTAATTGGTGAATTCCGTTATAAATTTGTGTAATTTTATTGAATCATTCTTACTGAAAATCAGAATCATTGCATGTGAGTTTTTCAATTTCTATCGAATGTTATGAATTAAGCATGAGTTTAGATGTGCTGATAAGTCATATTATAAGTAGTAATAACAATGATTTCGTTCGATGTTATATGCTTACTACAATACATAACTCTCAGCACAAATGATTTTAAATGGTTCCTTTTACAAACACAAGTGATTCTACAAGATTCCTATGTATTGATGTCTTGTTCTACTAGAATATGTAGAAGGTGAAAGATGCGAATGAAATGGATGTTAAATATTTGGTAGGATATCACTTTTCAGCAGTCTATACACAACCATGTTCGTGATGAAGTTGTTATTGTTTGTTTGTGGTTTTCCACTGATGTTCAGTACTGCAATTGATCCGTATTTTGTTGACATATGTACATCCTGTGCGGACTACCTCGATATTGCCTTCAGTCACAAGCTTTATTCGCGTAGACAGATTGTGACTAGCAACAGACGAAACGGGTGTAATGCCTTCCACCGCTAGTCAGTATCCATCATCGCTTGTAAAATCATATTCGTAATCATCTCGAAAGACTTACCACACACTCTACCTTACAATATGACAAAATCTTTTCTGGAAATCACGGGCAAGAATAATAGAGAAAAAGTATACTTCCATTGAGTATCATTTATGGGGATGATTAGATTGGTCAATGTTAATTATATTCATTGAAGTGAGTAGGTTAACGTTGATGACTTCAAAACACCTTATGCCGTCAGCTGTTAACGTTAATCAAATGAGATGATATATGATCAACTTTCGAACTTTTTTATTAATCTCCTAAACATGATAAAGCAAACTAGTCAGATGAAATTCAAATTCTGTACATAAATCCATCCTTGAGGGAATACTATGAATGAAGATAGAAATAGGCAAGTAAATGAGTATTTAAAATTTTATGTAATCCATGAAATTGAATTTCTCCATTACTGTATTATTGTGAATTCTTACTTATTTCAGTCAACGTTGGAATTGGTGATAGTGCAAGGTGAATTCTTAAACGTAAATGGTTCACAAATCTCCATTGCATATAGTTCAATGATGATGAAATTCGAATTTGATAATTTGCAAAATGAAACCAGTCAGAATAAATCTCATTGCATGTAAGATATTTTTCATTCCATTTGACTGATTCAGCTTTACTCAGTGTACAAATCCAGTTGTTCTCAGTGGTCTCATATTAACGTAAGTAATATATGTTTTAAATACAGGTATTCCTCGAGAATCATAACGACACTTTTTCGTATATTACTATTACGTATCATTCAATGAACTGTTTAGTACACTGTGTTAAAAACACCTGATCCATGTTTGTCAAGAATATTATGATTATGGTGGAGAAAAGTAGTTGATTTCTCTCCCAGTGTAAAGCATTGTCATTTTGTGTTAAGTCAAGTCATAGCGAATGATCATACTGAAATGTTTTTATTTCAACACATGAGCATTGGTAGAAGGGGCACAAAATACATTTGCGCAACGCAAGTCACTCGATACATGTGGACACTGCTATTGCCCAGGTGCCCAGACCGAAGCATGTGCTTTTCTTGGAGAGCTACACCCGGAGCCCTCGATCAAAATGTTTGATCCACAAGGCAATGGAGAAACGTAAGGAGATGCAGCTCCATGAGAGCCGATGACCATTAATTGGTTGACATGCCATTTCTTCCCACAGCATCCTGGTGCCATATGCATCATTGGTTTGTAATCAGTGTTTTCCGACTCCCTCAAGTGAACTCTCCGCATCCACTAGTCAGGTTGAAGCGCTGGACAATCGCTTTTCGTCCCCTCGATTTCACAAACAACACCACAACCATGGGAGGGCAGTGAGTAGGGCTTTACCGGTAGTGGCTATATACACATGTCCATCTGAGACAATTTCGAGATGAAGACCTATTTCTTGGCAACCTCGGCCGTACCAAGGAATTTGGGGGGTATGAAATGAAATTTTCAAGGGATCACTTATAACGTTTTCCATTTTTCGATCATTTTGACAAGATTCGTATGATTTCAAAAATGTCAAACTGAAACGTTGAGGAACTTTTTCAGCGATTTCATGAACTCAGATTAGGTAGAACATCTGGTGCACATCACTATGGTCTATTGTATCTTTGAGTCTAGTATGTTGTTCATTTTGTTCTTTTGTATTTCAGATTGATCGGATTAGTTCTTGGATTAATAATCATATTTATTAAGAAACTACATTCTTCATCCACAATGAACACTATCTTCATCGTTATCACCGTCAGTTGAATATGGCTTACTATTGCATTAATGATATTTTCATCCAACCATCGATCGAATTTATTGTTGATTTGTTTGTTGAATAATGTAAATACTGTCATGTTAGTTTGATGACGGTGATGGAGATAAAAGAATGTTTGAAGGTTCACTTGAACAGATGAGTTTCAACGTTGTGTTTTGAGATGTCAGTATGCATAGATATCCAGTTTCTATAATTTCACTGATTTCATAAAAATTTTGACGTTTATAACTAGATCATTTTAGATCCGGTTGGATTATAGGCTATTACTCAACCGATAAATGATGAGAATAATATAACATTAAAAGGTATCTGTCCGTGTTATGGATAATTCAGAAATATGTAGACGTGGATACACGTGATACCGGTACATTCTACTCTTATCTACGTTTGTTGATATTACTATTTGTAAGATATGGAATGAGTTGTGAACGTAGAACAACTAAACAAGTTGGATTTCTGTCATGTGAATTTCTATAATCATCCACACACTTTGTCTATCACTGAACTTGTATTCAATGATGTACATGTCATCATTTGGTGCCTCAAGTTGCAGTCACCACTAGCTGTCGTGGTTTTTGGTTTACCCAAGTTACTATAACTCACACCATTTAGGTAATCTACTTCACATAACATGGTCGTGTGTACTGATTGAGCGAATTAGCTTTGAAAATATTTCTAGTTAGTCACTATGAGGGACTTGAATAAACATTTCTTGCCATTTGCTTGTATCCATAAATATATTCATTTTAACCATTTCAATCGAATGCAGGAGAGTGAAGATTATTCTTTAATTATTTCTCCAGTCGTTGACCGATTCAACTTCTCAACTAATAGTTTTTTCAAACTAATGTTTCCCTATTCAGATGACATTCATAGACGTCGGTGTTGTATTGCTTATGTCAGTTGGAAAATGGTACGAACAAATTATTTCTGTATCTATAGCTACCGCGCTCTTCATCATAGCCATTGTACTGGATATAAAGCTACAAGGTTCAAAAATGAAATGGATGATAATCTTGTTCACGATTTGTTGTGTGTTTGTTGTAACTGGGTTGATTTTCTTTGTTTTCGGGGTGATATATAGAATCGTAAGTTGATTTAATCAATGATTTCTATATTCCACAAGTGGTTTTCTTGAATAGCTACAGTTGTCCTAATAAAATATTGCGATAACCGATACCGATGAAACGTTTCCAACACTGAAATAGAAATATATCTTCAATTTGTATTTCATTGAGGAATATTCCAAACAAATCTTTGTTTTCTAATACATGTTCAGCTATGTTGAATGTTTATTCACATCACTTCTACGCCATAGTAAATACAACAGTGTTTCCACCATCATATTTTCATCACGTATAAGTGCTAAATCAATCCAGTTCCCTTTACACATGGATTAAAACTGGTAAACGTCTGCAATCTGATGTGAAGTTTGTACTGCACGTTGTTGGTACATAACATCATGAAATTACGTTATCATTTGAGAAATTGATTCTCAATACTATCTATATATTGTGATTGTGTAACAAAATGCTAATTACAGCGAAACCAGAACAGTACATCTTCAAGCAACGATTTCATATTCGTGGAATAGGTAGCTTGAATGATTCATGATACAGTCTTTGACGAAACTGATTCGTTGTTTAGACAACAGTCAAGCATGAGACAGAATGATTACACAATGTGCGAATTCAGAATAACAGCCTGATCGGTCTCATACATGAATTGGTACATAATAGTTTAAAATTGGTAGAGTTGATTAGTAGAGTAATACTGTTTATCCACTGATACTTATGTAGATCTGTGATGAAGTTGGGTGACTTGTTTTCTTTTCTTTATTTTAGAAAGGTTTACTAATTGCAACCTTGGTTTGTTGGTGCGGTGAAATGTTAATTGTAAGTTCCGAATAAATAAGCGAATTCCAGTACAAATAACCGTCCATTAATTATAATGCATCCAATGATATCGTTCTGTTTAAATTAGAACTTTGAAGCATTAGTGTTCTCTATCCACAGCAATCACAAGAAATCAACATGAAACATTTCGAGGCCGACATAACGAGATGCCAAGCTGAATGGCTGAAAGAATGGCTCAATCTATATAATGTTAAGATAGGCAAACGACTATCTGACAATATTTGACGGCACCTACAGTTCATTTGTTATGCATGAATGTTGAGAAATTATTAAGTGTGTAACTCTTAGTCTTTAAATGCCTCATATTTCACTGATACATATGTTGATACGAATGCATTCATAATAAAGTAATCATCTACGTTTTCATAATTACAGGTGATTACATGCACAATATATTATCTGGACAGCTACCGCAAACGAGAACAGTTTTCTACACTGTACTGTGTTTTCCTATTGATGTATGAACATATCTTACTTGTCATTAGTTTACAATTTTCTTTAAATGAACTCTTCGATTGTATTTGAAACAATGGAATTCTGAATAAGACAGTGATTAGACACGATGAATAGATGTTGTTACAAAGAGTGTTTGAATTAGTTTCCAGATATTCGTGTGAAATATTTTGAAGATTATTGTAAACTACTCAGATACTTATTGATAAGTCTTGCTAATTGAACGCTTTATTTGGTTCCGAATTGATTCTTGTAACCCCCAAGCCAGAACAAACAGCGACCTGAATACGAGAGACAAAGCGTAAAGTATGGGAGAAGTTCTTCTCTCCAGACGTTCATTCTAGTATAGAAAATATAAGGTTTTTATAATATTTTAGATGTCCTTGGGTTCCCCAAAGATTCTGGAATGCTACTAAATATAGTAGCAGTATAGTGATCATTCAATCAGAAACTCTCCACGTGACGTTTCACTTTCCCGATGTTTCTGGATAAACTACAAGTGAACGCTGTATGGATAAAAAGCTTTGTAGTGTTTTCTTGATCCTTGTCTCTTGCGAGAGGTTTTCTGGATCACCCCAACATTTATAAAGATATCATGTTAAATAGATGTCTGCCCGTTGGTGTGAATGTCTGGATAGAAAATATTCATTTACAATGTAAACGGATATTGAAGCACATTTCGACTGTACTTGAGAATACAACCAATTGACTGGAATTATTTGTTCAACGATTGTATTTTCCAACAACGCACGTGTCGTGACTTTGACAAATGACTTATTTTTCAGTGATAGATTTTGTTTGCCTGAAACTGTTTGAAATGGATGGCTTCCATTGGTTGTCCAGACAAAGTCAAACATCATACTTCCACATAGAAGTAGGTAAACAAAATTTCATCTCTTATTAGTTGCATATGGTGTCTTTCGAACTCCATATTCCTTGTTTGTCGTCAGTCGTAACTGTTGATTTTCCCCTTTTTTATTCTGACCTGTTCCGACGACGCTTTTTTAATCATGTGTACCAATGTCAGTATGTTCAGTGACCGCTAATTGACCTGACTGCCAGCTTTCTGAAAAG
Source organism: Schistosoma guineensis (assembly GCA_944470375.2). Classification (NCBI taxonomy): domain Eukaryota; kingdom Metazoa; phylum Platyhelminthes; class Trematoda; order Strigeidida; family Schistosomatidae; genus Schistosoma; species Schistosoma guineensis. Next base: position 24,509,321 of record OX103895.1, read on the forward strand.
CTGCTTCTTACTCTTGTATTTGATCTCTCTAACATGTCGAATTGCATGAACAACAAGTGGTGATATTGACCGTCGTTTATCAAGTACTCCACATACTTTGAGGGTACTGAGAAAAGTGCCACCGCCTGGCACTTGACGGATTTGTTGGCTACGAACCCGTTGTTTGTGCTGCATGTGATCTTAAAAAGGTTTGTGAGCTTTCATTGGAGACCATTTATTGAAATTCAGGCATCGATATCTCGGTAACTGACGTTACGATAAAAGAAAAAACATACTTCACCACCAGTTATGATGATTATTTACACACATTTTAATTAGATTGTGACCAAATTCATCCTTATTTACACCAGCATGGAAAGCATCCTTTAAAAAGAAAACCGAAGGTGGGTGCTCATCTAGCGGTTAGCACGTATAACTCAAAGTATTGTTAGTTAAATAATCGAAATGTCAATTGATAAAGCAGTATTATTAGTTCTATAAATTCAGTGTATTTCGCCTCTATTCCTAATACACGTGATTGTTAGTATTTGTGATTATTAACATGCGACTACTCTATAGTTGTTTATTTAACTGCTGTAAATCGCTGGGATGGTAATGTAACAGAGAGGGAATGTTCGTTTGCTCTAAATATAGGAGTGCGACTCTTGAAGTTTTAATAATAATAATAATTTATTCTCAAATAACAGTTTGTTACATGAGGCATGCCAGTTTACAGGCAAGATAAAATTGTTACAAATGATACAATTTTCACTGTAGTAAATTACTCAGCTGGTTTGACAATTTATAAGGTATGAATGTAGATGGTTTTAGTCAGTATCACAGCGCGCTTCATAAAAGTTGCGTTGCGAATGTTCAACCGATGGTCAAGGATAGATCAATTGAAGGTGGGAGCTAGATTAAAGAAAATATGTGTAAACAAGGTATGAGTGGACATACAACTGACAAATGGAGGCGATTCATAAAGGAGCTGAGAGTATGGGATTTTGTGTGGTTATAAAATATAGTGCTAGAAACAGTATTGTGATATACAGTTGATTATCTTCCTAGTTTTGTCGAAGCTATTTGGGCCCTTTTCACTTTTTTAGTATTTTTATTATTTTTATTTTTCTTATGGTATCATAGAGTCTTGAGTAGGCTTCCTATTTTAGCGAATCGTCTAGTTTGCTTGTAATAGGATTACTCGATAGGACGTGAAACCAAGTCAACGTTCGTAACACGATTTAAAGAGGTATTTTGCATGGTAAATCAGCAACAATACCGTAAGTTCGTGATATCACACTACTACATAAGGAGCCGTAATTAAACAAAATGCTCTACCCTACAGACATTAGTCAATAAGAACCTGAAATAACACAGTAAAATAGGAAGTACAACTTTGTAAACTCCGCCTATAGCTCCTTTAAAGTTACTGCCGGTCCCAAGCCAGGTTAAAGGAGGAGCGTATGGCATGAGGTTAGCGACCCCAACCCGTAGAAAACTAACTCGCTAAAATAACGCTAACAAGAAAAAATAATTCAAACCATTTAAACTCAGCTCTTGGAGTTAGAAGGTCTTCATTTAGAAGAAACATGACGCTTCATGGTAAAAGCCGAGTTCCTTCGTGAGCCACGAGGCCGATACCCATTCTAACAACCAGAGCAAAACGTTTTATACGTACATGAAACTTCCGAACAATGTGGGAAACCGAGAAGACCAGTCAAATAGCAGCGGAAAGTGGGAGATACAACTTGGCAGTACTGGAAATCAGCGAAGGCCATTGGACCCAGGCTGAACAACAAAAGCTAAATATGAGAGAGATACTACTATACTCCGGCCACGAAGAGGAAAAAGCTCCACACACTTAGGGAGTTGCTCTGATGCTGTCCAAAGTAGCACGAAATGCACTTGTGGGATGGGAATCTTACGGATCTAGAATCATCGTAGCATCATTCAAAACAAAGAAGGAGGGGGTCTTAATGAATTCTATCCAGTGTTATGCACTCAACAGTGATAGCAACGACGACATTAAAGAACAATTCTATGGGAGGCTGCAATAAATCATAGGGAAGTGCTCAAGAAAGGACCTCACCATTCTGATGGGAGATCCAAACTCCAAAGTCGGACTAAACAACACCGGATATGAAGATATTATGGGACGACATGAACTGGGAGAGAGTAACGAAAATGGGGAAAGATTTGCAAATCTATGTGCATTCAACAAATTGGTCATAGGAGGCACAATATTTCCACGGAAACGTATGCACAAATCTACATGGATCTCACCGGACCACACTACATAGAACCAGATAGATCATATTTACATCAATAAAAAATTCAGAAGGACAATGGAAGAAGCAAGAACCAGGAGAGGAGCTGACATAGCTTCAGATCACCTTCTAGTTGTAGCCAATTTAAAACTGAAGCTCAAAAAGAACTGGACAACTGGACAAACAGCATTACAAAGGTTCAATACAGCCTTCCTTCGAGATACTGACAAACTCGACAAATTCAAGATAGCTCTCAAAAACAGGTTCCAAGCCTTGCAAGATCTACTGGGGGAAGACGAAACTACTATGGAGAACAACTGGAAAAGTATCAAAGAAGCATTAACTTCAATGTGTCAAGAGGTTCTGGGTCTAAAGAAGCACCATCATACGGTATGGATCTCTATAGAAACACTGGACAAGATCAAAGAAAGGAAGAACAAGAAGACAGCAATTAATAACAGCCGAACATGAACATAGAAAGTCCAAACACAAGCTGAATACATAGAAGCAAACAAGCAAGTGAAGAAAGGCATTGAAGCCGACAAGAAGAAATACGGGGAAGAACTAGCAACGACCGCGGAAAAAGCTGCAAGAGAAGGAAGTATGAAACGGCTTTACGATACAACGAAGAAACTAGCAGGGAAATACAGTAAACCAGAGAGACCGGTCAAAGATAAAGAAGGCAGGCCAATCATTGAAATTCAACAACAGCGAAACAGATGGGTAGAATACTTCGAGGAACTCCTGAATAGGCCGGTTCCATTGAATACACCGGACATCGAAGCAGGATACACAGATCTTCCTATAGATGTCAACCGACCAACTACGGAAGAAATTAGAATGGCCGTCAGACAAGTTAAGAACGGGAAAGCAGCAGGACCTGACAACATACCAGCTGAAGCACTGAAATCAGACATCGAAGCAACCACAAGCACGCTTCACCTTCTATTCACAAAAATTTGGGAGGAGGAACAAGTGCCGATGGACTGGAAAGAAGGACACCTCGTCAAGATTCCAAAGAAAGGAGACCTGAGCAAATGTGAAAATTACAGAGGCATCACACTACTGTCAGTACCAGGAAAAGTCTTTAACAGAGTTTTGCTGAACCGGATGAAAGATGCAGTAGACGCTCAACTTCGAGATCATCAAGCTGAATTCCTCAGGGATTTGTCGTGCACAGACCAAATTGCGACAATACGGATCATCGTCGAACAATCAAATGAATGGAACTCGTCACTATACATCAACTTCATTGATTATGAAAATGCATTCAGCAGTGTAGATAGGAGGATATTATGGAAACTTCTTCAATACTACGAAGTTCCTGAGAAGATTGTCAATATTATCCGGAACTCATACGACGGACTACAGTGTAAAGTAGTGCATGGAGGACAGCTGACAGATGCATTCCAAAGAAGGACCGGAGTCAGACAAGGGTGTTCACTCCCTCCCTTCCTCTTTCTTCTGGTGGTCGACTGGATTATGAAGACCTCGACAACTGAAGGAAGACACAGAATACAATGGACGGCTCAGAATCAATTAGACGATTTGGACTTCGCAGATGACCTAGCACTTCTATCGCGTACACACGAACAGATGCAGATAAAGACAGCCAGTATAGCAGCAGTCTCTGCATCAGTAGGCCTCAACATACACAAGGGGAAAACCAAAGTCCTGAAATTCAAAACGGAGAACAGCAATCCAATCTTTCTTGATGGCGAAACTCTGGAAGATGTAGAATCCTTCACATACCTGGGAGACATCATCGATGAACAAGGAGGTTCAGATGCAGACGTAAAGGCGAAGGTTGGCAAAGCAAGGGTCCCATTCCTAAAATTGAAGAACATATGGAACTCAAAACAACTTTCAACCAATATGAAAACGAGAATCGTCAATACGAACGCCAAGGCAGTTCTACTGTATGGAGTTGAAACTTGGAGAACTACAACAACCACCATCAAGAAGGCAAAAGTATTTATAAATACCTGTCTACGCAAGATACTCAACATGCGTTGGCCGGATACCATCAGCAACAGACTTCTCTGGGACAGAACAAACCAACTTCCAGCTGAAGAAGAAATTAGGAAAAGACGATGGAGATGGATAGGCCATACATTCCGCAAGTCATCAAACTGCATCACAAGGCTAGCCCTAATTTGGAATCCTGAGAAGAAGCGGAAAAGTGGAAGGCCAGAAAACACATTACGTCAAAAAATAGAAGCAGATATGAAGAAGATGAATAACAAATGGAAAGATCTGGAAAGGATTTTCGAGGACAGGGTTGAATGGCGAATGCTGGTGAGCGGTCTATGCTCCTTCACGAGGGGTAACAAGCGTAAATAAGTAATTACAACACTGAAGAGTGATAATTAAGGAATATCATATGAAGAACAATTATTTTTATTCTATTACCATTGTTGAACCTTAATTCTAAACAAGATGATTCTTTTTGAAACAAAGTTTTAACTTAATAATATCACTGATTAGACTGTTCGCATTATATCAATTTGATCAACAACTCATTTTGATAATAACGTTAGGCTTCTCATCGCTATGTTTATTTATGACTCGGATATGAATATTCAATGGTGGTATCTCGGGATGTTTCTATGATTTAATTTGTCGATGAGACTATAATTTACGGACGACCTTTGAGCGACACCATAGTGATCTTGAGAGTGTCTACCTAATCTTCGGACCAAATCAGGATTAGAAACCTGTGTGTAGAATTAGAATTATGATTTGTAGTTAATGGTCAGGGTTAGCAATTACATTTGGAGTTTTCATCACAAACTGACATCAACTATAATGTCAAATGGATGATTGAATTTCACGCCAAAATCCAAGACCTGTTATCAGGTTATTCAAACGACAAGTTATAACAATTGGCGACTAGGTGAAAAAAATTCTGAACCATCAATCTTCGAATTAACGAATCAAGGTCAGCCTGTAATTAGACAAAATTCAGTGTAATTATTTCATAGCAATCAGCACACAAAATTCCCACCGGTGTCCTTCAACGACAATGATTCTTAATTAGTCATACAGTATTTTTCATTACCGTGCTGATTCAGAAAATGGCTATCTCTTCCGATCAATTACAGTTTATATTTGTGCGACAACAGCAGCGTTTCAAAAAGAGCCGGTTGAATGTTTTATAAAATTTGCTCACATGACTGCTAAATCATCCATGTTTTGGAGATGTGACAGATGTTGCTAAATAATTTCTAATTTGCATACAGAGCTGGAAAATCAATGAATGACGTATAAAGGTGTCGACGAAACACTCCGTGAATCATTGATAAGCGATTATGTAAACGGATTAGTGGCAGTCATTCATGGTTCGCCCGTTGATCCAGAAATGTCCATTTTGGAGAAATGCCCAGTCGTCAGTTCAAACCCCATTGTCCCCGAAACACTATGTACCAACAGTGGATTGTCCAGCTCATAGAAACACTATTGATTTGCCCATAAATTACAGTCTAGTCATTTTGTCCTACAGATATGCTCAATATGTTTTCAAGCATACATTACACAAGCAAGTGGCTATCAGCTGAGTGGATAACGCATTGGCGTTTGATGCTAACGGTACTGCGTTCCAGTTCTAGTGTCAACATCAACTCGGAGTATTAGGTACATCCAACTGACGAGTCTGAAATACGATGGAAACGCACGTCCTCCATTCCACTGCTAGTCACCATCCATCTCTGCTTATAATACTTGTTACTGAAGGTAATATCGAGACAATACTCAAAGTATGCACATATGCTAATGAGAGCCTGAATAATCGCAGTTCTAACACAACAATGCGAAGATTGAAATAAAGAATATCAAGTAAATTCAATGTTGCTCTTGACTCATACAACTTTTCATACAACTATTTCCGACGGTTATCAAGGAAATCATCATATCATCCGATCACTTTTACATTTTGCTACAGCTTGTTAAGATATATGGATTTTTCCATTTGATGTAGTCGTGATGTATTCGCATCAGTTGATAGGAATTTTCTCACAGTACTTATTGTTTAAACTATATCAATTATGTGTGTGACATGAATTCTATGTGTTCATTCGGATTATTCATAAAAGACTGAGTGAACTTCCTATGATGTACATCAACTGGAGTATTTCTCACATGTGATAAACACAAATGACGCCTATCGAATATGATAAGAAGGTTTATCAAGTGGAAAATTATTCTTCAGTATGGAACATTCATATCTCGTGGTATTCATGTCATGTTTAACTCTAGATGAAAACCGTTTTGCTTTTGTAATAGACAGAGTGAACCTTATTATTTGAAATGCTAATTGTTGCATGAGGGAATCCTTAACTGATGGTTATCTTCCACGTCCAGTTATTAAATTCAATTAACTTGACCTACACAAGTTATTGATTACCTCCATCATAGAAGTTGAACTGTTCGAACACACTTGACATTAGGCATATGAACAAGTGGAATTCAGTGAATGAATTCGATGACATTTTCATCGTTATTAAATACTGTATGATAACTGACTATTCTTTCATTAGATAAAATATTGGCTTCGCCATTAGAAATGGTTGAATTAGTTAACGAAATCATAGAACAGGTTAGTTATTAGGAAAGCAATCTCATTTGGTTTGTTAAGTAACATAGACTTCTTTTGAAGTTGTACTTACGTATTCATTTCTACGTTGATCAGCGAAAGTTCTCTTACGAATTCCTAATGCTCAATCATCTATCATATTACAGTGATTTCATCGGTACCATGCCATATAATTGAGATTTCTCAGCCTTTAACCACTAGGTTCAAGAGTATTGTAGTTGGTATACCGTATTCGTGTGTAAACAAGCACATAAATAATCAAATAAGTCAAGTTGTAAGAAGAAGAATACTTCAGATTGTTGACGTACAGCATTGACATATAAAGTTGTTCAGCCTTTATACACAGAGGGACAAAAAGTGAGAAAAATGTGAGGCTGAGAGACACGAAATCGAATACATCACTTCCCTCAAGATTACAGTTACAGCTTGCTGACGACGGCGTTTTCACATGAAACTTATATTTAGGTTTCCTCGGCGCCTTCTTTCAACAGTCACATTACGTTTGTATATATGTATTCATAGTGTAGAAGATATATAGTTTTCCACCACGGAAACTAAACATACTATTAATGAAAAGAAATAAAGGACATCAATAATGTTTTGATGGTGTTTCGACTGACGTTAAGACTTTGTAGAGACGTCATTCAACCCAAACAAACTAGCACATCACAACAATAAAATAATCTCCACTTTGGAGTGTTATGACTCACTTTTTTCACAATTAACTGACAGTTAAATCATTTTGCTTTATTTCTAACCGAATCGCTTATTCCATTGTTCTGTACAAAGTTAACTTAACCAAAGTTCAATGAAAAAAGTAACCACTCATAAGTTAATAAAGATGACTGGAAGTAATTGGTGAAATCTGTTATAAATTTGTGTAATTTTATGGAATCAGATTTACTGAACATCAGAATCATTTCATGTGAGTTTATTAATTTCTATCGAATGGTATGAGTTAAGCATGAGTTTATATTTGTCGAAATGTTGTTTTATAAGTAGCAATCACAACGATTTCGACCAATGTTATAGGCTAACTACAATAAAGAAATATCAGCAGAAATGATTTCAATTATCTTCACCATAAACTCTAATCACTGCCTTCAGCACTCTCGTCAATGTAACAAAATCTTTTCTGGAAATCAGCGGAAAACATAATGGGGAACAGTAGTGAATAGTACGTAATATGCAAGAATCAACAAATCGTCAATGGGAATGTCGAGCAATGCTACAAGCAATATAGTTCATTTATATAAATAGTCGGATGTAAAACTTTGCTTGATATCAATACCACATGAGGGTAGGGAGAGTGATTGGGCAAAACCTTACAACACTACAAGTGTCGTTTGACATTATTTTCATTACGGCTCTCCAATAGCACAAAATTCATTGTATTACAACAGGGTGTTTAAGGATATGAGGGGGTTAAAATCCTCATTCCTAATGCACACATTAAGATCATCAGTTTACTGAACAAAGTGTTTTCCACAGAAGACGAAGGGTGTCTATGCTTCGACTGTATGACATTCACCTTTCAACTGCAAAGATATCAAAGTAAATGAAATAGCTTAACGTAACAAACAATATACTTCCATTTGAGTATCATTAATAGTGATGATTAGATTGGTCAATATTAATTACATTTACTAGAATGAGTGCATTAACTTTGATGGCCTTAGAACATGGTAAACAGTGAGCAGCTAACGTCAATCTAATGAGATCAGTTTTCATCGACTTTCGATCTTTATAATTAATCTCATAAAGACCATACAGCAAACTAATCAGATGAAATTCAAATTCTGTAGCTGAATCCATACTTGTTGAAATACAATGAATAAAGAAAGAAATAGGCATGTAAATGAATATTTAATGTTTTAAGTAATCCATGAAATTGAATTTCTCCGTTAGTGTATTGTGAATTCTTACTTATTTCAGTTAAACTTGGGAATAGTGATTGTGGAAGGCGAATTTCAAAAGGTGAATTGTTGACTAATCACCATCGCAGACAGTTAAACGATGATGAAATTCGCATTTGTTGATGCGTCAACGGTAACCAGTCAGAATAATTCCAATTGCATGTAAGACATATATCTTGACATTTGACAGATTCAGCTTTGAACGTAATGGAGATCCAGTTGTTTTCAGTGGTTTCTTATTAACGTAAGTTATGTATGTTTAAAATACATCATTTTGTGTATTACTATTACGCATCATTTGGTGAACAGATTGATACACTGTGATAAAACACTTGGTTCATGTTTGACAAGAATATTATGATTGAGGAAGAGAGAAATAGTATGTTTCTTCACGGTGCACATCAATGTCATTGTGTGTTACATCACATCATAACAAATGATCATACTGAAATGCATGAAATGAGATATTCAAGACAATCAGTCATTACGTATTCCACTTATCGTATATTTTGACAAGTTCCATAAACTTGAAAATGTTGAACTGAGACAATGAGGAACTTGTTCAACCATTTCATGCATACAGATTATGTAGAACATTTGATGCACATCACTATGGTCTATTATATCTGTGAGATTTCGATATTGTACACTGTTTTCTTTCGTTTTTCAGATTCATCGGTTTAGTTCTTGGATTAATAATAATGTTTAACAACAAACTACATTCTGCATCTGCAAAGAACAGTGTCTTCATCGTTATAACCGTCAGTTGAATATTGTTTAAAACTACATTCATGATAGTTTCATTCTACTCTCTATTATATTTAGTGTATATTTGTTTATTAAATAACAAAAACCTTGTCATGTTCGTTTGATAACGGTGATTGAGATAAAAAAATGATTGAAGATTGATTTGAATAGATGATTTTAGATGTTGTGTTTTGAGTTATCATTATGTTTAGAGATCCAGTTTCTGTATTTTCAGTGATTTCATAAAAATGTCAACGAATATAACTCAGATCACAAATGATCCTGTTGGATCGTGATCTATAAGGATTCCTCGTTATGTGATGAAAATAGTATAGCATTAAAGGATATCAGTCCATGTTATGGATAAATGAGAAATAAGTAGACGTGGATACACATCACACCGGTAAATTATACCCTCATCTATGTTTGTTGTTATAAACATTTATAAGATATGGAATGGGTTGTAAACACAGAATAACTAAACAGATCGGACTTCTGTCATTTTCATTTTTATGATCATCCACACACTTTGTATGTCGCTGAACTTGTGTTCTATGATACACAAATCATCATTTAGGGCTTTGAGACGCAGACATTACTAGCTGTCGTAGTTGTTGGTTTACCCAAGTTAGTATACTTTACACCATTTAGGTGATAAACCTCACATAACGTGGTCATGTGTACTGGATGGGGGAATAAGCTAGGGAAATATTTCGCGTTTGTCATTATGATAGACTTACACAAAGATTCCTTGTCATGTCTTTGTATCCATATATATTCGTTTATAAGCAATTCGATAGAATGCAGGACAGTGAGCATTATTCTTTCATTATTTGTCCGATTGTTGACCGTTTCAACTAATGGTAATTACATAATGATGATTTGAAACTAACTTTTTCCTATTCAGATGATAATTATGCTTGTTGGTTTTGCATTACTAATTTCATGTACAAATTGGTATGAAGTAATTATTTCTGCATTTGTGGCTGACGTGTTCACCATCTTGGCCACTTTATTTTGTGTAAATCTACATGGTTCAGAAAGGAAATGGAAGACAGTCCTGTTTGCGATGTGTGGTGTAATTATGGTAACTGGATTCATTTTCCTGGCTTTGGGGTTGATATTGAAAATGGTAAGTTTTTCTGACAATAGATTACCGGTAAAATGTCTCCTACACCAGAATAGAAATACATTTGCAAATTAATATTTCATCGAGGAATATTCCAAAGAAATCTTGTTTTCTAATACATGTTCAGCTGCTTTGGATGTTTTTTTGCATCGATTTGCGGTCATTCTAAATACAACAATGTTTAACACCATCATGTTCTCATCACGTATAAATTGCGAAATGAAACCAGTTTCCTTTACACATGGACTGAAACTGGTAAACGTCCGCAATCTGATGTGGAGTTTACACTGTATGTTGTTAATATAAAGCATCACGAAATAATGTTATCATTTGAGAAATTGATTCTCAGTGTTCAATATTTTGATTGTGTATCAATGGCAATTACAGCAAAACCAGAACAATACATCTTCAAGCAACGATTTCGCATTCGTTGAACTAGTAATTTGAATGTAACATGACACGGTCTGTGACGAAACTAATTCCTTGTTTAGAAACCTGGCAAGCATTAGACAAGATGGTTACATGATGTCGAAATTCAGAATAACAGACAGATTGAACTCTTACGTGAAGTCAGTCAGTCAGTCAGCTACATATTACTTTAAAATCGGCAGAGTTAATTCATAGAGTAATACTGTTACTTCACTGATAATCATATAGATACATGTTGAATTGAGGTGAATTGTTTTCTTTCCTTTATTTTAGAAGGGTTTACTAGTTGCAACCTTTGTTTGTTGGTGTTGCGTAACGTTCATTGTAAGTTCTGAATGAATAATTAAATGTAACTACAAATAATAGTTCATTGATTATTATGCTTTCAAAGATATCGTTCTGTAGAAATTAGATCTTTGAAGTAATAATGTTTTCTATCCAGAGCATCGAACAAAAATTCATCATGAAACACTTTGGCTGAAAGCTCAACATTAAGTGGTGAAGTATTTATCGTTTACTTCGTTTCTTCAGTTGAATGGCTCAATAATTGACATATCAAAATACAAGTCACTTATTGTTCATTTGCTGTGTATGAATGTATAGAAATTGCCAAGTTGTCAACCTTATAAATGTAAAGACCAATTATTTCACTGATACATATATTGGTATAGATGCATTGATAATAAAGTAATCATCTACGTTTTCATAATTACAGGCAATGATATACACAATATATTATCTGAACAGACACCGCGAGGAAGAACATTTTTCTACACTCTACAGTTTATTCTTAGTGATTTATGAATATTTCATCCTTGTCATCAATTTACAATTATCCTTAAATACAATCATCGATTGTCATTCAAAAAATGAGGGAACTAAATGAGAAAATGATTGAACACGAATATTCGATGCTTTTCCATGAATATTATTGTAAACTGTTTTGTCATTTATAATAGATGTTCTGTTAAATAGATCTTCGTCTGTTGGTGTAAATTTCTGGATTGAAGCACATTTTGATTGTACTCGAACTTAAAACAAACCGAATTGGTTGGAATGGTTTGTACAACGATCGTATTTACCAACTACACATGTGTCGTGACTTTAACAAATAACGTATGTTTCAATGACTGGTTTTTCTGACTGACACTGTTTAAGCTGGATGGTTTTAATTAGTCCTCCAGACAACATGAAACGCCTTAATGCCAGCTAAAAGTAGGCAAAAAAATTCTTCCTCTTATTAGTAGCTTATAGAGCCTTTCGAACTCCGAATTCATTGTTTGTCGTTGACCGTAATTTTCTATTGCCCGCTCTTTAATCTGAACTCTCCTCCATGACAATTCTGTTTGATAAGTTGTACCGATTTCAGTATGTTCAGTGGCTGCAAATTGACCTGATTGCCAGCTTTCTGAAAATGCGCTAGTCATTCTTGCATATGTTCTGTCTGACATGTCGACTTTTACCAAGTCGAACAAGTGTCGAAATCTGTCGACTTTCATTGATATGATCTAATATTAATCGTGAAATTTGACAGTTATTTTAATTTTATGCAGACGAAGACGAAGAGTGGGCACTTTTGTCCGTCGTAATGCTCTCTACATTTATTCAGCTTATTCTTTTAATAAATTTTTTTTTCTCTTTGTTGTTCGCCCTCAACTTATTTGAATTGCATGGGTTGATTTGAAAGAGTTTGTCGGTTTACATATTGCGCTACTGGAAACTCATTGTTGGCCTCCTCATTCAATTTCGTGCTTGATATTGAGTGTGATGACAGATGTTGATGGCACTTGTGAAAATCTGTCTCTTCCAAGTACATTCATTTGATTTTGCTAATCATGCTTCTTGGTGGTAGGTGTGTTAGTAATTCAAGATATTGTGAATAAAGCAATTTTTTATGCTAGACGTTTTTGATGATGCTAGTGTTAGTTCACGAGGTTTCAACTCCTTACAGTAGAACTAACTGTCTTGTCGTTCGTATTGGATATTCTGACTTTGATATTGATTGATAGTTGTTTAGAGTTCTTTAACTATAGGAATGCTGTCCTATCTTTGTCAACCCGTGCCTCCACCTCTGCATGAGATCCTCCTTGTTCATTGATGATGATCCTGAACAGGTACGTAAATGTATTTACCTCCCCCACAGTTTCTCTATCAAGTGTGATCGGCTTGGTTGGTGTTCTCTTGTCGCACGTATGGATCTTGCTTTTTTCTCTGTTAATATTTCAGAGGAGTAGAATGAAGTTAACGGAAAGGAAATGAAAAATTTTATGTTTGGCAAATTATTGTTACATTGTGAACTTTTTCCAAATTTCCAACTAATCAGTGATTTGTGAATTTTTGAGTGTAAACAAGTACAGATAAATGAGAACAAATAATTACATTTCAAAAAGTAGGCAGTGAAGGATTAATTTCATATTTGATTGCCTCAGTAGACGTCGGTGAGTCAATGTCTGAAGCTCAGAGAAGATGGTGGGAACAACGTCCACCACTTACTTAAACTGGAACCAAGATCTAATAATGAAACAGAATAACACAATGAAACGTATGTCACTGATATGTGACATAAATCATTTTACAACAACTTCAAGTAGAAATTGTATGAAGCAGTCAGCATTAATGACAGGTATCAGTATTACTTCTGTCGGATATTTTCACTAAAGCTCTACTGCAACCATAAAATGAAAACACCACACACGATACTATGAAAGATCAGTGTGACGACAATAGATGTGTTGTAACGGAAAAATATAAACCTGGAACGAATAAACAAATGTAGTGATGTCAACTGTACCACTGTAACTCGTTTGATAGCTTTCAGTAGTTTCGATCAGTCTCGTTTAAAGGAGTCAGGAAATGTGAAGCGTTCAATTTGTCGAAATTCAGTCGTCTTCGAATGGAAATGAGAAAAGCTCATGCCGTATCACATAAACGTGTTTCAAACAGTGTATATTATACTTGCATAATATGTCTGGTAACTTTTTAAATCGTTTGCAAAAGCAATATCTGAGTGTACTACAATTATTGTTTATTAAGAAAGCAGTTTTCATACTCTACATTAATGACTGATCTTGGTTTGACTATAACTGTGGGAAAGGAAGCATTAGACTTCTGTTTCGTTTGAGTATGAGATTCCTTAGAAGTGCTGAATCCCGCTGAGATCGAATGTGGGAACTTCACGTTTATACAGCTCCTTTCGCTTTAATACTGATAATCAAAGTATAATGTGATAGTGTTACCGGTTCTAAAATCCTTAACAATAAAACTATAACGTTGTTAATGAAAGTAGTAATGTAGCGTACGAACAAGTCAAGTTCAGATGGAAGTCAAATTATCTATGAGATACATACACCTCATCCCTACTCTTTCATTCATTTACATTTATTATGTATTCCGCTAATTAAGCTGGTTGTAGACTGTCTTCTATTGATTCATTACTGGCCTCCAATCCTGGTATATAATGGTCGACTTAATTCGCATTGGTCAATAACGGAATCAACGAAACCAAATACGAGAACGAATTTTCATTACGTATATTACATACGATCGTTGATCCAGACAACTAAGCGGAGTAGCAAAATGACACGCAGTGGAGAAAGCTTTTGCGCCAATTCAGTTTAATCAAGCGTTAATCAATATTTATAGCCAGATAAAATTAAGCTACAGACAGGTGATAATTAAAATACGCAATGCACGCACATATGCTCATCCAAACAGTCAACAATGATGATTGAATAGTTGGCACTGTCAAGATGTTACCCAAGAAAGGTGAATAAATTGGCTTGTCCGGAAGCCAGAATAAGTTATGTGTATATATTTTTACGAGCGTAACCTTTATTGTCTTCCGACTCCAAACTAAAGAACAGTGATGAATGAATGTTAATCGTAATCTAATTTATATCTTACCTTCACCGAAGTCTTTGATCTCATCAAATAAAAACAAATACAACGAAATCCTCAATATTGTGATTTTTGTTTTTGTTCTCGGTTTTCACAAAGTTTCAAGTGGTTGATCATTCATTATTCAAGTAACATTTCAATGTCAATTTATAATCCATTTGAAATTCATATTGATGTTTTGTGTTGTTTAAGGACTTTGTGTTTCGTATCCATGAACAAAGTTGACGAAAACTATTACCATTTATAAAAGTTGTAAGTGTGTGAACATGATAGATGCTTATAGTTGTAAATTTTTGTTTTATCATGGTTTCTTGACGTTTAGACATATGACTGAGGGTTATCTGTGACGACGGACCACCGGTGAACTCGAGGAAGCTGTAAGAGGCTCATAAGGAGCCGAAGACGTTCTTTCCAATCACCTTTCGAAAGAATGTTCTAGAATTCCAACGTGTAGCTTCCCCATTGGATAATGCTAATAATCCCCTGTACGCGGATTGGAAGACTGTAATGATGATTTCGTTCTCACTAAAAACTATAAATACCTGACCATTTTTGTACTATGTTTGACACTGTTTGGAATAATATTCCTTTCGTTAGTCTTCTGTCTTCTTGTTGCGACTTGGAAGGGTTTGGTGTTCTAGTGCACAGTTATACGCGGTTGTATCAAGAAAAATCAGCTTTTTCAAGTTATAACATCTGGCGACGGGTTATTGTATCAATATGTCACTTACCTTGGAACAATTTGAAGCCTTATTGGAACGCCAAGAAAAGTTCCAGATGCGCATGTTAGAGATGCTAACGCAGAAAATGAACCTGGATCAAAAAGAAGTTACAGATGATCCCTTCAAATCTCATGTTGACCAGATTGTTAATTCTATCCATGAATTTAATTTTGATGGTTCAGCTGGCATTACTTTTGAAACTTGGTTCAAGAAATATGAAGATTTGTTCAAGGTCGACCTGAAAAAACTTGATGACGCCGCTAAGGTCAGAATACTCTTGCGAAAGCTTGGAACTGTTGAACATGAACGTTACAGTAACTTTATCCTTCCAAAGAATCCAAGAGATTTTTCTTTTGATGCAACGATTGAAATTTTGTCGCAAATCTTTGCTGAACAGTCATCCTTGTTTAATATTCGTTATCAATGTCTCAAGATGACAAAAGCAGGTGATGATGACTGGGTGAAACATGCGGGTTTAGTAAACCGTGAATGTGAGCGTTTCAAACTATCAGCAATGACAGAAGACCAGTTTAAGTGTCTCGTATTTGTGTGCAGCCTCCAATCTCCCGAAGATGCCGATATTAGAACTAGAATTTTGAGTAAAATTGAACAATGTCCGAATATGACACTACAAGAAGTAACCGCAGAGTGCCAGAGATTGGTGAACCTAAAGCATGACACTTCGATGGTCGAAAATAATGGCCAGTTGCCATACGTTCGTGCTGTAAGCGGAAAGAATGATTCTTGCTCAAGAAAGGCATCGCACACAGATAATCAGCCTTCATCTCCATGTTGGTCTTGTGGTGGTTGGCATTATAAAAGGTTCTGTCCATATAAAGAACATTGTTGTAGCAAGTGTCATCGCAAGGGACATAAAGAAAACTGCTGCAGAAAAAGAACCCATAAACGACATTCTTTGAAACCCTACTCGAAGAAATACAGATTTAGTGCTCGAACTAACAAAATATTGGTATCACATAATCGAGCACGAACTTGCCGCCAAAGAAAGTATGTAAACTTGGATATAAATAAAAAGCGTGCCCGCCTGCAACTCGACACCGCTTCTGACATCACACTTATTAGTCGGAGAACTTGGAATCTTATCGGTAAACCACAGGTCCTCCCAACAACCCAGTTAGCTCACAGCGCATCTGGAGGAAAACTAAATATTGTTGGAGAGGTTTGTTGTACAGTCTCGAAAGGAAATGCGAAAACGAATGCAACCTTATATCTTACACATAATCCAGGACTAGATTTGCTAGGTCTAGACTTGATAGAAGCACTTCAATTAGCAAATCACCCCATTAACCACATATGCAGCGCAGTGAGAACCAGTAAACCTGTGGAAAAGGATCTGAAGAGTGTTGTATTGGAAAGACACAGTCAAGTGTTTACGGAAGAGTTGGGGGAATGCAAAAAGGTTAAAGCACTATTGATTCTTAAACCGGGAGTCACCCCCGTCTTCAGACCAAAACGTCCGGTACCCTATGCAGCACTACCTATTGTTGAACAAGAATTAGAGCGTCTGCAAATAAGTGGAATAATCGAACCAGTAAACTTTTCTGATTGGGCAGCTCCAATAGTGATTGTTAAAAAGCCTAATGGAAGTATCCGGTTATGTGCAGATTATTCGACTGGATTAAATGAAGCGCTTGAAGCCCATCAATACCCATTGCCGGTACCAGAGGATTTATTTGCGAAACTGAATGGGGGTAAGTATTTTGCGAAATTAGACCTATCAGACGCTTATCTACAGATTCCGGTAGCGGATGAGTGTAAGCATTACTTGACAATAAACACTCACAAGGGATTGTTCCGATATAACCGACTTCCTTTTGGAGTAAAGACTGCCCCTTCAATCTTCCAACAAGTTATGGACACTATGTTACAAGACATTCCTGGTACCGCGGCTTATCTCGATGATATATTGATCATGGGTACAGACTGTGCTGATTTAGAGAATAAGGTGGATACGGTTCTCAGACGCATAGCAGATTATGGACTAAGACTGCGTGCCGAAAAATGTGATTTTTACATGGAGCAAGTCCGGTATTTGGGATTCATAATTGATAAAAACGGGAGAAAACCTGATCCTGAAAATGTCGAAGCCATTAAGTCCATGCCTCCACCGACGGATGTGTCAACTTTACGTTCTTTCTTGGGAATGGTTAGTCATTATGGAGTTTTTCTGCCAGATCTGCATCGCCATCGTGCTCCTCTTAATTGCTTATTGAAAAAGGATACTAAATGGTTCTGGTCAACTGAATGCCAAGAAGCATTCCTAAAACTGAAGCAGCTTCTATCATCGAATCTTCTCCTTACACACTATGATCCCGATCTTCCAATTATAGTCGCAGCAGATGCGTCGAACTACGGAATTGGAGCAGTAATTTCACATGCCTACCCTGACGGTTCTGAGAAAGCAATCGCTCACGCTGCAAGATCTCTGACTATGACTGAAAGAAACTACAGTCAAATAGAAAAAGAAGCCCTCGCGATTATATTTGCTGTAAAAAAGTTCCACAAGATGTTGTTTGGTCGGCAGTTCACCTTACTTACAGACCATAAACCTTTACTGACAGTTTTTGGATCTAAAAAAGGCATCCCGGTATATACAGCAAACCGGCTACAGAGATGGGCTACCACACTACTGGGTTATGATTTCAAGATAAATTATCAACCAACAACGGATTTCGGACAGGCAGATGCACTCTCAAGATTGATTGGTCTGCATGAAAAACAAGAAGAAGAGGTGCTTGTAGCTCCTATAGATGTCGAGGCCGAGGTTCACAAAATATTGTCAGACGCAGTTTCCGGACTCCCGGTCACATTTGAAGCATTTAAAGAGGCCAGCAAGAAGGATAATATATTAAAGATTGTTCGCCATTGCATACTCAATAAATGGCCTTCATCGAGATTACACGGAGAACTCTTACAATACTTTCGTCGACGAGAGTCATTAACAGTTGTCGATTCATGTATAATGTTTGGCCATCGTATCGTTATCCCCAGAAATCTTCGACACCAAGTCATTAAACAGTTCCACAGCGGGCATCCGGGGATAAGTAAAATGAAGTCACTAGCTCGTAGCTATGCATACTGGCCGTCAATGGACCATGAGATAGAGCAAAAATGTCGCAGCTGTTGGTCCTGTCAAGAGGCTGCAAAGAATCCAACGAGAGCTGAGCCACAACCATGCCCTAAACCGGACGGGCCTTGGCAAAGAATACATGCTGATTTCGCCGGACCGATACAAGGCAGGAATTACTTAGTTGTTGTAGATGCTTTCACAAAATGGCCGGAAGTATATGACAAGCCGAATACGACTTCAGAGAGTACCATAAGAAGATTGTCAGGATTGTTTGCCTGTTTTGGGGTTCCAGAGATCTTAGTGACTGACAATGGTACTCAGTTTATGTCATCTGCCTTCAAACGCTTCTGCAACGAGAATGGCATATTGCATCTACAATCTCCTCCATACCATCCTCAGTCGAATGGCCGGGCAGAAAGATTCGTGGATACAATTAAAAGAGCTCTGGTCAAAGGGGGAGGTGAGGGTGTCCCGGAACAAGTGATTAATAAGTTCTTGATGTCTTACAGAGTTTCCCCTAATCCGGCAGTACCAGAAGGAAAGTCTCCGGCCGAGTGTATGTTCCGTAGGAAAATCCGGACAGTTTTTAACAGTATGTTGCCGCCCAGAAAGACAAATAAACCCACGAATGAAAATCGTAAGGTCAATCGTAGCTTCCAGGTGGGTGAAAAGGTACTTGTCAGATCGTATCAAGGTAATAGGAAGTGGGAACCAGGTGTCATAGAACGTCGAATCGGAAATGTGCTGTACCTAGTCCGGAAAGATGTCGGGAAATGCATAAGACATATAAATCAAATGCAAAGAAATGATAGTATAGTGGTCACAGAAAACCGGCTTCCATTTCAATTGCTCGTAGATTCATCTCAGAAGAACCATCATGAGCGCGAATATCGAAAAGACAAACGACGCAGAGAGAAAGCTGTACAACCCTCGAGAGTAATGAAACGCAAGAGGAATGCGACACCCAAGTTTCAGGTGGATCCAAGAAAAAAATCTCATACAACGGACTTTAAAGGGGGGAGGTGTGACGACGGACCACCGGTGAACTCGAGGAAGCTGTAAGAGGCTCATAAGGAGCCGAAGACGTTCCTTCCAATCACCTTTCGAAAGAATGTTCTAGAATTCCAACGTGTAGCTTCCCCATTGGATAATGCTAATAATCCCCTGTACGCGGATTGGAAGACTGTAATGATGATTTCGTTCTCACTAAAAACTATAAATACCTGACCATTTTTGTACTATGTTTGACACTGTTTGGAATAATATTCCTTTCGTTAGTCTTCTGTCTTCTTGTTGCGACTTGGAAGGGTTTGGTGTTCTAGTGCACAGTTATACGCGGTTGTATCAAGAAAAATCAGCTTTTTCAAGTTATAACATTATCATACTCTGATGATCCAATGCAGTGAACTGACACATCATTTTCGAGATGGCGATCATGATTCTAATGGATTATTAATCGAAGCGGCTATGTGAGCAGTCGAAAAACGTAAGGTTATTGGCCGTAACTGGCTTTCATACAATGTGATTGTGTATAGCCTTCTCATGCCTATTACCTCACTCACAGGAGCATGAGAGCCTCCAAAACAGGATATGTTAACCAACTCTGTAATGGGTTCTCCTTTCCAGAGTTTCCAAACACCATTTATTTTCTTGATATCTTCCTCCAATTCCCGGCACAACTTGTTCTTGTATCTCTCTATTCCTTCCACATTCAGGATTCCAGGTCATGGATTGCCATATGATGGAGTTAATTGATCTCAACAATTTGTGTCCGATCTACCTCCAACGTCTTTTCTTAGTGTCCTCTTCAATCGGAAGTCTGTTTGTTCTCTGTTACAATAGGCCTAGTTGCATGCACGTTGTCCACTGTATTTCGTGCATCCCTTTCGGATGTCCAGTTCTTCATAATTCAGTCGACTACGAGAACAATGATAGAAAATGGAGAATAGGTAGTCTAGTCTGGCACGATCCTTCGCTTGGAACGGTCTTTAAGCAGTTGTCCGTGCACCACCATGTAGCATAGCTCATCACATGAATTCCGGATGATGTTTGCGGTTTTCTCAGTGACATCATGGTGTAGAAGACGATTGTATAAGATGCTTTTATCCACACTGTCAAACGCTTCCTCATAGTGAAGGAAGCTGATGCATAGTAACGAGTTACTTTCCATTGATTCCTCAACAATAGTCCGCATTTTTCTGATTTGGTTTGCGTACGACCGATCCTTATAGAATCCAGTCTACTGGATCCTTCATTCTGTCTAACAACACTGTTGGAAACGTTTCCTGGTTGTGACAGTAGTGTGATGCCTCTGTAGTCAATGCATTCGCTCATATCTGCTTTGTTTGATATCTTGATGTGGTATCCTTCTTTCCAGTTCATCGGCACTTGTTCATCCCCCGAATCTTCCTGAACAGAACGTGGAGTAAGTTTTCAGTTACCTGGGTGTTTGACTTCAGTAATTCAGTTGTATGTTGTATTGTTCTACAGCTTTCCCGCTCTAGATTTGCTTGTCGATCATTATGATTTCTTAAACTGTGTGAGGCGACATCTATAAGAAAGTCTGTGGATGCTGTTTTGATATGTAATATCCGGAAAAGCACTACTAGCTGAAGAGTGCTCTTTAATGCATCATGTTTTTAAAAAGATTTTCAATGAGTTTTTGACGCTAATCTTTATTATATTAGACTGTCTAAAGTTTTCTCTAAACCATCCATTTAAACAAAGTCCAAGGAGTTCGACTAACAGTGACAATAACTGAATCATGGTTTGAAAATCGACTTCATCTTGGTTTATATACTTCTCACATAATTAGAAGTAAAGTTGTGAAAATAATTAGAAGTTGTGATGTTATTCGTGATACTTATTTCTTGAAACTATCTTGGAGTATGTAAACATCTGATAGTTTATTATATTGAAGTTCACATTAAACCAATACAAATGAATAGCATGATTAGCATTTAGGAGGTTAGATCCAAGACAAGGTTTTTCTTGTTTTCCTAAATGTGGTAATCTTGTGATCGCTGTTTATTACAGGTCTATATCAATCCATTCTGTATGAAATTGTTCATGTTGACGTTTATTGGAAACTACGATTTATTACTAGACTAATCAGTGCAAAACACTAATAATTACTCATGTTTATAGATTCCTGTTTATCATTTGAACAAATGTAAGGTGAATACAATGTGATGTATCGGAACAATATCAAAGGAATTTTAAGCATCAATTGTTTCCAAACAAATGTGAACATTAGAATGAATAAGATAAACTTATGGGTTATTTTGAATACACCATAATTATTCTACATCATTTTAGGTTGGTCTCATCTTATACTGAGATTTCAATGGAATATTGATCCCGTGTACCATACAAAAGAAGTCAAGTTCACCTTGGTTGACATAATAAAACACGCTGAACCAGTGTAAATTGAAAATCGATTCACAAGTATATTAAACAAACTTTGAAAAATTGACAATAGAATTAGTGATCTGAACACACAGAACTGATCGAAGATCAAATTACACGTATGTCATGATTTCAATGACTGAAAAGTGTTCTATTCCCACTACAAATCAAATTCATTATATACTTAATAGTTAAATGCATATCAATCTGATGATTTATCTAAGTAGATAGCTAGTTCGCACTTGATTTCTAAAACACGTTAAACATGCATTAACAATTAGAATGATCAACTACTTAACAGTGAATACATTTTCAAAAAAAATAGTAAACAAGTTCTACAAACGGATTGTTTTATGTATCAATGTGTGACTTTTGAAATTCATTTTACGACCCTAATCTTCGTAATTGTGAAAGAGATCACATTCGGTAATGAGTTCGGAAGACCTACTTTTCACGTGTCATAGTGTTTTTAATACAACAGTAAAGAATTATTTGTAAGCATCATATGGAACAAATAACTATCACTTGGTGAGCTAACCGATCAATAAACTACCTGAACAACTCTATGAGTTACCAAGTTAGGATTCATAAACTATTGTGTCAGGGAACTGTTGTTTTTCACATGAAATTAGTAGAACAATTCAAAGAACAATGAATTCAAGCAAAGTAATATCGTCTTATGATAACGTAATACTTACTAATATTTAATCATTCAAGTGCAAAATGATCATCAAACGAATGTCATTACATCAAATTGATGAACAGTAATAAGACGATGAAGACTTATATAAAATAATATATAAAACTGAAAAAATCATCCATCTTCTATACTGAGCCTGCTCATATCAATAAAAGGGCAGTACAAGTGTTTTCAATCCTTAAATACAGGAATATTGAAAGAAAACATACTGTGACGGATATATTGAAATCCGCCATTTCTGTGGAAGTCTAACTGGATGAACCTCTACATGGTTTACTAGCATTCGACGTAATCTATATGTCAATACAGAGAATGATACACAACTAAAATGAAGTGTAAAACATCATACACACCTACTCAATATAGGCTTTAATTGAATTCTACAAGTAGTTTTCTCATCATACGAACACACTGTATGTTTGGATGTGAAGTGATGCTGTTGAACACACGCTTAACCACTATAACACTTTCTGTCTTCTAGCTATAATAGGTATGCATTCGAAATGACGTCCATTCGCAGTAGACCTAAACGAATCATTACGGTAATCGATTTTCATATAAAATGTTTGCAATTGTGTAATAGAATCTAGTATTCGATGATGTGAGTTACGAAGACTAAGTAATCACCAAGCTTTCCTTGTTAGCAAATGTTTCAAATGTTTATGTTCGTTAAGGACTTCATACTTAGGAAAACTATCTAGTCAATCTAATCACCAAAATTGTTTCCATGACTAGCCGTCTACTTACACAGACTGTTGTTTCGCGTTCAATTGTTTGAAAGAGTTATCAAATATATGAGAGTAAGATGGTGATATTTATGTCCACAAGATTATTCAATATTCATTTGAGTTCGATCATATGCTTTAATACTCATTGCAAATACCATTGGGCGAACTCATCAAGATGAATAGTTGGTAGTTGAATGCAACATCTTACTCAAGAATTAAGTTCAGTGAAAATGTATTTACAATCCGTATAACTAATTATACTTTGAATACGTTATTAGATATGTAAAAGCATTGAAAGTTAATAGAGGAATATCCCCTTCAATATCAATATATGCAATTTAAAACAGTTCAGCATAACACGTTCCGATTGACATGCTCATCAAAGTGAATTCTTGACGCAGAATTAAAATTTGCTGGAAGAACTCTTTAAATGACATTATTACTGTCAGTCGAACATACTTTGCTGAGTTGTTTAGAACTCCTACCACATCATGTTTTGAATATTCTAATGGTATGTTTCAATGTTTAGAAAACGTGATGTATGTGTATGATGAAATGAAGGTTAACAGTGGAATCGAACTGTAGATTGTGAGTGTTCATGAACAATTACAGACCGACTTAATATGCTTGGATGTTATGAGTTTTGTCGTGACGTGACATCCAGTCTCATATCATGTAAATGAGAGAAACAACACGTATAATTATCCTTCCATTTGTAACTATTATGTTCCGATGTAATCAATTCTGGTAATGTCAAATAGGAAATTAGGAAAATATGATAAGTAATAGTAAACAAAACGATCTAACGATCTGTAAGATTATGTTAGTGAATTAGTGGTTTTGAATAATGCAAAGGATTAAAATAGTATATAACTTGAAATATACCGCACATATGTGATAGACTAAATGTAAACAGTAGTTGCATACATCATCGTATCAAATATACACCAGACGGTGTTTAGACTAGTGTGCTTCCAACAACTGTTGTTCATGGGTTAGTGAATAAATCGTTGTTCCGTACAGTTAATTCTTATTTTGAAATAACACCATCTGTATAGGATTGTCAAACCATTCACCATTCATGGATGAGAACACAACAAGTCATGCAAGTAAAAATATATTGTATTAATGTGAAGCTTTACAGAGTAGATGATCAGATTAATACGATTCATTGAGGTTGATAGACCCTGAACACCTGTAACCATAAACCTAAAGATGTATAATTTCGTATTTTGGCAGAATGGTTTTGGTTGACATTCAACAACTCACTCAACATTCTGTTATCCATAGAAATCATTCTTGACGATTCGGTTAACAAAACTGCCTAATGATATATCAGTTTATCATTGATCATGAGGTGAGAAATAGTACACTATTTAATGGTTGATTTTTATAGACGTCATCCCCATACAAATAACTAACACAAGAAACATGATATGTCTATGTGGTCAACGGAATAAACAGGTTAACATTGTGGTTGTTTTATTTCTAATCGAATCACTTATTCCGTTGTTCTGTACAAAGTTAACTTAATCAAAGTTCAATGAAAAAAGTAACCACTCATAAGTTGACAAAGTTGATTCAAAGTAATTGGTGAATTTCATTATAAATTCGTTTAATTTTATTGAATCATTTTTACTGTGAACATCAGAATCATTCCATGTGAGTTTGTTAAATTCTATCGAATGGTAGGAATTAAGATTGAATTTAGATTTGTTGATAAGTTGTATTATAAGTAGCAATAACAATGGTTACGTTTGATGTTATACGCTAACAACAATACAAATCACTCAGAGCAAATGATTTCAACCAGTTTCTATTACATATTTGGGAGAGATTCTTATAGATTCCCATTTTTGATGCCTCATTCTTCCTGAGTATGTTGAAGCTGAGAGATATGAATGAAATGGATGTTAAATATTCGATAGGATATTACTTTTCAGCAGTCTGTCCACAAACATGTTCGTAATGAACTTGGTATTGTTTGCTTGTATCTTCACACTGTTGTTCAGAACTGCAATTCATCAGTTTCTTGTTGGCATATTTGCATCCATTGCGAACTACGTCGGTGTTGCCTTAAGTCACAAGCTTTATTCGCATAGACGGATTGTGCCTAGCAACAGACGAAACGCGCTTCCTGGGTTCCACAACTAGCCACTATACATCTTTGCTTACAAAATCATGTTCATATTCATCTCGAACGACTCGCCACACACTCTACTCACTGCCTTCAGTGCTCTCCACAGTGCAACAAAATCTTTCCTGAAAATCATCGGAAAGAATAACGGAGAAGAGTAGTGAATATTCACTGCAAATTTCGAGCGATGCGATAAGCATTTAGCCTCACCATATAAAGACAGGTCGAAAACTTTTCTTGATAAGAATGCCACATGAGAAGATGAAGAATAAGAAAATGTAAGTCTTACACTACGATAAGTGACCTTTGACATTATTTTCACTACGGAATTTCTAATAGTACAAACTTCATTGTAGTAAGTCAGGGTGTTTGAGTATTATTCTTGATATAAAGAGGTACGAGTCCTCACTTCTAATGTTGAAATACAAACAAAGTATTTCCCTCAGAAATCGGGAGGACAGTCACTCTTCGATTGTATGATATCCAGTTGTAAACTGTGCCCAAATAACCACAAATTTTTCATACCTAAGTGATTTGAAGTATTTTCTGTGGTTGTCGTTTTTTAGTGAGTGAGTTTTCTACGGGATGTGGTCACTAACCCTTTGCTCAACCCTCCAGCTTTATCGTGGTACGGAACCGGCAGTAAACTCAGGGGAGCTCCAGGCGGACGTGGAACTTTATTATAGTGAAATAAGTAGACTAACGTAAGAAACAACATAATTCCATTGAGTATTATTTATTGAGATGAATAAATTAGTCAGTGTTAACTATCTTCACCAGATCGAGCGCGATAACGTTAATGACTTTAAGTCACTGTATGCAGTGAACAGCTAACGTGAATCTAATGAAATCAATTTTCATCGGCTATCGGTCTTGGTTATGAATCTCGTAATGATGATACATACAGCAAACTAGGCAGATGAAGTCAAATTCTGTACATGAATCCATACCTGTTGAAATACAATGAAAAAATAAAGGAATAGGCATGGGAATGAAAACTGAAGGTTTTACGTAATCCATGAAATTGATTATTTCCATTACTGTAATGTGAATTCTTACTTATTTCAGTCAACGTTAGAATTGGTGATTGTGGAAGGTGAATTTCCAAAGGTGAATTATCCACAAATCTCCATTGCAGATAGTTCAAAGATGATGAAATTCGAATTTGATGATATGTCAAATGAAACCAGTCAGAATAATTCTATTTGCATGTAAGACATTTTTCATTCCATTTGACAGATTCAGCTTTACTCAGTGTACAAATCCAGTTGTTCTCAGTGGTCTCATATTAACGTAAGTAATATATGTTTATAACATACGTATTCCCCGAGAATCATAACGACAATTTCCCATGTATTACTATTACGTATCATTCATTGAACCGATTAATACACTGTTATAAATAATTTGACCCGTGTTTGACAAGAATGTTATGATTGAGGAACAGCAAACTAGTTTGTTTAGTTTCCAGTACAAACAACTCTCATTTTTTGTTACATCACATCATAATAAATGACCATACTGAAATATCTTTAGGTATTTATTTGAATTCATAAATATTGGTACAAATGGTCAGCGAATACATATACGACACACAAGTCACTGTATTTGCGTGTGAGCTGTGACACTGCCCGAGTGACCAGATCGAAGCAAGCGGTTTTCTTACGGAGTAACACCCGGAGCCCTCGACTAAAACGCTTGATACACAAGTCAGTGGAGCAACGTCAGAAGATGCAGTCTCACAATAGTTTCACATGCCATTTCTTCCCACAGTATCCTGGAGCCATGTGCATCATTCGTTTGTAGTCAGTGTTTTCCAACTCCCCCAAAAGGATTCTCCGTGTCCACTAATCAGGTTGAAGCGCTGGACATTCGCTTTCTGTTTTCTCAATTTTGAAAACAACAAACCAGCCATGAGAGGGAAGTGAGTAGGACTTTTCTGGCAGTGGCTGTATACACGTGTCCATCTGAGAGAATTTCGAGATGGAGACCTATTTCTCCTCAATCTCGGCCATACCAGGGCATTTTCAAGATGAAATAAGATATTCAAGACGACCAATCATTAAGTATTCCAATCTTTGTTTATTTTGACAAGTTTCATAAACTTTTGAAAATGTCGAACTGAGACAATGAGAAACTTGTTCAACCATTTCATACATACAGATTAGGTAGAACACCTGATGCATATCTCTATGGCCTATTGTATATGTGAGTTTAGTATGTTGTACATTTCTCTCTTTTGTTCTTCAGATTTATCGGATTAGTTCTTGGATTAATAATAATATTTATTAAAAATCTACATACTAAATCCACAATGAACACAATCGTCATCGTGATAACGGTCAGTTGATTATAATATTAAAATTACATTCATGGTATTTTCATTCAACCATCGATTGAATTTATTGTAGATTTGTTTGTTGAATAATGTCAATATTGTCATGTTAGTTTGATAACGGTGATTGAGATAAAAGAATGTTTGAAGGTTGACTTGAAGAGATGATTTTCGATGTTGAATTTTAAGATCCCAATATGTTTGGAGATCCAGTTTCCATAGTTTCACTGATTTCATTGGTGATCCGTTCGTTTATGGGCTATTACTTAACTGGTAACTGGTGAAAATAATGTAACATTAAAAGGTATTCGTCCATGTTATTGGATAATTCAGAAATATGTAGACGTGGATACACGTGATACCGATACATTCCACTCTCACCTACGTTTGTTGATATTACCATTTGTAAGATGTGGAATGGGTCGTAAACACAGAACAACTAAACGAATTGGATTTCTGTCATTTTCATTTGTGTAATCATCCACACACTTTATCTGCCACTGAACTTGAGTTTAACGATACACGAGTCATTATTTGGTGCATCAAGTTGCAGTCACCACTAGTTGTCGTGGTTCTCGGTTTACCCAAGTTAATAGAATTCACACACTATAGGTAATAAATCTCGCAAAACATGGTCATGTGTACTGGATGAGCGAATTAGCTTTGAAACTACTTCATGTTTGTCAATATGACAGACTTAGATAAGCATTCCTTCCCATGTGCTTGTATCTATAAGTATTCATTTCTAAGCATTTCAATCGAATGCAGGACAGTGAAGATTATTCTTTCATTATTTCTTTAATTGCTGACCGATTCATCTTCTGAACTAATAATAATTTGACACTACTTTTCCTCTATTCAGATGATCTTTATAATTGTCGGTGTTGTATTACTTATGTCAGTTGGAAAATGGTACGAACAAATTATTTCTGTATCTATAGCTACCGCGCTCTTCATCATGGCCGTTTTACTGGATATAAAGCTACAAAGTTCAAAAATGAAATGGATGATAATCTTGTTCACATTGTGTTGTGTATTTGCTGTAACTGGGTTGATTTTCTTTGTTTTCGGGGTGATATTTGATATTGTAAGTTGATTTAATCAAAGATTTCCACATTCCACAAGTGGTTTTCTTGAATAGCTACAGTTGTCCTAATGAAATGTTGCCGATAATGAATATCGATGAAACGTTTCCAACATTGAAATAGAAATACATTTTCAATTCGTATTTCATTGAGGAATATTCCAAACAAATCTTTGTTTTCTAATACATGTTTGGCTGCGCTGAAAATTCATTCACATCATTTCACCGCCATAGTAAATTTAACAGTGTTTTCAGAAGGGGTTTGTGGAGATTTTTTTCAGAAATTTTCACAGATTGAAATCATGAGTCAGTTGAAGCTAGACCACCATTGGAAACCTGGAAGCATTGGACGGCCGTTTCGTCCTAGTATGGGACTCCTCAGCAGTGCGCATCCACGGTCCTGCACCCCGCGGGATTCGAACCTAACAACAGTGTTTCCACCATCATATTTTCATCACGTATAAATGCTAAATCAATCCAGTTTCCTTTACACATGGATTAAAACTGGTAAACGTCTGCAATCTGATGTGAAGTTTGTACTGCACGTTGTTGGTACATAACATCATGAAATTACGTTATCATTTGAGAAATTGATTGTCAATACTATCTATATATTGTGATTGTGTAACAAAATGCTAATTACAGCGAAACCAGAACAGTACATCTTCAAGCAACGATTTCATATTCGTGGAATAGGTAGCTTGAATGATTCATGATACAGTCTTTGACGAAACTGATTCGTTGTTTAGACAACAGTCAAGCATGAGACAGAATGATTACACAATGTGCGAATTCAGAATAACAGCTTGATCGGTCTCATACATGAATTGGTACATAATAGTTTAAAATTGGTAGAGTTAATTAATAAAGTAATACTGTTTATCCACTGATACCTATGTAGATCTGTGATGAAGTTGGGTGACTTGTTTTCTTTTTTTATTTTAGAAAAGTTTACTAATTGCAACCTTGGTTTGTTGGTGCGGTGAAATGTTAATTGTAAGTTCCGAATAAATAAGCGAATTCCAGTACAAATAACCGTTCATTGATTATTATGCATTCAAAGATATCGTTCTGTTTAAATTAGAACTTTGAAGCATTAGTGTCTACTATTCACAACATTCACAACCATTCATCACGAAACATTTCGAAGCAAACACAACGAGATACCAAGCTGAATCGCTGAAAGAGAGGCGTTGAGTTGTTGAACGGCTCAATCTATATGATGCTTTGTTATAAAAACGATCATCTGTCAATATTTGACGGGTCAAAATACAAGGCACTTACTGTTTATTTGTTATGTATGAGTGTTCAGAAATTACTAAATGTGTAACTCTAAGTCATCAAATGCATAATATTTCACTGATACACATATTGATATGGATGCATCGATAATGAAGTATTGATCTACACTTTCATAATTACAGGTGGTTACCTGCACAAAATATTATCTGGACAGCTATCGCAAATCACGACAGTTTTCCACACTGTACTGTGTTTTCCTATTGATGTATGAATACATCGTACTTGTCATCAGTTTAAAATTCTCTTTGAATTCAGTCATCGATTGTAATTGGAATAACAAGACAATGATTAGACACGATGAACAGATCCTTTTCCATTGAATGTTTTAATCAGTTCACAGATATTTAGGTGGAATATTTTGAAGATTATTGCAAACTGCTTTGTTATTCATAATAGACGTTCTATTAAATAGACATTTGTTTGTTGAATTAGATGTTTGGATTGAAAATATTCGCTTAAAATGCAAACAGACTTTACAGAAAAATGCATATTTATACAGTTAGGACTACCATGAATATTGACACGTGAAATAAATATTGATGAATAAGAAAAAGACACCATTTCACTTTCAAGGATAGAATTAGACTTAACGGGACAATTTTTAAGATATTTTTATGAATATCTCAACACCTCCCTTTAGTTAAGTTAAAAGTGACGTATCCAAAGGTTTACTTGACATTTCTTTGGTTATCTTCGCCTGCGATCCGGCCGCCATAGTAACCACCCAGAAACAGAGGGATGTTCTACCAGAGTAGGTGACTTAGTTTTCTCTGTTTTAAGTATTGTGGAAGTTGAAAAGTATCCAACAGCAAGTCGAGTGGGACGCGTTTAATAATTGCTTCTTTCTCACTAGCTTCCCTTGGCCTTAGTTGATTCTGGTGCCTGGTACAGATATCTTTGTTCACCTCGACATCATATATGGCGTCCCCATGTTTCTTTGTGACTTCAACGTCTACCCATCTATCACATCCGTGTCTATAGTCCCGTGCATACACTTTCGCACCAACTACTTAAGGAATTCTCGTAATCTGTATCTGGGGGCTTTGCTGGGCCACTTGTTCGGGTGTCATCACACCGCGAACTGTTCGTAGCTTTCGCCCCATAGGCATCTCAGCAGGGGACTGGAAGTTTGGCAATAAGTCATTTGAGGTTGTCCGGTACACAACTAGAAATCGTTCTATGATATCTCCTGCGGTCCCCTCCACTCGCGCTTTAAGCATGGCTCGTTTAGACGTATCAACGAACCTTTCAGCTTGTTCATTAGATTGCGGATGATATGGCGTAAAACAGACATGGATGATCGAGGTTTGCGGGCGAAATTCTCAGAATTGGCTAGATGTGAACTGTGAACCACTGTCTATTATTATTGTTTCTGAAAGACCATGCTGAGTGAAGATCTGATTAAGGAGTTTGATGGTTCGAGTTGTAGCGGGTAGCGCAATTGGCAATAGCCATTTGGGGTAGGAGTCAACCAGTATCACATATGTGGTACCATATAGGGTTCCGGTGAAGTCAATATGTACTCGCGACCAGGGATTTTCTGACTTTGGCCAGGGTACTGCAGGCACGTTAGGGGGATTTTTCGCAGCTGTGTGACAATGCGAACATCTTGTGACGAAGTTGAAAATCCGCTTGTCCATGTTCGGCCAATATGCATAGCTGCGTGCGACGGATTTCATACGGTTTATCCCTGGGTGTCCATGGTGAAATTGACGTAGGAACTTGGAGCGTAGGGTTGTTGGAATTACTACGAGTTCACCTAACATCAAACAATCGTTAACAACACAGAGGGCTCTGGACGATTCGCTAGTTGTTGCATACCACTACTCAGCTGTTTAACTGGTCATGTCCTCTGAATATAAGTGATGGCTTCTTTGAAAATCGGGTCCTCTCTGGTAGCTTCCCGAACATCTTTTAGCGGTAACAGGCATTGCTCAAAAGGCATTTGCTAATTTGGTAGCACCGGAATCCTCTCCCGTCTATATCATGCTAATGGTTACCAGAGGGTAGCCGGGTACACTGAAAAAGTCCTCGGTGAGTGTTGATTGTCAAAATCTCTCTCGATTCCAGAGTGACTGGAATTTGAAGGTAAGCATCCGCCAGATCGAGCTTAGCAAAGTAGACACCACCATTCAAAATAGTAAATAAGTCACCTGAGATTGGCAGCAGATAGTGATGCTGTTGTGGAACCGCGATGAGTCCTAAGGAAAAGTCTGCACAGATGCATACGGAACCAATGAGTTTTTTACAGCCACAATTGGTGCAGCCCACGATGAATAAGAAACAGGTGCTAAAACACCCTCAGTTTCTAAACGTTGAAGTTCAGCGTCAACCAGTGGTAGAGATGCGTATGGAACTGGACGTTTTTGGCGACAAACTGACATGGCTTCTAGCTGCAGTCTTAAAACAGCTTTCGTTGTGGAACAAAGTCCGAAACAAGGTTGGAAGAGTTCAGCGAATCGTTTTTGAAGGTCTGCAGAATGCTGTTGTGTAGAGGCAGTAGTTTGTACTTGATTGCAGATAGCGCTAATGAGAATATCAGCGAGACCAAGTTCTTCGAACCAATCTAAACTTAGAAGGTTGAGCGGAGAATTGGTGATGTAGCACTGTGGAATCCAAACTACGGTTTGGACTGCAGAATAGCCGTACAGGTAGGTTAGACACGCGCTCTTGCCCTTCAAAATCAAAACAAGTAATCCGGTAAATGACGACTCTATAATTCATCACAAATTTAAATGTACATCGTGACCTAAACAAATATTACCACTCGGCTATTCAACCAATAATTGTTCAGTCAATCAAATCTAAATTGCAATAAATAAGGACGTTGGTAAAAGATGCGGGAAAAACTACCAGTCACAACAAATAAACGCTATTCCATCCTGACAGGAAAGAACGCGCACAAAAAGAGGAGCAAATCAATATGGATGCCGCCAAGAACAAGTATCAAGTAAAACAACATAGATGCAGTTCGGGAAGAAACACAAAAACCTAGTGAAGGCGCAAGAAAAATAAAAACTATGATAAAAAATACAAATATTAACAACCCAATTGTAATCAAAAGACTAATAATGTAGAACTAAGGGAATCGACAGGAACAATGTGCAAGTGTATACATGGAGTGATTTTCACACACACACAAAACATTCAAAACAGGTCTTACAGCACTCACCATTGAAGGTTGTACCTCTGAATGAAATGCAGCAATAGGGTTCATCATGAAGTTGGAGATGACTCCCACAGGCACTGACTGCTGTCTGAGTGGATGGTTTGATGACGGGTTGGTCCAAGTTTCGCCAAGTCATTTTCGAAAGAATAATGATATCTGATGCAGTATCCAACTGCAAACGAACTGGCTGACCACTGATTGAGAGGGTCTGAAATTTGCATCGAGTCGCGGCATGAGTGTAGGAGACTACGGCTGAACTTTTTGATGAGATAATCGGCTTTTTCGGAAAACGACGCTGCTTCTGTGCATTTAGATGGTCATTGGATCGGTCGGATTTGCGAAAGTCGCTTTTGTGACCAATTTTCTGACAGCGATCGCACACATGCTGTTTGAATGGACAAAACTTCACATAGTGTCATGCTCCAGAGTGCCAACATGTCGAACGGGGCTTCTTCTGAGACGGTTTGGAGTGATTAGAGTCAGAAACAGCGCTGGCGTTTGACAGGCTCGGGGTTGTCGATCTTGAAGATTTTTTCTGATGTTGAACAGCATGAACTTCGGAAACACCCTTGCCCCCAGATTGAACCAAAGTGGGGTCACACTTAAAATTTATGATGCATTGGTACTTGTCTATGAGCGCATTGAGCGACAGTGTTGGGTCTTGTTCAAGGTGGTTAAGCAACCGAGTTCGGATGCTGGAGAACTTGGGTGATTGAAGACTGTATATGAGTACTAGGGGCTTGAATTGATCTTCAGCGGGGGATCGGAGCTTGAACCGTCCGCACAACGCTGACGTGGTTCAAGGAGTCATCGGTCTCATTTATGACCAGTCTTAAGCAGCGATATGGAGTATTGAAAAGTGAATGACGATAACCGAAAACGTGCCGAAGAGATTGAATAGTGGCGTCCAAGGAATGGTCGTGTGGGTTCTGCGTAAGAATGAAGTTGCAATACTTGTCGAGCTCGGATGAACCAAGTTTCTGAAGGACAGGACGCACCTTCCACGAATAATCTCTGTCAGCAAAGTCAACTTCGAAAAGGTCTTCATAACGCCTGAACCAAGTATCGAATGTAATATTGGCGTCACGATCGTAATGAAATTCCGAAATACCACTGGCAATACCATCAACTGATTTAAGGATTGTCGCTGTATTTGGGACTCGAGAAGATATGTGCGCCTGAGTAATCAACTCCATCAGCTTCAGCTGTTGTTCGAACAATTTTTCTAATTTGGCTGGATCCATAGTTAGTCAACAACTTGTTTACTAAATCTCCATCGCTGAATTAGTGTGGACCGCGGGTTGGCTACTCTAATTTCTACCGACTGACCGAATTCAGATGTCCCAGTACGACCCCAATACTGTTACCCAATCTCCAATATATCAGAACATGAACCGTAGATGAAAATGGTTTATGTGGTCAGAAGAAAAATAAGAATAATTCTTTACAGACAAATGCATACTTATACAGTTAGAACTACCGTGAATATTGACGAATAGGAAAATGAAACGTGAAATAAATATCGACCAGCAGGGAAACAATACGTGATATGACTACTGACCAATGAGAAAATGGAACCATTTCACGTTCAAGGATAGCATTAGACTTAACAGCATAATTTTTGGGATATTTTTCTGTATATCCCAACACAGACATTGAAGCACATTTCGATTATACTTGAAATTACTACAAACCAAATTGACTAGATAGCTTTGCACAACGATCGTATTTTCCAATTACATACGTGTCGTGACTTTGACAAATGATTTATTTTTCAGTGATGGGTTTTGTTTGTCTGACAGTGTTTGAGATGGATGGTTTTCATTGGTTCTCCAGGAAACAACTACCTTCTTACCTCCACATAAAAGTAGGCGAAGACAATTTCTTCTCTTATCAGTTGCATATTATTGTCTTTCGAGCCCCACATTCATCATTATTGTTGATTTCCCCCTTTTTTATCATAACCTATCTCGCTCTTGTTTTATAATGTGTACCAATTTCAGTATGTTCAGTGACTGCTAATTGACCTGATTGCCAGTTTTCTAGAAATTCGCTGCTTATTCTCGTATTTGATCTGTCTAACATGTCGAATTGTATGGATTGATTTGAAAGAGTTTGTTGGTGTATGTATTGAGCTAATGAAAATCATTTTCCCGGATAAACGTTCGTTTATTGGTTTACTCATTTAATTTCATGCCTGTTATTGAGTCAAATTACACTTGTTCATGTCATTTGTGAAATCTGTCCTGTTCAGGTACATTCACTTGATTTTGTTCTTCATGTTTATTTATAGAAGTTAAGATAGTAGTACTGAAATCGTATTTGTATGCAGGATATTGTGAATAAAATAATTTTTATGCTTGATTGAAATACATAGCCTACATATTAAACATAATTATGAATGTCATTGACGAATAAGCTTGTAGTGACTCACATTTATCACGAGAACACGACTGGTTTAATAAAAACAATTATTATTATAACCAACTGTACCAGTGTTTGTTTTAACGTGCTTTTGTTTGACTGTGCTAATGACAGCTATTCTGTGCCTCCATTCTTTTACTCACTCTTTGATTGTAACTTTGCGCGAATTCGGTTACGTTCTGTAACCAAGCTTGTATCCTGGCACGATCTCGGTATCCTTTCGATAACACGAGATCGCCAGCAAATATATATCTCGACTTGGTCCATTAACTGTCTTCTGATATTTGGCTTCTCGGGGATTTTATGGATTTATTTGGTTACGTTCAACCTTCGTCTTCTGATTAACTTGGCACGTGTTTCTTGGTAGCGGTGTTCATAGTCAACCTCAACTCGCGACGCCACGCTACAAGCTAAAGAAATACAGCAATCGCATCGAATCTCCAAGATGAACTAGAACTTGTTAATGCAGAACTCAGATTTATGAAAACAGTTTAAGATGAAGTGCATTGATACACATGAAACAAAGCCTACTGAATAATGTTAATTTTAATAGTCCAGATCTAGACTCAATTGAAGTTAGACCACCTTGGAAAAACTGTGAGCACTGGATTCGAATCTCGCAGGGATGAACCGTGGCTGCGCACTACTGAGGAATCCTGAAATAGGACTAAACGGCCATCCAGTGCTTCCAGGTTTTCCATGTTGGCCTAGTTTCAATTGACTCATGGTTTCAACTATTACGATTGTTATAATATCTACAGTGACCCCTTCTGAAAAAAAATAACCAAATTATTCGCCTTTAACCATATACTCGATATTCAAACGAACTGTGTTTAAAGTGAAAATTTTCTAAAATTGCTTCCAGATATTATTCTGTATGACGTTCGAGAGCAAAATTTATAAGAATCATTAAGGACAGAAAATCACATGTCGTAGTCATTAAACTGCTTCACCAATCTCATAGTCAAGTTGTTCCTGTATCTACAAAAAACGAGTTAACTGTTAAACGGTACTTTCTATACACCTCCATAGCTTTGATACATAACTGATCACAGTGGAATATATGTACAAACTATCTGGGTTTGATTACTATATTTTTCCAGTTCGGTAAAATGACGATGTAAATCTTGTTCAGGTTGAAGTTGAAAATGAG
Source organism: Schistosoma guineensis (assembly GCA_944470375.2). NCBI lineage: Eukaryota > Metazoa > Platyhelminthes > Trematoda > Strigeidida > Schistosomatidae > Schistosoma > Schistosoma guineensis. Next base: position 24,546,529 of record OX103895.1, read on the forward strand.
ACTAAAGTGTTTTCAACATTTTCACATACCTATTTATCATCTTCATTACACAAATGTTGGCTATCATTCGAGTTTATCAGAAGAAATCTAAGATATACCAAAACAAGGTGGAGTTCATTCATAATAGAATCCACAACAGATATTCTCGAATGTATTTTTTCAAATGACAACTTGGAAGTTGCTTAATAATACTAATGATAAGACACCAATGTTAACTGATAACCTAAAGTGAAATTCTCTTAACATAAATAATAATGCACTTTACCATTTGTCATCAACTAACTACTATTTCAAGAAGCAGAACATGCCTACGAGATGGAATGTGTAATCTCCCAAACAGATAGCACTCAAATATGAAATGAGCATATGATACATTGTCAGTAACAATACACAGATTTTGTCACAATGAGTTCAGTAAAGTAAAAGCGGATCAATTATTACAAACTTCAGAATCTATTATGAAGATGTAATTGAAAATATTATTGTCCAATTACATAAATCTGCGTCATGGTACATCGAAATAGAGAATGCAACTGCTCAGAGGAATATAAAAATCAAGGGCATCATTTTTATTCAAATGATTCGAATGATTGAGGATAGAACAGAACAAGCTTAAGATTATTGCCCTTCTTCATCTAGTAGGATTCGATCAACGATGCCATCAAGTAGAAACCTAGGTATATTTAACGATTAAAAGAGTAACATTGATAAATTATAGTGAGACTCTGTTCTGAGTCCATTAGACTATGTTGGGTTTTGTTTTGAAAGCCTCCCAAAAGTTTGCTTACATCACCTTCGTCGGTAGGGAATCCCGGAATTTGACTATTCTTAAAGTGTAGATGGTGTGCATGCAGTCCATTCTTCTATGTTGGATCTCGAAATTCTGGGTGTTTCCCCTGAGATGTATGTTGAGACTGGACTTGACGAAGTAGTTAAGAAGACGAATTGGAGTATTTCGCATGCCAAAAATCATTAAAAGGTCACCTGCAAGACTCCTATACTCTGATGGATAAAGATTCAGAGATTGGAGACACTCTTCATAAGGCTTTGAAATGTTGAAAGTAAGTTCACTTTTATCCAAACAACTATGATGTCTAGTCAGATCCCCTTGTAGTGTCGTCTCGCTTGCAAAATGCTCTGCAAAGCCTAACATTGTCACAAAACAGTGGTAAATTAGACTATACTTGTTAAGGAATGTGATTGATTCAAAACAGAAACAGAATTGGTCTTGCTACTGATGCCCGGAGTCTCAACTTGAACATTGTGCAGCCTAAGAAAAGCAAATTGCACCCAAACCTTGAAAACTCGATTATGTGGATGCAAAGTAAACCATTCTGTTAACGGTGACTTGATACCTGACAATCTGAGTATATCCATGAGACATACAATATTGATATTATCAAAAGCTTCTTATTAGTAAGATTACATAAGATTAACGTCTCCCATACGTTCAAGTATGCTTATTTATCTGTACATTGCAGTCAACAGGCTGTATAAAATGCTGAAGAGATCATTTCTGAAACCAGGTTGTTGGGGTGGGAAAGTTGTGGACGACAAGTGGCCATGTTAACCGTCGTTTATTAAGGACTCCGCAAATTTTGATGGTATTGAGAGAAGTGGTACCGCATGGCAGTCGACTAATTTGTTGGTTACAACCTCACTCTTTATGCTGCATTTCTTCTCAAAAATGTTTGTGAGCTTGTATTGGAGACCATTTATTGAAAATCAGCCATTGATATCTGACCTTATGATAAAAGGAAACACCTACTTCACCACCATTTATGATGATTAATTATATGCACCTTAATTAAATTGAAAACATACTCATCCTTATTTGCACCAATCTTGAAAGCACACTTTAAAGAAAGAACGAAGAAAGTGAGTAATAGTAATTACAGAATTCATGCCAGTTTACAGGGGCATGATCAATTTGATATAAATAGTAACATTAGATGTACAGAGCAAACATGTGATAGAAGAAAGTTTTAAGTATACTAGTTCAGTAATTGTTTAGGTAGTAACATGTATATTACAACCAATCAATACATCAGCCGGGAATATTTAATATTTCTTAAATGAACAGCCTGTTGATTAATGAACAGTGTAATTAAGGTCAATTCGTGTGCCAGATCGAATTAATGATAATTATCTATAACTAGAAAAATTAAAACGATAACAGAGAGCATGGAACAACAAAGCAGTAGTTACCCAAATATATCAATCAGGTCTACCTAAATGCGTGTGTCATGTGACCCGGTGATATACTGTTGATGTTATTCAAATTGGTTAAACTTGCTAGGGATGGTGTTAACATAAAATGGCAGCAAGTAGGTGGTTTTATTTAGAGAATGCACTAATAAAAATGGCTAAACATTTAAAGTGCCTATAATATCACTTGTGGAGTGAGATACACTTACAGGTGCCAGACCATTCAATGAATTTTCAGAGGAGCAGTATGCATCGATGCAGCGAATAAATAATCGGAGTGATTTTATCGTACGGATAGATTGTGGTAGGATATTTCAGAGTCTATTTCATTTACAGGTGACGTGATTCATATAAATGGTAACAAAACAGTTTGGTTGATAAGAAAAGATAACGATACCATATTTGACACGTTATAATGAGGATTGGACAAGTCATATTACAATTACAAGTGCACAGTACTTAAACTATTTGAACTCGTATGGTGACGATTACAGTGCAGTGACTTTGCTTTGTTAATCAACCATCTTTGTAATCGTTATTATTATAAATCTCAACGATGTTTGAAATCAGAATTCAATAAGAAGCGGATAGCACAAATCACAAAGCTACAAGCACATCAAACGAATTTGAAGCACAGAGGCAAATGTTTGCACGCAAGCGAATATAGAGACAAATTTACAGTCAAATCGAATAAGGCGCAGCTAGGCAAGGCAAAGACTAATAATAGGACATAAGTACATATATACATGAAAAAGAGAATGAATCATGGAGCAATATTGAAACGTTCAACATTCGTAGCTAGAGTCTATCAAATGACCAAGTGTACATGTTTACATAGACAAGATAGTGATCATAATACTACAAATTATTATGCAATTTGTTACTGTTCAAATAACATTGTCTGTTAAAAAAGTTAAAAAAAAATACTTACTTACGCCTGTTACTCCTAATGAAGCATAGGCCGCCGACCAGCATTCTCCAACCCACTCTGTCCTGGGACTTCCTTTCTAGTTAATTTTTCTCATGTCTGCTTCCACTTCTCGGCTTAGTTTGTTATTTGATCTTCCTCTATTCTCATGTCTATCTCCATTTCCCGGCATAATGTATTCTTTGGCCTTCCACTTTTCCTTTGACCTTCAGAATTCCATGTGAGGGCTTGTCTTGTGACGCACTTGGGTGCTTTCCTCAATGTGTGTCCTATCCACTTCCAGCACTTCTTCCTGATTTCTTCCTCCACTACAATCTGGTTTATTCTCTCCCACAGTAGGTTGTTGCTAATAGTTTCTGGCCAACGGATCCGAAGTATTTTGCGTAGACAATTACTAATAAACACTTGTATCTTCAGGATGATGACTTTCGTAATTCTCCAGGTTTTTGCCCCATACAGTAGAACTATCTTGACGTTTGTATTGAAAATTCTGACTTCGGTGTTGGTTGACAGTTGCTTTTAGTTCCAGATGTTCCTCACTTGTAAATATGCTGTTCTTGCTTCTCCAATCCACGCCTACACATGTCCATCAGATCCACCCTGTTCATCAATGATGCTGCCCAGATATGTAAAGGTTTTGACATCTCCCAAATCTTCTCCGTCAATTGTGATTGGATTGGTGCATGTTGCGTTGTATCGGAAAACCTTGCTTTTCCCTTTGTGTAGATTGAGACCTACTCCTGTTGAGGGTCCTGTTACCATACTGGTCGTTTTCTCCTGCATTTGTTGTTGCGTGTGCCATAGATAGGCCAGATCATCTGCGACGTCTAAATCGTCCAACTGCATCCTAGATGTCCATTGTATCCCGTGCTTCCCTCCAGATGTTGATGTCTTCATGATTCAGTCGATCACCAGGAGAAAGTGAAAGGGTGAGAGTAAGCAACTTTGCTTGACACCGGTCTCTACTTCGAACGACTTTGTCAACTGTCCTCCATGCACAATTTTGCAGTGTAATCCATCATAGGAATTCCGTATGATGTTGACTATCTTCTGAGGCACGCTGTAGTGTCGAAGACGTTTCCATAGTGTTGTTTTGTCCACGCTGTCAAATGCTTTTTCTTAGTCAATGAAGCTGATGTGGAGTTATAAATTTCATTCAATTGATTGTTCCACAATGATCCGTAGAGTTGCGATTTGGTCTGTACACGATCATAACCTCAGGATAATTTCTTTAAGATTCATTACATTTTGAACACATCAATTCTAACTGAAGTTTGTACTAATGATATCGTTCAGAAGAACGATGAAAGCTCCATGACAAAACTACCCAACTCAGAGAGCAAAATTTCATCAAAATCACTCACCCGAGCTACAAATCTTCTCTACCGTCTCAAATACAAATGAGCGTAGTATGATTCTCGTTGTTCGAAATAGGGAGAATTTCTCCAAAAAACAGGCTTTCACTCGAGAACAACTTTATTTTCTCCATGAGTGTCTTCATCAGCATATTCTACCAACATATTTGAAGTACAGACGTTCAATCAACCGCCCAATGAGATGAAGCATATGTGAACAAAAAATAACAATCGCTCGCGTGATTCGTTGATTTACCAATTCACAATTCCCCTTGTATTTATAGTTTTAAGGATTACTTTTAGCCTCGTCACCATTTCTGAAGCATATTTACGATCAACATTCTTACGATTAACATCGGAGCAACTATAATGCTTTGTTCAATATTTCTAATAATAAATATTGAGGATATAACCATAAATATAAACAAGTGATTGCATCAAGTGTTATATGCTCAATATGTGTACAAGCATACATTACACAAGCAAGTGGCTATCACGGCTGAGAAGCTAAGTGAATAACGCGATGGTGTTTGATCGACAAGGCGGGATCGTGGATGCGCACTGATGAGGAGTCCCATATTGGTTTAAACGGCTATTCAGTGCTTCCAGGTTTTTCACAGTGGTCTAGCTTTAATTGGATCATGATCTCAAATATTAAAATTACTATATTATCCACGAAACCCCTTGTGATATTTTGATTTGTTGAATTACTGTTTGAACTTAATTATTTTTCAGTTGAATTTAATTGTCACAGTTAAGCATATTTGATATAACCGATAGTTTACAATATATTTCCTCTCTTACATGTATATTACGATAATACTTTAATAAGATTAATTAAAGCAAATCAGAATCAGGATTTAAGCCCCAGAAGTGAAGAACCAGATTAACATTAGAGAATATTTTACTCCATACACAGTGAATCCAGAGTTGAACTTATTGATAAGAAGGAATATCGCATATTTAATAGTCCGTAGATTTAGGCTGTTTGACAATGTTCACACATTACTTTCATTACTAAACATCGTTGTTAATGGTTAGTTCGATCAAAATGGTAATTCACTGTACCTTATTATATTGAATGAATTACTTTAAATAGTAAAAAATGCAATGAATTTTGACAGATTGACTTGAATTAGTTGTCATGATCAATCATAGTTCATAAAGAAAAATGCTCACAAATGATATTATTTAAAGAAATGAACTTACAATGTAGCTCTTTATTAAGTAATTCATACTTTACATCACTTTCTAATGTTCGTTCGTCAACCATAAAAGATGAAGTATCACTGTGTGGTGTTTGCTACTTATATTGACATAAGTAGTAGATGATGTTAGTCGTGAAAAAAAGGTCTGACAGCAGAGGGACAAGAGGATCGAACAGTGAAGAATCGAAACAGAATGTAATTTGTATGAAAATGCAAGAACAATGAAGTATGAGTAATTTTGAGACAATCGATGGACATTTTGCAAATTAAGCACTTACTTTATGATTGTTAGATTTTATTAACAAGTTCTGTAATTTTGTGTCAAATACATTCAATTGTCCCCGCTCGTGTTCTGTTCACTACATCTGGATAGGCGGTCTGTCCGAGTATGAAACTTGTCAGCAGTTTACATTTACAACTTCTGTTGAATCACAAATAGATGATAAGCGCTTACTGTGAGACTAAAAGTCCTGGTGGGTTCGATCCCCGTTGCGATTTCAATGGTGGCCTAACCAAAATCAGTCCTTTATATGTGTTGTGGATGCGGAGGAATAGACCAATAATTATCATGTTAAGTCCAATGGTGTCCTTGGACTTTAAAGGTACATTCTCTATTGGTCGATGTTTACTTCACTTGTTAAATATTGTACAAAATGTTGTTTCCTATTTTATGGTACGATGTGGTATGCTTGATTGGTATATAAACAAAGTATGTTTGAAATATAATGATTCATATCTCAGAGGTTGTGACTTGTGTTCGGGACTCAACTAACTGGGCTGGACAGGGAAGCAGGACCAATCAGAACTGTAGGCCGTTCGTTCGTGTTTACGTGTCACTGTAATCGATCGATAGGTACGCTGCTCTCTAATTTTCCAGTCAAGGACACAACAATTAGCACAGGGCAAAAATCGACAGCAACACAAAGCCATAACAATATGAAATAGAAAAACTCAAAATTTCTACAAGCCCCATATATTTATAATATGTAGATTAATAGAATCGTTAAGATGATTTCTAGTAAAATACATTTTTACAACAAAGTACAATTAAAAGGTTCTTTATTGATATAGAAAGATGATTTATTTTCATGCTGACCAATAAGTACCGAGAGTTTACCGCAAATCCTAAAGCTTCATAGAAGACTAAACATTCCTGTTTAACAAAATCATTTCAAATTATGTCATTCAAAGTAATCGGAAAGATCTCTAAAGTAAAGTAAATTGCTTAACATGATATCATTACAACTAATCATATAGGTTAGACATTAACACCGTCGCATACCGACTTAGTAGTTTAGAGGTTAAGCTTTCGTGCGCAAGACTGAAGGCACTGGGTTCGAATCTCGTGATCGGGATCGTGGATGCCCACTGCTGAGGAGTCCAACAATAAGACGGAACGGCCATTCAGTGCTTCCAGGTTTCCAGTGGTAGTCTAACATCAATCGGTTCATGATCTCATTTGAAAAATATAACTCTTACAACTTTAAATGTTATTCATCAGGCTACAAAATTTTTGAATCACTCCCACTTATATCATGTAAAGCTTCTTTGACATATTCATATTATCCTTACGATTATTATAACTCCGCCTGTAGCTCTTATAGGGTTGCTGCCGGTCCCAAGCCCGGGTAAAGGAGGAGGGTTGGGCATGGGGTTAGCGTCCCCATCCCGTAGAAAACTAACTCGCTAAAAAAACGTTTACCAGAAAAAATAATCCAAACCATTTTAACTCTGCCCTGGGAGTTAGAAGGTCTTCATTTAGAAGAATTATGACGCTTCATGGTGAAAGCCGAGTTCCTTCGGAAGCCACGAGGCCGATGCCCCTTCTAACAACCAGAGCAAAAATTTTTATAGGTACATGGAACGTTCGAACAATGTGGGAAACCGGGAAGACCAGTCAAATATCAATGGAAATGAGGAGATACAACTTAGCAGTACTGGGAATCAGCGAAACCCACTGGACCCAAGCTGGACAGAAAAGGCTAGCTACGGGAGAGATGCTGCTATACTCCGGTCACGAAGAGGACAATGCTCCACACACTCAGGGAGTCGCTCTTATGCTGTCCAAAGTAGCACGAAATGCACTTGTAGGATGGGAATCTCACGGATCCAGAATCATCAAAGCATCATTCAAAACAAAGAAGGAGGGGATCTTAATGAATATTATCCAATGTTATGCACCCACTAATGATAGCAACGACGACATTAAAGATCAATTCTACGAGCGGCTGCAGTCAGTGATAGAGAAATGCCCAAGAAAGGACCTCACCATTCTAATGGGAGATCTAAATGCCAAAGTCGGAATAGACAACACTGGATATGAAGATATTATGGGACGACATGGACTGGGAGAAAGAAACGAAAATGGAGAAAGATTTGCAAATCTATGTGCATTCAACAAATTGGTCATAGGAGGCACAATATTTCCACACAAGCGTATACACAAGGCTACATGGATCTCACCGGACCACACTACAGAGAACCAAATAGATCATATTTGCATCAACAAAAAATTCCGAAGGACAATTGAAGATGTGAGAACCAGGAGAGGAGCTGACGTAGCTTCAGATCACCACCTAGTTGTAGCCAATTTGAAACTGAAGCTAAAAAAGAACTGGACGGGTGGACAAACAGCAATACAAAGGTTCAATACAGCCTTCCTTCGAGATACTGTCAAACTCAATGAATTCAAGATAGCTCTCAACAACAGGTTCCAAGCCTTACGAGATCTACTGAAAGAAGAAGAAACTACTATGGAGGACAACTGGAAAGGCATCAAGGAAGCATTAACTTCAACGTGTCAAGAGGTTCTCGGTCTAAAGAAATACCATCATAAGGAATGGATCTCTACAGAAACAGTGGACAAGATCAAAGAAAGGAAGAACAAGAAGGCAGCAATAAACAACAGCCGAACACTAGCAGAGAAAGTCCAAGCACAAGCTGAATACATAGAAGCAAACAAACAAGTGAAGAGGAGCATTAGAGCCGACAAGAAGAAATACGTGGAAGAACTAGCAACGACGGCAGAAAAAGCTGCTAGAGAAGGAAATATGAAACAGCTTTACGATACAACGAAGAAACTATCAGGGAAATACAGTAAACCAGAGAGGCCGGTCAAAGACATAGAAGGCAAGCCAATCACCGAAATTCAACAACAACGTAACAGATGGGTAGAATACTTCGAGGAACTCCTGAATGGGCCGGCTCCAATGAATCCACCGGACATCGAAGCAGCACACATAGATCTTCCTATAGATGTCAATCCACCAACTACGGAAGAAATTAGAATGGCCGTCAGACAAATCAAGAACGGGAAAGCAGCAGGACCCGACAACATACCAGCTGAAGCACTGAAATCAGACATCGAAACAACCACAAGCATGCTTTATCTTCTATTCAAAAAGATTTGGGAGGAGGAACAAGTGCCAATGGACTGGAAAGAAGGACACCTCGTCAAGATTCCAAAGAAAGGAGATCTGAGCAAATGTGAAAACTACAGAGGCATAACACTACTGTCAATACCAGGGAAAGTCTTCAACAGATTGTTGCTGAACCGGATGAAGGATGCAGTAGACGCCCAACTTCGAGATCAACAAGCTGGATTCCGTAAGGATCGGTCGTGCACAGACCAAATTGCAACACTACGGATCATCGTCGAACAGTCAGTTGAGTGGAACTCATCACTATACATCAACTTCATTGATTATGAAAAGGCATTCGACAGTGTAGACAGGAGGACGTTATGGAAACTTCTTCGACACTACGGAATTCCTGAGAAGATTGTCAATATTATCCGGAACTCATACGACGGACTACAGTGCAAAGTAGTGCATGGAGGACAGCTGACAGATGCATTCCAAGTAAGGACCGGAGTCAGACAAGGCTGTTTACTCTCTCCCTTCCTCTTTCTTCTGGTGGTCGACTGGATTATGAAGACCTCAACATCTGAAGGAAAACACGGAATACAATGGACAGCTCAGAATCAATTAGACGATTTGGACTTCGCAGATGACCTAGCCCTCCTATCACGTACACACGAACAGATGCAGATGAAGACAGCCAGTGTAGCAGCAGTCTCTGCATCAGTAGGCCTCAGCATACACAAAGGGAAAACTAAGGTCCTCAAATTCAAAGCGGAAAACAGCAATCCAATCACACTTGATGGCGAAACTCTGGAAGATGTAGAATCCTTCACATATCTGGGAAGCATCATCGATGAACAAGGAGGCTCAGATGCAGACGTAAAGGCGAGGATCGGCAAAGCAAGGGTCGCATTCCTACAATTGAAGAACATATGGAACTCAAAACAACTTTCAACCAATATCAAAGTGAGAATCTTCAATACGAACGTCAAGGCAGTTCTACTGTATGGAGCTGAAACTTGGAGAACTACAACAACCACAATCAAGAAAGTACAAGTATTTATAAATAGCTGTCTTCGCAAGATACTCAACATCCATTGGCCGGATACCATCAGCAACAGCCTTCTGTGGGAGAGAACAAACCAACTTCCAGCTGAAGAAGAAATTAGGAAAAGACGATGGAAATGGATAGGACATACATTACGCAAATCGTCAAACTGCATCACGAGGCAAGCCCTAACTTGGAATCCTGAAGGGAAGCGGAAAAGAGGAAGGCCGAAGAACACATTGCGTCGGATAATAGAAGCAGATATGAAAACGATGAATTACAACTGGACGGAGCTAGAAAGGATTGCCCAGGACAGGGTTGGATGGAGAACGCTGGTGAGCGGCCTATGCTCCTTCACGAGGAGTAACAGGCGTAAGTAAGTAAGTTACGATTATTATAAATTGACATTTGATAAACAATCTCATTGTTATTTTCATTTGAATGAATCCATTTCACTAACAGTTTGAGAATATGTTCTACTGATACAATAGATGAAGAACTATTTCAATTTCGAGAGACTCTCATGAGGAATGGTTATCCACTTAGATTTGTCGATAACAACTCAACACCCAGACATCATCATGAAAAAGCACCGACAGTACAAAAGAAAACTTTTTATGAATATGGAGTTTAAAGGAGATACGGTTTCTGAAATATTTAATAAACGGATTTCAAAGTCGTTGAATAAGACGTTCTACAGAGCTAAGCTACAAAGCTAAGCCTATCATTCATGGATGTCTTAAGGATAAGCTAGCGGCTTTGAGCCACATCAATGTGTATCTACAATGAAATTATTTGTATCACAAGGAGTTTTGTGAAGATTGCAGTGATTTCAATAGTTGAGATCATGAATCAATTGAAGCTAGATCAACATTTTTCTATTATTATAACCTTTATGTTTGTCTTTTCTCCTCAATATCTGTCAATTGGACCATTATCTGACCCATAAACTATTTTCATTCTTATATTCCTTTCTTACCTCTTGGTCATTGCGTAACCTCATTTGATAATAAGAGTCTCGAATCAGTTTATGATGCAATCTTTTCCATCCTTCCATATACTCATATATTTTCTGTGGTTGAGTTCATAAGTCATTTGAAGCTAGACCACCATGAAAAACTTGGAAACATTGGACGGCTGCTTTGTTCTATTGTGGGACCCTTCTGCAGTGCTCATCCACGATCCCGCCTCTCGAGATTCGAACCCAGGACCTCACGGGCGAGCGCTTAACAACTAAACCGCTAAGCTGGAATCTAACGGTGTTGTCTTTATTTTTACTCAATAATGACACAATGGGTTGTTTGAATTATCTAATAGTGTTCTTTAAACTAAATGATTTCATCCTCAAAGCTTTCATTGTTGTCCTCAATAACCAAGTTTCATTTCAATGTTAACTTCCATATATTCCATTCACTTCATTTGGAATAGATTTATTTTCTTTGTTATACATAACATTTAATGTTTAAAGCTTATTTTGTCAACTAGAATAAGCATTTACAAACGAAATCATTCCTTTTTAACAATCAAATCACGTATATCAGTCAGTCGGTCAGTCAGTTACAACGTAGGACAAGGCACATATATGCATCGGTCCAAGTTGATATACTGTGGTGTTTGAACGAACTAATGATTTGTTTGTACTTGTTGAATGCTTGATTTCGAATTTCAAATACAGTACATTCGTTCGTACTTGTCTAGTACTTCTTGATTGAATTGTGTTATTCCTGGGATTCTTAGTTTATACTATAATTCAAATACTTGTAATTACCATACATACCTCATTAGTAAACCATGTATATATATTTCAAATCATCAGTCTATAGAATATACAGTATGTACAACACTAAATTTAATATAACTTAATATGATCAACCAGTATGATCAATAAATTTCTCTATGTAAATGCAGTGTGAAAACTTTTGATGAGTATTATAACCTATAAAACTTAATCTCTGTGTTTTGAGTAGTTTATGATTAGTAGCCAAAGTCAAGGATAATTAACGCAGGCTATTCAATCTACACCATGGGATTGGTCGTTGAAGCAATGGATCACTTTTTTCACACATTAAAGTTCTACACTATTTGTAACTAAAAAGGGTTTTCAGTTAGTAAGATTCTCTTTGTTTTCTAAGGGTGCTATGTAAGCAGGATAACCTGAACAAGAAGTTTGAATTATCATCGTATAATGTAACTCAAACACAAACAAAATGAGTTGAGTAGTCACATCACTACAGTTCAAATATAGTACATGGCAATAATCAACAGAAAATTATGATCAGTCGCATAATATATGGACCATAGTATTATCAATGCACCTCATTCAACAAGTAAATAATCTTGTTAAAATCTGAGGAACAAAGGGATAAGACCCCCAAACTTATAGACTGGAAATAAACTTAACTCCGGTTCGTAATTTTGTCATTCTACTTATAGACCAATCAGAATGAAGTGGGAATTATCATTTCCACCATCGGTATGGCCCGTTCTGCGTTCTTTCGCCGGTTTTTTGGTGTTGCTGCATAATTTCATCTTTGCGTGTACTGAAATTCCGCAATTTATGTGATATTCTAAGTGTTGGTGCTAATGTTTTAGTGACTTTATGAGCCGCTTGTGATCACGTAAACTATTCGCCAATCAAAATACGACGTTTTTGCTCTCATACTGTACTAAACCAATGACGTTTGACCGGTCTGACCAGCTTAGCGTCCTACTGGTCCGTTGCTCGCCTAGCCCGTCCAGCTGAGTACAGAATGCCAACAACAGCCTCCACTATGCGAATCTTTTATTTCAGACATACTGAGTTTATATATCAAACAAACAGACCGCAACGCACCATAAAATAGGAAATAACATTTGTACACATTAAAGCCGAAAAGTGGCTGTGAATGTGAGAGGCAGTAGTAAATAAACTGAACATAGCTTAAGAACTGTAGATCGTATAATAATAAATTATCGGTCAAAGTCAAATATATAATACGAGGAATATAAATATACATAATCTAGTTACTGAATAGTTATACCATGAGAATATATAAATAATATTTGTCCGTTAATAGGTTTCAGACGTTACTCTTAATGTAATCTTCACTAGGATATAACAAACGTCTTTGGACTACTTTCGTTTCCTCGTCTTTTTCTACTGCTACTCAGGTCAGTGTATTCTTTCAGCAGGGTTTCCGTTCTTTGTATGAGTAAATGTTAACCTGTTTTGTTTCGAGTATTATTTTGTACATATCAGAAGCTAGAGTAAGCGTTTTTTGGTTAAAATAATAGTTGCATCCGCCCTGGATTTTCCAGCTGTCCCCATGATCATTCCCAACTGTTATTTATGTTATCAAAAGCAATGAAGGAAAACTATCTCTGGTTTCTTATTCTTTTCAGTAAACAAAACTTAACCAAAATCATCTGAGCTACAAATCCTCCCCACTATCTCTTCAATATCATGGATAACCCTGTAGGTAATGTATGTCAGTTGTTTTGGCCATAAAAGTTAGCCGAAGGCTTATGATCAGAGAGTGAATGAGTAAATGGCTGTTATTATATTTAGTCAATAAAGCGATATGCAATAGGCGCTTGCGTCCGATAAGTTTGATTATTCCGCGTTCATGTGGATTATCGAAAGTACGTAAATCTAGATTACCATTAAGACCCATTTCGAATATTTACTTCACCCTAACACAAAATCACTGAAACATTTGAAACAGTTAGAACGCAAGTATTTATTTATGATACTTCTAAATTTATTCATAGTATTAGGGGTGCTGATGCTACCGGTAACATCATGTTATCGCTAAATGTTGGCTTTTTTGCCGGCGAAGCTTTAATTGAAACGGTGTGCTACATATGTGATTATACTTATTCTAACAACAAAGATATAGACTTTTTAACGACCGAATTGCCAATATTCAGTTTGAATGAAGAAATAGCGAACCAAATTTAATCGGTCAGACCGGACTACATTTTTGTCTATAGCGTACAAAGCGTTTTTGAGTTACTCGTAATAAATTATATCAAAACAAAATCTGTTCTCAAATTAAACGGTTCTCAAATTAGCGTGCAGAGAATTAATAAAAATATTCACAACAAAAAGGACCAAAGATCTATCTACAGGGGTTACAGCAGTTTTTCCAAGCAGACAGTCAAAATTTAACAGTCGCACCGCGCCATGACATCGAGCTTAGTTGAACACGACCTAATGGTCAATAGTCCGGCAACATGCAACAGAAATTTAAGTACCAAGGGGACAATTTTTGATCAAAGTCACACAACAAATGTTCAGACGAAGAAAACTGAAGAACACAAAGTTTTGTTAAAAAACATTTGAATAAAGGATAGAACGCTCGACAGGGAGAAGAAACAAGCAAGTGACAGTACTGTCCAATGAAATGCTGTAGAGGGATTTTCAGCGTTTTGTTTCCGTTACTAGACCTACCGACCAAACACTTAAAAGAGCTATTGTTACGTTGTGCGGTTAATGTCTAGTTCAGTTTTAACAATGAAGTACATAGACAAAGACACGGGTTCACAATGGGGTCTCTATTAGGCCCAATATTTGCTGACTGTTTCACGTCTTAGCTGAAAAACAACCAATTTAGTTCCGTCATAAACCGGTTCACTCTATGCAGAAGATATACGGGAGAGACGTTTGTCATTTGCGGCAACAATACATGCAGTCTTTCTATAGTTTTCACTTTGGAGAATGAGCTATATCACTCATTCTTTTCTGTCGACGTGCGTCTGGAAAGGAGGAGTGGTAGGTGTGAAGCGGTAAATAAAACTAAAAAATGAATGATTCTGAAAGTCCCTGACATTGATGTTAGCCTTATCACTTTAACTGGGTGAGCCCAGCAGACGGCGCTCGATCACTCAGTCTCACCAGGTCACGAGTGGATATGCCGTGCTACGTGTAAAGACGTTGTCAAACACCGAATACCTAAAGCATCTTTAAATCACTGGGAAGTTTCATTCACAGAAAAAGCAATATTATTTACTCCTTGTGTCAGCAAATACCTTAGATATATAGTAATGAGTGCATTTATCAAAAAAATCCCATCCTTCAAAAACAATTTGACTGAAAACGGCTAATCAAGCTTCGTCACAGAAAAGAAAGTGAAGAGAAGTCGGGAAGAGGAACTTTATAAATCTGTCCTAAGGAATTTTCTTTATACGAACATGGAGTTTCAAAATGATCAACATTCTTGTGTAACTAGAGATCGGTTGACGGCAATGATGAAAAAACATCCAATGCAACAAAGCTGCGACCAGCGTTCAGTTGTAGGAACTTATTTTCCGAATTTTTAACGGATAAGCTTCTTCATCTGGTTGTATTTATGTGCATCTACCAGTTCACCTGCTTTTCTGAGGCAAGTGTAAATCACCAGCGTAGATGATCTATGTTGAATGATTGGAGGTTTTCTGGAGTTGGACATGAATAGTATGACGAACTTCGAAGTCATACCATTTGACGTATCAAAGTACTATGTCTGCTTTGAAAACCATATAACACAAAGGCTGTTACTATGTAAACGTATTAATAAGAATGAGTGCATTGAAAATCAACGGACCATCACAGCATGCGTTATTCCATGGCATAATATTGACTGATGGAAGTTGGTTGTCCTTGGCCTTGAAAGGGATCGATGGTCTGTTCGATATTCAATAACCCAACTTCCGAGTGATTTGGCTGAGGCCAAATGATATTTCACTAGCCCTACACAAGGTACGTAGGCTATGGCCAGAGCTTTCTTTTAACTCAGACAAGTGAATATGTCCGAGTATGCTTCCACGATGGTAAGTAGAAAGTAGTTAAAAGTTCCATTCTCGAACATCTAAACGAATCTAATCACTCTGCTGATCCACATGTTGATTTAAGGGATTTTAATGCCATTCGTCAATATCGACCTACATTACTTCGTGCCAAACTACTTAGAGCTGCAGACGTTTGTAGTGACTCATCTTTATCACGAAAACACGATTGGTTTATTGAAAACAATTATTATTGTAACCAATTGTACCGGTGACTGTTTTAATTTGCTTTTGTTTAACTGTGCTAAAAAGCATCCATTATTCACACACTTTGATTGTGGCTTTGCGCGAATTCGGTTACGTTCTGTAACCAAGCTTGTACCCTGGCACGATCTCGGTATCCTTTCGATACCACGGGATCGCCAGCCAATATATCTCGACTTGGTCCATTAACTGCCTTCCGATATTTGGCTTCTCGGGGGATTTTATGGAGTCATTTGGCACGTGATCCTTTGTAGCGGTGTTCATAGTCAATCACGACTCGACACAACGCTACAGGTTCTTCCCATTCATGAGATGATGCCGAAACAGTGAGTACAAATGAAGCACGTCTTATCCTAATCATTACCATGGCCTTAAACTATTATTATTACGTTCCATATTTATAAATATGTCCTTTTCTCTTTAATTGTTTTTCATATCCTCATACTTTGATATCACTCCATTTAATATTACCCCTCTACTACCTCAATTTTTTGTAGCGAAAATGTTTTAGTCACCTTATTACATTCATATTATGATTCGCCTCTAACTTATTAATTTCATAGTTCATTTTCTTTGCATTCAATGTCTTTTGTTGTTATTATTTCCTCTACGCAACCGAGTTTGATAACCCTCTCATTAGATTATTATGTTTATTCTTTTTTATATGTCCTCATGCAAATAACATTACCCATAAAGATAGTAGTTTATTTCCCTCTAAAGGCATCAATATATGATAGTAATAATAACGATAATAAGTTTTGGCAGAGTAGGTACAAATAATTTTTCGTGGGATTATTAATAATGTACAATATGACTTCTTGTTATGAAGGGAGGTATCCGAAATCAGATACTGACAAATAACGTGCTACAGGCTAACCCTCCTTCTAAATGCTTACTTGATCGAGAACAGAAGATTGAGAAAGAAAATGTGTTGGGTTACTGAATAAAATGCACAAATACTCAGTCATATATGTATAAATCTACCGCTGAAAAAATCGATCCATTTCTTAGCCAGTGAAATTCACTTGACCTTCAGGTTCCTTCTGATTGCAATCGTTTGAACTTCTCATTTGCCTACTTCTTATTAGCTAACCGTACAGGTTATCAAACTAGGTACTCCTCTGTTTTCGCTATGTTTTGAAATGTAGTGCGAGAGTAAACAACTAAACACACAAAAGCGCAGTTTGAAATTACTTCAAATGATACGCCCACAGAGTTCGTCATGACTCAGGTGAGGAATTCAGCACAACCAGTTTACCAAAAGTGACTGTGTGATTAGTCAATTTCATGAAATATATTATACCTTTGATAGAATGAAAGGAAACTCTGAGGAGTAGCATATCGAAAGACCATAAGTAGTAACTTGAATGTTGTCATTCCCAATAAACAAACCCGTAATAAATCTGATAGGTGGTAGTTAGAGAGAAATAAAATTGGTGACTGAGCACGGACAAACAGTCACTTAACCCACTGACATAAAAATCTGATTTCCTCTCCTCACATTTATTTCTACTCCTGTCTCATCGACGGTGACTGCTTGTAACTCTGTTGAACAGAGTCTGATGTTATACTCCCTCTCCATTCTGAGTGGAGAATGCTGGACTTGATGTGACGTAATCAGCCTCAATAACGTATCAACTTATTATCATAGTATATCCGAGAGGGAAATATTTCAAACCATCCATTAATTCACTTAACTCGCCTGGAGTCCCTCCGGGGGCTACCGCCAGTTCCAAACCCGGATAAAGGAGAAGGGTTGGGCATGGGGTTATCAAACCCATCCCGCTAACCAGAAAAAATTATTCGAACCTTTTAAACTCTGCCCTGGGAATCAGAGGGTCTTCATTTAGAAGAACTATGACGCTTCATGATGAAAGCCGAGTTCCCTCGGAAGTTACGCGGCCGGTGCCCCTTCTGACAACTAGAGCAATCATTTATTTAGGTACATGGAATGTTCGTACAATGTGGGACACCGAGGGAGCCTTCCAAATTGCTGCAGAAATGAGAAGATACAACCTAGAGGTACTTGGGATCAGTGAAACACATTGGACGCAAGTTGGACAACAACGACTAACTTCAGGAGAACTTCTGTCATACTATGGCCATGTAGAAGAAAGTGCCCCACGTACACAAGGAGTTGCATTGATGCTGTTCAAGCAACCACAAAATTAACTTATAGGATGGGAATCTCATGGACCAAGGATCATTAAAGCCTCCTTCAAAACAAAGAAAGAGAGCATTTCAATGAACATCATTCAAAGCTATGCGCCTACCAACAACTACAATGAAGACACTAAAGATCAATTCAACAATAGGCTGCAGTCAATAATCGAGAAGTGCCCAACAAAGGACCTGACCATTCTGATGAGAAATTTCAATGCCAAGGTTGGAACGGACAACACTGGATATGAAGATACCATGGGACGACACGGACTGGGAGAAAGGAACGAAAATGGTGAGAGATTCGCAAACCTCCCAATCGATGTTGGCCCACCAACAATTGAAGAGATAAGCATGGCCATCAAGCAAATCAAGATTGGCAAAGCAGCAGGACCAGACAACATTCCAGCAGAGGTACTAAAAGCAGACGTAGCGGCAACTTCAAGGATACTGCACATTCTCTTCAATAAGATTTGGGATGAGAAACAAGTACCAAAAGACTAGAACGAAGGACTTCTGATCAAAATATTGAAGAAAGGCGATCTCAGCAACTGTGATAACTACGGGGGCATCACTCTTCTCTCAATACCGGAAAAAGTCTTCAACAGGGTACTGTTAGACAAGGTGAAGGACTCCGAAGACGCCCAACTTCGTGACCAACAGGCTGGATTCTGTAAGGATAGATCGTGTACCGACCAAATCGCAACTCTACGGAT
Organism: Schistosoma guineensis; assembly: GCA_944470375.2. NCBI lineage: Eukaryota > Metazoa > Platyhelminthes > Trematoda > Strigeidida > Schistosomatidae > Schistosoma > Schistosoma guineensis. The sequence goes on from OX103895.1 coordinate 24,565,523, forward strand.
CATTGTGGAACAATCAATTTAATGGAATTCATCACTCTACATCAACTTCATTGACTACAAAATGCATTTGATAGCGTGTAAAGAACGACACTGTGGAAGTTTCTTCGATACTACGGCGTGCCTCAGAAGATAGTCAACATCATACGGGATTCCTATGGTGGATTACACTGCAAAATCGTGCATGGAGGACAGTTGACAAAGTCGTTCGAAGTAGAGACCGGTGTCAAGCAAGATTGCTTACTCTCACCCTTTCACTTTCTCCTGGTGATTGACTGAATCATGAAGACATCAACATCTGGAGGGAAGCACGGGATACAATGGACATCTAGGATGCAGTTGGACGATTTAGACGTCGCAGATGATCTGGTCTATCTATGGCACACGCAACAACAAATGCAGGAGAAAACGACCAGTATGGTAACAGGACCCTCAACAGGAGTAGGTCTCAATCTACACAAAGGGAAAAGCAAGGTTTTCCGATACAACGCAACATGCACCAATCCAATCACAATTGACGGAGAAGATCTGGAAGATGTCAAAAACTCTACATATTTGGGCATCATCATTGATGAAGACGGTGAGAGAGGACAGACCAGATTGTAGCGTAGGAAGAAATCAGGTAGAAGTACTGGAAGTGGATGGGACACATATTGAGGAAAGCACCCAACTGTATCACAAGACAGGCCCTCACATGGGATGCTCAAAGCCAAGGGGAAAGCGGAAGACGAAAGAACATATTACTCCGGGAAATGGAGATAGACATGAGAAAAATGAACAGGAATAGGAAGGTACTAGAAAAGAATGCCCAGGACAGAGTGGGTTGGAGAATGCTGGTCGGCGGCCTATGCTTCATCAGGTGTAACAGGCGTAAGTAAGTAAGTAACTCACTTTCCAAACAACACACTGAATTCAAGCTGATTTTTTGTAGATTAGTGGCACTATATTCGGAAAATTTGCAAAAATGTACAAATAAGATTTGCTGATAGATCAAAGCTAAAGATAAATGGTTATGCCTGTGTTTGTTAAAGTAAGAATAGTAACATAATCATAGATTTTGGGATATTTTGAAATAATTCTTTGGTGCTAGGTATTTGTCGTATTTGTACTAGTTGATATTTTCGTTGTATTTTTTTCCGCATCTGATTTTAATTTCAAAACAGTGCCTTCGACCACTCTGACAAAGCCGATTCTGATTTGCATGCTCGTGTATCCTAAGAGAATTAAATCACGGGTAACTTCTGGAAAATACTTATGGACTCTTATTATATATATTCTTAGCGCAGGGCTGTTAAGTAACTATATTATACATACTTACATGTTTCTTATTAGAAGCATTCATTTAACTTATTGGCCACTGTTATACAGCTTACTATTCCTATGCTGGCAGGAAAACTATCAGCAACTTTGGTAAAAGCAGTTCCGAGGAGGATAACAGAAAAAAGGCGGGCGGTGGTATAAAGAAGAGGGTCTTCGACGATATTGGTATTGATGGATCAACAACCAACACGTATTAGGATATCGTCGAGGGTGTTAGGCTCCTATTAAGCTCATATTACACGGTATAGTTTCTTCAAATGCAACTGGGGTCCCCTACAACTATGCTGCTGGCGACTGGACTTTAGTGAACGAGGCTAAAAGCAACGAAAGTTCACTTTCGAAAGTGCTCAAAAGCCAATATCTTGTAAATGCACTAGTTGCATAATCTAATGTTAAGATCCTTCTGCCAGTCAGCGAAAAGCATGGAAATAGGGACCACTATTCCACTCCCAAACAGGAAGAACCATAAACTTGTCTTACGTGAAAACCTTGGATACAAATGAATGCTCGTGATAATTTTTCGTAAACATGAACCTCGAAGACTGTTCTCACCTTGCTCTTAGTTTGCAAAACGAAAAATAAATGTCTCTGTGGAGAAATCTAAATAGGAAGTGCAAACTTCCAAAAAATGGAGCCACTAACTGTCTCACAACTTACCCGGCATGAGAACATAAACATTCAAATCATCCGAAACACCATGTAATGTTAGCTAAAACTGCTTATGTGGAGGATTTCTTGCTGCCTTGTCAACTGCTGAAATATGATGTGGGTGCGTGAAGAAACTGCTCGAGTGTCATCTCATCTACGACAACCTCAAACAATTTCACCAGACGTTCTTTTGATAAAGGAATAACTGCACAGGAACACGAACCCTAACAACACAACCTCAAAAAATAGAAGTTCTGAAAGTAGCTCTTCAAACTCAATGATATATCAGTAAAACGATTCAATCAATCAACTAAGATAGACGGATATTTTTGAGCCCGTCCGATTAATGTAACCTAGTCTTCTTCCTCAATCAGGGTTACCGTTCTTGGTACATTTCGTAGTGAAAAATATCCCTAAGCTACAGAAATCCATATGGATGCGGACAGGATGCATCAAGCGAAGATTAAGCATCGAAGTGTGTTGAGACAGACGCTTGCGCCTTTGAACAGCCCAGAGCAGAAATAAAACATGGGAAGGACCGGGATCACACACTCGGAAAAATTCGTTTATTCAGGTTTGTAGAATTACGGTCCAGTTCGTTATTAGTACCGTTATAATTATAGGCCTAATTTTAAAATTGTAGATTCATCATTGTGTGACTACCTAATGTATGAGATCTTACGTGAAAGCCACGTCACTGTCTATTCTGACTCGTCGTATCATAGGAATCAGCAATATAATGTATAGCGCTTCTAAAGAACACATTTAGGCTGAAGATTGAACGATGAATTTACTATGAATAAAGAAGATAAGTTACACAACACTGACCACGCCTGAAAGTTTGAGCCATGCCATTCGATTCAATTCAATTCATTGGCTCCGCGTTTTACATAGTTGACTTTTTTCCGTTGAACATCTACTTTCTCAGTTATCTCGTGTTCAGCTTTGATGATTGTGTGGTTACGAACGATGTCACTACAGGTTCCCTGTTCACTCACGTAAGGCAAATTCAGACAAATAGAACGGGTACAAGTACATGTAGACTTCGAACAACGGACAGATTCACAAAGGATCTCAGTAAAGATAGGCTTCATTATCAAACCAATTCATTTGGGAAATTTGTATCCTGTATGAAAAGTTAATTCCGTTTTGCGATTTCTCTTCGACAAACAAAAGACGGAGTTTTCAGTTGCTATATAACAACTGTCCAACCAACAGCGGTCATGAACTGATTGCATAACCCTCGCGTATAACACATATTGACTCAAGCTTCACGCTCGACCGATCGGAAAGTTCAAAAATTAGCCTACGGACAAGATTGGTTTGTCTGAAACATCAGAATCACAACAAGGACAGTACTCTCAGACCAAATATGGCTTGCTCTGCTGCACGGAGAGAAACGGCTTCACATCTGGTGACACTGCTTAGTATGATAATCCCGTATTCCATAAGTCAAAACATAGTCCTCGGCAAACAGCAGATGACGCACATCATGCTGGTCGTTGAGGAACGCCAAGCCGATAAATCTTCAGACTACCAGGCCCTAGCACTTTTTCAGTGCCCTCAAATGTCATAGAGTCCTTGATATACGACGGTTTACGTAACTACTTGTTATCCATAAAATTCTTTTTATCCCAACAACAAGGTTTCAGGAAATGCCGGTATTTCATAACCCATCTGCAGTGTGAGGTGGAGAGATGGGCCAATACTCTTGACTGCGAAGGGACGGTTGATGTGAAATAGCTTGATTTCTTATAGCCTATAATGAAGTCAATCATTCACGTGTCTCAACGATAAGCTCAAAATATTAGGTATCAAGTAACCACAAATAAAATCAAAAATTCTCATCATGACAAAACACAAAAAACAAAAAATACTCTTTTAAATAAATATTCCTCTGGTTCTATAATAATAATAATAATCCACAAGTTGCCGGGTTTTGGGAAATACTTCGTTTGAAATTATATCATGGTGACTTACGATTGTTTGTGAAATAACAACATTATCAATGTAGAGACGACTGATGCGAAGTGTTTACTTGGACAAGTCTATGTATTAAATGAAATTGTAAGATTCATAATCGGAAGAAGTACGGGCAAGACAAATACTTGGTTAGAAACCACATGCTATGTGGAATGATTTGGGGTGCGTAAGTTATTTAATAGGAGTGGGTTCTAAATGTATTTTTTTAAAGCTTTTGCGAGCGTTATAACAATAAAAGGTATGTACAGGATAGGTTTAGGCCATGAATATCGGACATTAAAGCTCTACATCTCAGTCCTACAGGAGATCAGCCGCCTCCCGGATAGCTCAAGATTACAAGTACACCTTGCTGACGAGTGTCAAGTAGCACGAAATATAGATTCACTGTTTCCTGTTGACTACCTCCAACCATAATCTTACCTAAACATTCTAATTACCCCATCATATATACATTTGTAGAGGTAAACAAATCAGCGAAATAGATAGTTCTGTAAGTTCTTGCAGTTGGTCTTGATCACATCATTTGGGTAGCAATTTCCTACAGGTGTAACTCTAAGCTATTCTCTAGACTGTCGAGCACAGAGTCTTGCTTTAGCCAAAGTCAGAACAAGTAAGCTATTTGGTTTGATAAACTTTATCTGTTTCTAAAACATAAATTAACACCGTTGGTGTACAAAACAAACGGTACAGTCTATCAACACAGGGAAAAACAGAGACATAAATAACATACCGAACAGTAAATAGAGGATAGAAAAAATGAGTCAACAAGGCAATTATTGTTTTATAATGAACATAAAATGGTGATTGGTGAATAAACAAAACAGTCATACAAGGTAAAAGAAAGTTAATGTGGTGGTGGGCGTTTCACTTTATCATTGGTGAGTTCGGTTATCTATCACACTTTACACATCAACTTTACTAAACAGAAACCAGCTGAAGTTTCTCGGTCATGCATCTGCGTCAAATCACCATTGGGTACACCCGTCTACGCATCCCTCCCAAGAACGAGCCGATTAGGATAAAATACCACTCAACGTCGGAAAAAATATTTTCAACCTGCTTCATTATTGACTTCTAGTTTGACTGTGCTTGAGATCTTTTGATCACAAAGTCGTTACAGACAAACGTGTTAACAAGCCCTGAACATCCGTGAAATCGTGAAGTTCTTAAGGACTCAGGACGATATTTCATTTGATTTGGCTGACATTTCTATTTTTCCACTTAGGTCTATATCTGAATTCAGTGATACCCCCGAGTCACGGAATTCCAGCAAGTGAAGGCTTCTTCCATTTCGTTCACAAACATTTGAAATATTTTGAACCCGAAAAGTAACGTAAAAATGAACCATTTTAAATACTTAAAAGATTTCAGTTTGTGATTGAGAATAAGAATAACACGTTATTGATTCTGAGAGCCTGTAAACGTTATCCATTCCATGAAAGTTAGTGTATTGTAGTTTGAAATGACTTTTTGCTAACGGTAATCGTGCGGGCTTCATAATTTAAGTCTCCCTCAAGGTCATACTTTTGGGACTGTGCAAGCCCATATTGCTTTGACTGGTCGCCTTTTGGAAACTGAACTCCAAAAGTAGTTTTTTGTCTTGTTAATGTCTTCTCTTATTTATGTCATTTATGGTCACTATCGGTATTTATTGTTCTCATTTACGTAGTTAGAGCTTTCTTTTTCATCAGAATAAGAAGCGCTATCACATCATCAAAATACATGTGTACTTGTTAGGTTGAATCTGTATTAGAGTTAATAAGTAACAATTAAGCATGGCCCCTCATTCTATCGAGGTAACTCTGCGAGACAGGCTATATGTGTATTAGACTGAGACAGAATGGTATGTTAAAGGTGTAGTTATGAGACGTATAGCATTTTAATAACTCGCTAGTTATTGTTAAGACTAGCCTGGCAATAAGTTATGTTATTAGCCGGCTGACTTCGGTCGCTGACGAACGTGCAAATAGCTTCTGGATCACGGAACATATCTAAACATCATGTAGTCAGTTAACGGTAAAATACATCATTCTAGAGATTTGTTGCTCATTGACTGTATTGTGAATTAATTAACTTTAAACAGCATAATAAGCATTTTTTGGCGGTGATAAAACCGAATAAAAGGACACAGTGATCTAGATTTATGTCATAGCTTTGATATCGTGGTTTTGGCTGATGTCGATGTTAGGATTATAAGGTAATCAGTCGTTCGGTTACAACGTAGGACCGGGCTCATATATGCATCGGTTCAAGTTGCCATACCTCATTAGCACAACAGGATGAACACCAAATTCATAGTAGCAGTTATTTCAATTGTAGTAATATATAAAAACAAGGTCGTATATAAGGATGTGATTAGACATTTTGTGGACGACCTTTGAGTGATGCCAAAGTGACCTTGAAAGTGTCCACCTACTAACTAAGACCAGATGAGGGTCATAAACTACGATGAGGAACTAGCATTAAGATTCACCGTTGACGATTAGGTTTGAGAATTTATGGTTTTCACGAACTAACAGCAATAATGCCAAAAATGATAATTGGTCAAATGTATGGATAAATTTCGTACCAAAATCCATGACTCGTTGTCGTATATCTGACTGGTTTTTCTGTAAATTATAGTCGATTATGGTCGATTCTCAGCCATGCAACTCCGTCTCCAACCGCTGGTTACGATAGTCGTGCGGCCCCCAACCAAGTAGTCTGCATATTGCAATATGGCTGGGACCAGATGTTAGTGAGTTCAAAGACTGATGCCACGTTTTGGTTTGACCGCACTTCTAGGGATCAGTCCTATAGTACGTATCACCAGGACGTCAAACAAACTTGATCCTGGCCAGCCACGGTAAAAAGACCTATTAGAACTGAATTGAGTAGCGAGAAAACCAAAAGTAGGTTCCAGGAACAACTGAGGTCACACTTAGGTAGTTCTGAAAACGAGGCTGACCCAGATGTTGCTTGGAAAGCTATACAAACAGCTGTGGAAACAGCAGTGACATCTATTAGTGACTTAAACCACAGGGTGACAAAGAACCAATGGATTTCCTCTAGGTCTATTGCACTGATGGATTCTCGTAAACTCATCCCATCAGGCTCTGAACACGATAAAGAGCGACAACAAATCAGATCTAGGTTAGCCAAAAGTCTAAGGAACGACCGTGAGCAGTGGTGGGTAACGAAAGCAAAAGAGATGGAAAAGGCGGCGACTATAGGGAACACAAGACAGCTTTACAAACTAATAAAAGAAACTGGAATTAATAAGTCAAGTGTAAGTGAGATTATTTCGGAAAAAGATGATACTCTCATCTGCTCCCAGTCCAGACGTTTAGAACGATGGGCGGAACACTTTGGGTAACAGTTCATCTGGCCTTCAGCGACTGTACAACTACCCTCCATTCCCAGACAGTGTGAATGGAACATTGAAGTAGGTCCTCCGACTCTAGCTGAAGTTCAAAAGGCTATAGTTAATCTGAAACGAGGAAGGGCAGCTGGTCCAGATGGATTGGCTCCAGAGGTCTTCAAGGATGATGGTCTAGTTTTAGCGATTAAGTTAACTAATATTTTAGCTGAAATCTGTGAGTTGGATGTAATCTCATCTGACTGGTCACAATCACTGATTGTCCCAATATATAAGAGAGGGTCAAAGTCATTCTGTGATAACCATAGAGGGATTAATTTGACTAACATAGCATCTAAAATACTAGCCTCAATAATTATCGGACGCCTAACAAAGACTCGTGAATTGCAAATACGAGAAAATCAGGATGGCTTCACATATGGTTGTGGCTGTATCGACCACATATTCACCATTCGTCAGGTTCTAGAACATAGGCATACTTATCGGCGTCTGACAATGGTGGTCTTTCTAGACTAAAAAGCAGCATTTGACTCTGTAGACCGCGAGATTTTGTGGCAGTGTCTGTCATTGAAAGGCGTACCTCAGAAGTACATAAACCCTGTGAAGGCTCTTTACTCGAACACTACCAGTTGAGCCAGAGCATATGGCGAACTGTCATCTGCTTTTGCAACCTCAAGTGGTGTCCGTTTATGCTGTCCACTTTCTCCATTTTTGTTTAACTTCATCATAGACCTATTGATGGAAAATAACATTCTCGTCGACTGAATTCTCGGGTATTGATTTCCTTCCAGGAGGTCCACTTATCCACTTAGAATACACAGATGATATAGTCCTGTTTGGTGAAGACACTGATAAAATGCAGTCTTCTGGTAGCACTAAGCAGCAATGCCAGAATGTTTGGAATGCGCTTCTCTCCCTCTAAATGCAAGTTGTTGATTCAAAACTGGTTTGCGTCTACATTTCAACTAAGGATAGGGAGTGAAGTAGTCGAACGCGTCGACAACTTCACTTATCTTGGAAGTCTCATCAGCCCTAATGGGTTGGTATCGGACGAAATCTCAGCACGGATTCGAAAAGCTCGTTTGGCTTTTGCCAACTTACGTCACCTATGGCGAAGGCGAGATATCCGTCTATCAATAAAAGTACGAGTATACTGCGCGGCAGTCCGTTCTCTTTCTTACTTTACGGCAGCGAAACATGCCCATTAAGAGTAGAAGGCACTCATAAGCTACTAGTATTTGACCACAGATGCCTTAGAAATACTGCTGGCGTCTGCTGGGATCACCGGGTAAGTAATAGTGAGGTTCGACGCAGGGTATTAGGGAATGATGGTAAATCAGTCGATGAGGTTGTGAATTTTCATCGACTGAAACAGTTGGGTCACGTGTTACGTATGCCCGAACACTGATTACCATGACGCGCAATGCTGACTAGTTTTGGAGACGGTTGGAAGAAAGTTAGGGGCGGCCAGACTAAGACATGGCATCAGTGCTTGAAGTCACTAACTTCTGATCTGAGCAATGTTGGTAGATGCAAAATAATTGGTTGGGGTCGGCGTGACTGTCGTAGTTAGTGGTTGGAGACTCTTGGTGAGATGGCTAAGAATCGATCACAATGGCGTAGGTGTATATACTGTCTGTCTTCCCTTAAACTAAGAGATTAAAATTGCTTCATATCTTTCTTTCTACGTACTAATTCTTTCTTCCTGTACTATATCCTTATTGCAATCTTTCTTTTATGTATTACCACAACTGAATTAACTACTTTTATGAATTTGGTGTCCATCTTGTTGTGTTAATGAGGTATGGCAACTTGGACCGATGCATAAATGTGCCTGATCCTACGTTGTAGCTGACTGACTGACCAATACTGGACCACCATCCTTGACGACCTCTGGAGTTAATCCATTTGGACCAGCTGCTCTTTCTTGCTTCATATTAGCTATAGCACTCTGAACTTCAGTCATCAATGTCCCATTAAGGGTGTTTGAAAATAGTGGGTATCTGAAATCCAGCTGAATTGCTCTTTAAAGTGTTCCGCTCATCCCTCTAAACGTCTAAACAGAGAGTAGATTTGAATGTCATCTTTTTCTGAGATTTTTTTCACCTACACTTGACTTCCTAATTACGGTTTCTTTTGTTAGTCCTAAAAGCTGTCTTGTTACCTACAGCCGCTGCCTTCTCCATATGCTTTGCTGTCGTTGCTCACCACTGTTCACTATCGTTCCATGAACTTTTGGTTAACATAGATCTGATTTGTTTTCATTCTTTATCGTGTTCAGACCCTAATGAGATGATCATACGTGAATCTATCAGTTCAATAGACTTAGTTTTTCATGACCCTTTGGTTCAAATCACCAATAGATATCACTGCTGTTTATACATCTTTCCAAGCAACATCTGGGTCAGTCTCGTTTTCAGAATTACCCAAATTTGACCTCGAGTTTTCCTGGAATTAGCCTTTGGCTTTCTCGTCGCTAAGTTCTTAATGTGGCTTTTCTACGTCCAATAAGGTACAAGTAAATGCGCGCTCGTATTAGAGAATGATCAGAGTCTAAACATGTACTCAAGGACGAGCGGCAGTCTTCTATCGAGACTCTCCAACTATGACTGACGAAAACATGGTCTATTTGAGTCCATTGTTGATTTAGTGCATGAAGTTACCATGTTAGACAATGTCTTTTCTTATGCTTAGAATTACTGTTTGCTAAAAATAAACGATTGTCTGAACTCAGTTACAGCAGAAGGTAAGCATTATCTGTTCACTGAGCCAAGATACTCAAATATCCATCTAAATGTCTTTCTGTTTGATTTAAGCTACCTACTTGGGCATTAAAGACACGTGCTACGAGTACTATGTCTGAGTGTCTAGCTTTATGAAGAAATGCAGGAAGCTTTCTGTAAAAGTCGTCTTTCACTTGATCCGGGCTGCAGTCAGTGGGAGCGTAGGCAGAAATGATAAAAAGTCAACGACGTGTGTCCCTCTCATTCCAAGTTCTTACGGAGCCTTTTAGCTGAACAGTACATAGGCGACTGTTAACGGGGATCCATTCTAACAGAGTCCAGACAATATCAGTGGCGTTCACACAATATTCGTGAATAGTAGCCTACATGTATACTTAGTTTGTTGTTTTCTAAGTTCAGAGTCTTTTTAGTAATGTAACGGCTAATATTTTGAGGATTCACTTCATTGTCAGTTTTTGTTAGGTTAAAAGTTTTACATTTAATTTCTTTACTAGATAATCAATGTAAATACATTCCTTTTACAAATCTTACAGCCATGTTCTGGGAATCTGCTGCTGCATATTCACAGATCAATGATATTTTATCACGACCGGTATGTATCATCCATGGTCTTCCTTCTTACTTATTCCTATAGAATCTCACAATCAAGGAACTTTTGGATGATGATGATGTTTTACAAAAATGTCGTGAAAAAGATCCACGTTTAATTAATTTGTAAGTTTTTATTCATCTATCTGGAATTACTCATAATTTCTTTCCTTAGTTTATCAAGGTCAGATAATTTGGATTATCTAATAGATTTAGTTAGTCGAACACCTAAATGTTCTAATTTCAATCGAGATTTGTATAGGTGAGTTCAATTGTGATTATGTAGTCATTGATAAGCCTTTTCTTGTCAATCCTATTTGTTTTTTTAACGCTGATAATTTCATCTTTCCTGACCACAACATCCAACTAATGGGCTATGTACTTAAACCTTGCTACACTTGTTTGGTTCCCACCATCCAAGTGGTATCAACCGTTCTTACATTTTTGGTTCAAAGCCGAGTACATAAACACATCCTAAGCAAATGTTTCTGGTGACTGAGTGTTACTAAGGTTATATCGTATAGTGTTTTAAAGGTAGTTGTCCAGTAGTAACAACTTCAGTTTCGTGTTTAAATTAGTTAGCGCTTGCTTGTCTGTTTTACTAGAGGTGTTCTTTTCTCTTCCATTTCTAACAAAGAGCTCTTAGCTCCAGCTACGACCGTTTATAAACATTTGATGGTTTACGTTAACTTTGATCGTCGTTAAAAAATACTCAGCATAAAACATGTCAGGAGTCAACAAATCCAAAGATGAACTCATTTTACGTGCTAAAAGATGGCTTAATAGTTTTTAGAGAGCTAGAAAGCTAACAAACTGATTTCTTTAATCATATCAATGTATTTACTTATTGAGATAGAGATAGCACAACAATATCTTGGTAAGTATACACATTATTAGGATTAAACCAATCAGTTTGTTAGCTTCCTAACTTATTAATGTCGTTCTCCCGACTGAGGCTGCTACCTTGACGCGGTGGTCGGGCTTGCCTATCGTGATGACCCAACCGAGCTATATTGGCTGGAACATATGTTCCTGTAGGTTCTACCATGCCAGGCAGGTCGATTGGAGAACGGTAAGACTGAAGGCAGCAACTCAAGTTCTGAGGGCGAAGTCGTACTGCTGACTGTAGAGGGGTGTTACTGCAGTAAGGTGTTTCCCTCGGACAACCAGCATCTGAAGCGATGTCGCCTTCCCACAAGGATGGAAGGGGTTAGAAAAGGTCGACCCTAAAAATGTCACACCTCACCTTACCTCACGGATTTCCGTCTCCGGCGGTAAGGCCCTTCGAAGAACGGAGCTAACACATTAAAAACCTTCCACGAAAAGGCCGTGCGCGACCGGCCTCAAGCAGTTGTCCCTTGGGGTCTGCGGTCACACTCCCAGGTCGTTAAGACCAACACTAACCCAATTTCCGTTTCAGGTTCCTCAAGAAATACCCTTCCAGGGTGTGGGCAGCCGGGAAGTGATATCAGCCCTCATACCCGTAACAGCACACGAGGCCAAGTTGGTCACATTCAAATCCTTCCTGACTGACTGAATGTCCTTCACATGAATTTAATACGGATTAGTATTTGTACAATTGATCAAATTTGTTGATAAACCGAATGTGCATAATTCTTTTCAAGTAGAAGTCGATGTACGGGCGGGACTCGAATCTTTCAATATGAATACTATGGTACAGTACATCCAGTTGATAGGTCAAAAACAAGATGGGACACGCGTCTTAATTTACACTTCTCAGGCATACTTTGTACAAACACTATATTAACTGAGTTTACTAGTGTATGCTGACTAAAAAGCAAATAAGTAAAGTCAGTCAGTCAGTAACAACGTAGAACTTCGTACGTACGTACATCAGTTCGAGTTGCCATAGCACATCAGCACAGAGATGCAGTTGTCGATTCAAATTCCGTAGTGGTAAAGGTAGTAAGAGTATAAGCAGTAATCGGAAAGATTAGTGTTTGGAGATGTTATTCAGGGAGTATAATACAGTGAAATAAATTTGGAAAGAGAAAGAAAGGGACATAAAGAATTCAAAAGATTAGAATTAGGGAGAACACAAAGAGTGAATGCATCTGCGCCACTGAAAATGATTTTGAGCCATATCATTGAACAGCTCTCACCATCGGTTGCTATCATCTCGCGGATCCCAACCAGGTAGTCTACACCTACCAACATGACACAGTCCACTTGTCAGCGATTAAATGGATTAGTGCCTTATTTTGGTCTGGCCGCCCCTAGCTTTCTTCCAACCCACTCCAACACCAGAAAACATCGCACGTCGAGGCAGTCGGTGGTTGAGCATACGTAACACATGTCCCAGCCATCTCAACTGATGAAGTTTCATTACGTCATCAATTGATTTGCCATCCTTACCTAATACCCGTTTCCTAACAACTGAGTTACTTACTCGATGGTCCCAGGATATACGAGCAATGTTTCGAAGACATCTGTGATCGAATACTAGTAACCTACGAATATCCTCTACTCTTACCGGCCATGTTTCACTGCCATAAAGTAGGACGGAACGAACTGCTGCGCAGTAAACACGTCCTTTGTTTGGTAGACGGATATCTCGCCTACGCCATAAATGACGCAAGTTGGCAAAAGCTAGTCGAGCCTTCTGTATCCGTGCTGAGATTTCGTCACACATCAGACCACAAGGGCTGATGCCCCCAAATGCCCTAGTACGGCCGAGAGTGGGGAGAATCAGCTATCCCTCTCGAAATGCTCTCACATCGCCACGTGCACACAACCACTGCCAGGGAAATCCTACTCAATGCATTCTTGCGGAGGGGGTGGTTTTCACAAAATTGAGAGGACGAGAAGCAAATACCCGGCGTTTTAACCGGGTTGGTGGACATAGAGAGTCCACCTAGGGGAGTTGGAAAACCTGATTCCAAACCAATGGTGCACTGGGCTTCAGCGTCCTGAAGGAACAAATGGCCTATGAACCAATCGTTTGTCACTGGCTACCGTGGGACTGCATCTCCTTACGATGCTCCACTGCCTTGTGGATCAGACCTTTAGGTAGAAGGTTCCGGATGTGGTCCTCTAAGGAAACCACCTGCTTCGGTTTGGGCACCCAGGCAGTATCACAGCCCTCACATATATCAAATGAGATTTCTGTGACGCATATATATTTGGTGTCTTCTTGAACCAATATCTATGTGTTAAAATAAATAAATAAATGGTCTGCTCTTCACGAGCTTTGGTTAAGCGTTGAAGTATTATTGAAGCTTATATTTTAGACACTATATTACTCAAACTGATTCCTTTGCGATTGTCACAACAGGATTTTTGTCGTTTCTTACAGACTTTCACAATCAGTGATTGAGACCAGTCAGATGGGATTACGTCCAGTTCCCAAATTCTACTAAGACCTCAGTTAATCTCACTGCTAATACTAGACTGCCATTTTTAAAAATCTCAGGGGTAAACCTGTCAGGGCCTGCTGCTCTCCTTCGCTTCAGATTTCCTATGGCTTTTTCAACTTCGTAAAGAGACGGAGGACCTACATTAACTTGCCATTCAGGTTAACTGGAGATCGTGGGAAACCGAAGTATGGCTGAAGGCCAGTTGAACTGGTCCCTAAAGAGTTCTGCCCATCGATCCAATCTCCTGGATTGAGAATGTATAATATATCCATCTTTCTCTGAGAGTGTTTCGCTAATGGTCGGGTTCCTAATTCCGGTTTCCTTAACGAGTCTGAACAATTGTCTGCTATTACCTATTGCCGCTGCCTTTTCCATCTGTCTTGCTTTCGCTACCCACCACTGTTCGCGATCATTGCGTAGGCTTCTTTTCAGCTTGCGCTTAAGCTGACTCCGCTCTTCATTATGTTCAGAGTCAGGTGGGATAAGTTTCCGAGCATCTATCAGTGCGATAGATGCTGCTGAGATCCAGTGTTTCTCCCTAACTTTACTGTTTACCTTACTAGCAGATATCACTGCTGTTTCCACAGCTTTTCGAATATCATTCCATGCTGCCTCGGAGTGGGCATCACCTACATGGCTGCCTAACTGCTTTCCTAGTTGTTCCTGAAATATACTCTTAGCTTGACTATCATTATGTAGGCCCCTAAGAGGTTTTCTTTCAGCGTCTTTCCTACGTCCAGTAAGACGCAAGCAAATACGCGCTCGCACTAGAGCATGATCTGAATCTAAGCATGTGCTCCAGAATGAGCGACAGTCTTCTATCGAGCCTCTTCATCGGTGGCTGATAGCGATGTGATCTATTTGGGTCCAACGTTGGGACGAATTAGGGGGTTGCCATATCAAAATATGTTTTTGCTTATGCTTAAAGTTAGCGTTTGCAAGAAACAGGCGGTAATCTGAGCAAAACTGCAACAGACGGTCACCATTATGTGTTCTTTGGGCTACGATACCATATGATCCACCTAGGTGTCTTTCCCGATCGCTTAGTTTACCTACTTGAGCATTAAAGTCATCGGCCACTATTACTACATCAGAGCGCCTTGCTTTTCGGAGAAGGTCGGAGAGCTTTCTGTAAAACTCATCTTTTACATCATCTGAGCTGCAGTCAGTGGGAGAATAGGTAGAGACGACGAAGAGGCAACGACGAGTGTCCCTATCTTTTCGGATCCTTACTGTTCCGTTTAGTCGGACAGCGCACAGACGACTGTCTACTGGAATCCACTCTAAGAGAGCCAGTTCTGCCCTAGGACTCAATGCTATACCTACGCCAGCGAGGCCACGGGAAGCAGAATCAGGGCTTCCAGATACACGAAGTGTGAATCGAGTTGTTTCGTTACTTTGACATGGTGAGGTCAAATGAATGACGCTACTCGGATCCTGTATGCGCGTTTCGGAGACGCAGCACACATCGATGGCGCGAGATTCTAAAGTTTTAGCTAACGAAGCCTGTTGTCCTATTTGGCACAGTGTCCGGACGTTAAAAGCTCCTACGTGTAGTTTAGAGCGTGGTTTCAGAAGACAAGGAATAGCGTTCCGCGTACTGTAATCGTTTGCCCTAGCGGTGCGAGACGATAAAGAGACGTGAGGAGAGTTAGTCATAGTGATAAGAAAGGTATTAGGTGTAGGAAGGATTTGAATGTGACCAACTTGGCCTCGTGTGCTGTTACGGGTATGAGGGCTGATATCACTTCCCGGCTGCCCACACCCTGGAAGGGTATTTCTTGAGGAACCTGAAACGGAAATTGGGTTAGTGTTGGTCTTAACGACCTGGGAGTGTGACCGCAGACCCCAAGGGACAACTGCTTGAGGCCGGTCGCGCACGGCCTTTTCGTGGAAGGTTTTTAATGTGTTAGCTCCGTTCTTCGAAGGGCCTTACCGCCGGAGACGGAAATCCGTGAGGTAAGGTGAGGTGTGACATTTTTAGGGTCGACCTTTTCTAACCCCTTCCATCCTTGTGGGAAGGCGACATCGCTTCAGATGCTGGTTGTCCGAGGGAAACACCTTACTGCAGTAACACCCCTCTACAGTCAGCAGTACGACTTCGCCCTCAGAACTTGAGTTGCTGCCTTCAGTCTTACCGTTCTCCAATCGACCTGCCTGGCATGGTAGAACCTACAGGAACATATGTTCCAGCCAATATAGCTCGGTTGGGTCATCACGATAGGCAAGCCCGACCACCATATCAAGGTAGCAGCAGTTCGAAAGTAAATCTAATCCTGAATTAACGTAAGATAAGAGAGTCCTGAGCATCTGGTTTGTGTTGAGTGAAAATTTGTCAGCAGTGTGCACAAACAATTTTTAACTACTGCAACGGTTACGACATCATTGACTAGTGTTTTCAGTAGTTCTCCAATGGTTGTCTTTCTATGATAAAGATTTCTTAAAATTTAACATTTACTTTCAGTCATTGGTGATCAGAATGAAACGATAGTTAAGTAGTTTAAAGTTTAGTAATAAATTGGATCATTTGTTCGTTATTGTTGACTGCCTTAGAGTTGTATTGAGAGGGATGGCATAAACTTGAGAGTTTTATTTTCATGCAATTTAGTGATGTCAGTTAATAATGTCTATATGTGCCATCCTGTTTTTGGCACTTAAATTTAATGCCGTTCGATTCTCTTTAGGTACATTTACATCGTTGGCATTCCTTATAAAAGAAGTGGATAGTTAATTTCTTGAAAGGAAAAGGTTATATTCGTTACACGTATGTTTGTAGAAAGCTATTTCGTGAGCTGTTAGAAGTATCGTAGCAGGTGTCACTTTCCAATTGCCCATACCCTTATCGGCTATTGTCTTCTTGGTGAATCTGAACAGGCAACTTGATTAGTTGTGTTCTCAGCGACCTGGGAGCGTGGTCGTAAAATCCGAAGGATGGCTGCTTGGGCCGGTTACACACTATGTTTTTGTGGCAAGTTTTCGATGTGTTGGCCTTGAACTTCAGAAGGCCTTACTACCAGAGATGTAGAGCTCTGGAGTAATGTGTGACACGACATTTTTGGTGCCGATCTCTTCTAACCTCTTCCTTCCATTGTGAGTAAGAAGTATCGCTGTAGATCTTCAACCACATCTTACTGCTGACACACCTCTATATAATCAGCGGCACGACTCTGCCCTTATACTTTATATTATTGCCTTTAGTTTTGCCGTTCTTCAACCGATCTATCTGGCATAGTACACTCTGAAGTAAAGCGTTTTTCAGACAAGACATCTTTATTTGGTTATCACAATCTTCAAAGTCGACCACTAAGTCATAGTAGCAACTACGGTCGGATTAGTTATGGTAAACTATTTTTAAAACTGGATTAATTTAAAAAAAAACACACAATTATAATGTTTCCTGCTTTTTGTTTAGATATTCTAGTTTAGCCTGTGAAATTCTAACAAATGACATCAACGAAATACTAGATGGGATAATTGAATTAACCGAATCAACAACTGATCAACATACTCCTAATGAATCACATAATAATGGTAGTAATAACAACAATAATCATAATAATCACATGTTAGAATCCAATCAGATAAAATCTATATCAATACCATCCTCCTTCTCTTCACCTTTACCATCATCTTCAGTAATTATCAATGATCATAGTTTGACAGAGATCAATAATAATACTAATGATCAAAGTTGTAATGATATGTTAATAGTTGGCAATAATTCCTCGGAACTACACCAAATAAATCATAATCTTACTGATCATTATTCGAATGTCCACGATGATGATAGTACCAATCATTTATCATCTTCGATGTCTATTATCAATGAATCATCATCTATTATCAATGGTCATCATAGTAGTCAATTATTTGACAACAATAATCATAATAATTCAGTAAATGATTTAAGTGAAATCTTATCATCTAGTTTAAAACTTTCTCCACCAATGTCATTATCAACACCTCATTCATCTACAATCACAAAAATAACTAAATCAAATGAGGCTATTCAAGTTGATTCATCAATGACTACATGTCGACGACGTTTAGATTTATTATTGAAATTTTTTCATTATTCTAATCAACCAGTTAATCCATTATCAGCTAGTTTTGTTTCACGTTTATTAATACATTTAACATTACATCGTGGAAATATTGTAAGTGTTCATTTTGTTCATTTGTTATATGATTTTATTCGTTTTTCTATTTTGTTTTTTTGTAGTAGTCAGTCAATCAGCTACAATGTAGGACCAAGCATATATATGCATCGGTCCAAGTTGCCATACCTCATTAGCACAACAAGATCAACACCAAATTCATACAAGTAGTTAATTCAATGGTGGTAATATATAAAAGAAAGATTGTGTACAAGGATATAATACAGGAAGAAGGATTTAGTACGTAGAAAGAAAGATATGAAGCGATGTAAATCTCTTAGTTTAAGGGAAGACAGAGAGTGTATACACCGACACCGTTGTGATCGATTCTGAGTTATGTCACTCAGAGGCTAAATGGCTTTTTTCTAGCCTTATGGTGATTAATTCGAACATTAAATTATAATTGATTCCATATTTTCGATAAAATATACTTAGTTTATGTAACGTATTGGATTGATAAATTTAGGAGACTTTTACCGAATTGCTTGAAAATCACTGACAAATAACATAAATTTACCAACTCTTTATTGTACTCTAGATTTTCAACTCTCATATTATTTCATACATTTCATCATTTCATTTTGTTTATTCTTTTCGAATTATATCCGGTTCAGTGGTCTAGAAGTTAAACGTTCGCGTGTTTGAATCTCACTCTGCGGGATCGTGGATGTGCATCCACTGAATAGTTCCACAATAAGACAAAACGGCCATCCAGTGCTTCCAGATTTTCCATGGTAGCCTAGCTTCAATTGACTCATGATCTCAACTAATAAAATTACTATAATATCCACAAAAATCCCTTCTGATATATCCTATGTGTTTAGTTTTTTTTCCTTTAGTGTTATTAGTTTCCGATATGGAGATGTATTTAAATATACTGGTTGGATTACTCAAACGATCTAAACTTACAGACAAAACTCTTGAATGCACAAACTTAACATGAGACTTAATATTTAACATAACTTAATTACCGATTAGTGGTTTATGATTTGATCTTCGCTATTTGTTTGAGGGTATGTTTGTCTGTTAGCCTTTGGGCATAGTGCCCAGTTGTTCATGAAACATGTTTTGTAGAGACGTGTATTAGCTACTACTATTTGGGCGTCTATGTCTTTACAGCATTGCAGTGTGTGATAAGGAAGTAAGAAACCTAAAGTTCAGCGTAAATGCCCTGGTACGGTCGAGAATGGGGAGAATCAGCTTTCCCTCTTCGAAATGTTCTCACATGGTCACGCGCATACAACCACTGTCAGGAAAGTCCTACTCAATGCATTCTTGCGGAGGGGGTGGTTTTTACAAAATTAAGAGGACGAGAAGCAAATGCCCGGCGTTTTAACCGGGTTGGTGGACACGGAGAGACCACGTTGGGGAGCTGGAAAACCCTGATTCCAAACCAATGGTGCACATGGGCTCCAGTATCCTGAAGGAATAAATGGCGTATGAGCGAATTATTGGTCACTGGCTACCGTGGGACTGCATCTCCTGACGTTGCGTCAACGGCCTTATGTGTCAGACCCTTAGGTCGAAGGTTCTGAGTGTGGCTCCCTAAGAAAACCAACTTATTCCGTCTGGGCACCAGGACAGTATCTTAGCCCTCACACAAATCGAATAATTTATGTGGCGCATATTTATTTGGTGTTTCCTTGTACCAATGTTTATGTGTTTAAATAAATAAATAAATATCTTCACCAATTAGTGTCTAAATATGTAGCGCTTAAGTTAAACCGTCATAAATATTTTTATCTTCCAACTGGAATAACTATGTTTCTGTTACAGATTATACCTTATTTACGATCATCAAATGAATTTCTTGATCAGTTATTCTTATCTTTGGATTCTTCCTCTGTGGCCGATTTAATTATACAATTATCTCAACAAGAAACAAAACAACAACATATGATTTTTGAAGTAAGCATTTAAATTTTCTATTTTGTTCAAATTGTACTAATTGTGTACACAAATAATACCAATAATCATTCAAAGATCTTTTACAGAAACTTATTTATTGTGTATAGTCGACATTTCATAAGAATTAATAATCTCTTCCATTGATTTATCATTGAGTAGTAACCGATATCAGATTTTTCTGTTGATAAGTGTTGATCAGATTCTCTACGTCAATTGGCAATTTTGTCAGTAGTCTAATTCGATATTATGTGTGTATGTGTACTGTATTTTGGTGTTAGGTAGCTGGGAGAAGTCAGTAGAAAACCTCAGATCTGGGTTTCATGCTAGTTTTCACTTGTTAGTGAAATGATTTTATCCTAAGACTATCAGACATTGCATGTACAATAAGGCAGTATTAAGTCTCCTGTAATTTTCTGTTACATTCTTTATAAAAGTAGGATGAATCGTTTCAACTAAAATATATTTATCATCAATTATACCTTACCTTTTATTTAGAATGAATGGATTGTAGCTAGTAGCAGGACTGGTCTGCGTCAACACCTGAACTAAGGATAGGGAGTGAAGTAGTCGAACGCGTCGACAACTTCACTTATCTTGGAAGTCTCATCAGCCCTAATGGGTTGGTATCGGACGAAATCTCAGCACGGATTCGAAAAGCTCGTTTAGCTTTTGCCAACTTACGTCACCTATGGCGAAGGCAAGATATCCGTCTATCAATAAAAGGACGAGTATACTGCGCGGCAGTCCGTTCTCTTTCTTACTTTACGGCAGCGAAACATGGCCTTTAAGAGTAGAAGACACTCATAAGCTACTAGTATTTGACCACAGATGCCTTAGAAATACTGCTGGGGTCTGCTGGGATCACCGGGTAAGTAATAGTGAGGTTCGACGCAGGGTATTAGGGAATGGTGGTAAATCAGTTGACGAGTTTGTTAATCTTCATCGACTGAGATGGTTGGGTCACGTGTTACGTATGCCCGAACACCGATTACTACGACGTGCAATGCTAACGGGTGTTAGAGATGATTGGAAGAGAATTAGGGGCGGCCAAACCAAAACGTGGCATCAGTGCTTGAAGTCACTAACTTCTAGTCTTAGCTATGTTGGTAGATGCAGACTACTTGGTTGGGGTTGGTGTGACTATCGTAACCAATGGTTTGAGACTGTGAGTGATATGGCTCAGAATCGGTCACAATGGCGTCGGTGTATACACTCTCTGTCTTCTCTTAAACTAAGAGATTAAAATTGCTTCATATCTTTCTTTCTACGAACTAATTCTTCCTTCATGTACTATATCCTTATATGTAGTCTTTCTTTTATATATTATCACCTCTGAATTAACCACTTATATGAATCCGGTGTCCATCTTGTTGTGTTAATGAGGTATGGCAACTTGGACCGATGTATATATGTGCCTGGTCCTACGTTGTGGCTGACTGACTGACTGAGTAGCAGGATCTAGTTTACCCGTTTCTTTGTATTTGGAACTTGTCAGCTGGATGTACCGAAGTCTTATTGTTGATATCCATAATGGGACTCAAACTCAATACCTTTTATAATGTAATGTTATGGGATAAAGTATATGTATGTTGTTGATGTGCGAAAATCATGCTTTCTAGTTTTAAAGTTTTTTGTTGAACTCAAGACCAGCCTCCGTTTTTTATCACGTGTAATGTTTTTGTGAATGCTTGTACCATTGCTACATTGCATATCATCAGGCACTTAGTTATTATGGTAATGTAATACCCGTCATAGTGTAAATTCCCCGTTCCTGTCGTGTGATGCACATCAACTTAAATCTTTTCTTAGTTTGATAATGTTTATTATGACTTTTATACAATGTTTCAGGTTTACGTACTTAGCTTCAAGTCATATTACTCATGTGTGAACTGGTATTATAACATGGCTACCCAAAATAAAATAAACGTTAAATGATTTGAATCTGGGAAAAATTATCCACCGCTTCATTAACTAATCTTTCTTTACTTCGCTCGTAATGTAGTGAACGAGAACACAGGCGGGACACAAAATTCCACAATCTCTTAGTAAAATCTAAAAACCATACAGTAAATACTTCATTTGTAAAATGTCAGTCAATCGTCTCAGATTTGATTGTTCCTTCGTTTCCACACCAAACATTCTCTGTTCTCGTTCTCTTCTCTTCGATCTTTTTAACCTTCTGCCTCCAAGCATTTCACTTCTGAGTGATGATACATAGTACTTATATATGTCGATATCAGTAGCACACATCACAATGGTAGCTAAATGGAGTATGTCAATCAAATTAATTGATTAATGTAATATCCTTCAGTAAATATGTTGAATATATTGGGATACAATTTACATATTTGTTTTATCTCCAGTGGAATTCAACTGGGTCTGTTGTGAGATAGTAATTCACTGATGATAATGGTGGATATGTCGCTCAATTTCGTGGATTAGTTGAAGTTAGACATTGACACCATTCAATACCAGCTCAGGGGTCTGGTGCTTAAGCACTCGCGCGCGAGACTAGTAGGTCCTGGACTGGAATCTCGCGATATAGAGTCATGGATGCGCACTGTTGAGGAGTCCCACAATAGGACGAAACGGTCGTCCATGTTTTCCATGGTGGTCTAGCTTCAGTTGACTCATGATCTCAACTATTAAAATTACTATAATATCCACAGAACCTCTTCTAATATTTTTTATTTTTAACTACTTTACTTTCCATGTGTTCTCAGTGGTTTAAGACCGATCGACTTGTTGAACGTCTTATTGAAAAATTTGATCCAATCTATTCGTCTGACGTAAGTCTTTTTTCATCACTAATTGTTGCATTACTAGTTGTTTTTCTATAGTAATAAGTGTGATTATGATTATGATTATTTCATGTTGTATCTAGTTGGATTTTTGTCAAAAGAATAATGTTAATGACATACAAGTTTCAATTCGACATTGGGTATCCTAATCTACATACTTTTACACTTTAAACGATTTAAAGTAGATGAATCGAAATAACAAGTTTTCAGTACTTCTGACTAAGTTTAACTAGTTGCAATCAACATAGAACCTGGCAAAAATATGCTTTGTCTTAGTATCCCATACTAAATCAAGCACCAGGAGATTAATGTGATGAATCATAAAGTAGTCGAAATAATGTATTAGAAATAATAATGACAAAGACTAAACATTGATGATACGATTCAAGAAAAAGGCATACACAAAGGAATACTGGAATTCAAGACCTAAAGTCAGACAAAGAGTGATTAGATATTCGTTATTTCTACTGATCCTTAGCCATGTCACCAAATATCTTTAACTATTGATCGTGGTTATCGATCTAAATTCAATGATTTGGTCTGTTCTCACTGCATTGAATATGAAATCTGACAATCTGAACAGATACTTGTATGTAGAAGGTCTAACGATGCCTATAAAGAAGACTGGCTACCACTAATGTTAAATTTTGCTAATTTAATTTAACATCATAATGTAAATCATCCATTTGTCGATCATATTCAACTCATTTTGTGACACTTCATTTAAATATACATGTGAATATTACATAAACAGTTGAACTTATGACTTTAATACAAATGTTTATTGTGTATCAGTAGAACAATGCCTATGTAACGGATTTAGGCAAAACAATCTCTTGGAGTTAACTAGTAGTAATTATCACTAAACTATTCTCATTAACCTTGTTTTTCCTTTACAAATGAACATACAATTCTAGTGAATACGTTAGTAATATCCAGCCGTTAAGTAAGGTTCGTTAATCTTTTCTTTTGAGGATTAACTACACAGTTATTTTGTTTACTGCAATGTAGCTCGGTTATGATCTGCCAAACTAAAACGTGGCATCAGTGCTTGAAGTCACTAACTTCTAGTCTGAGCCATGTTGGTACATGCAGACTACTTGGTTGGGGTCCGCGTGACTATCATAACCAATGGTTAGAGACTCTGAGTGACATGGCTCAGAATCGATCACAATTGCGTCGGTGTATACACTCTCTGTCTTCCTTTAAACTAAGAGATTTACATCGCTTCATATCTTTCTTTCTACGTACTAAATCCTTCTTCCTGTATTATATCCTCATACACAATCTTTCTTTTATATATTACCACCATTGAATTAACTACTTGTATGAATTTGGTGTTGATCTTGTTGTGCTAATGAGGTATGGCAACTTGGACCGATGTATATATGTCCCTGGTTCTACGTTGTAGGTGACTGACTGAAATGTAGCTTGGTTAATATTAACGTAAACTAAGTATTGACTTCTGTCACTTCCTCATCTGTATTAAGTTGTTTTAATTTTTGATTTTTGTTCAATTATGAATCTTTTGATTACATTTAATATTACTATAGAATTATCTAGGTAAGGTATAAATAGATAAACAAGGTGAAACAACTTAGAACCTGGTCGAGTGTCGCCATATTTTGTGTATTAGCACAGGAAGACAGAACTCACTAGATACAGAAATGGGTGTAGGTTTATTTTTTTATTTATTTGAACACCTAAACATTGGCACAAGATGTCACCAAATACATATGCGCCACATAATAACAATGTGATCAGTAGTAGTTATCATTTATTTGTGTGAGGACTGTGATACTACCCGGGCGCCCAAACCGAAGCAGGTGGTTTTCCTAGGGGGCCATTCCCTGAACCTTTGCTTCGAAGATCTAATCCACAAGGTAGCCGGTGACCAACAATTAGTTTAGACTCCATTTATTACCGCATGATTCTGGAGCCCATGTGCACCATTGGATTGTAATCAGGGTTTTCCAACTCCCCTAAGTGGATCCTCCATATCCACCAACCCGCTTAAAGCGCTGGACATTGGCTTTTCGCCCTCTCAATTTCGTAAACGACACCTCTGCCGCGAGAAGGCATTGAGTAGGACTTCCTTGACAGTCGCTGTAAGAGCATCTGGAGAGGGATAGCTTACTCTCCTCACTCTCGACCGCATCAGGGCATTTGGAGGCTTAAATGGTCTGAATTAGGAACAATAACCAACAGTTTAATAATCTGATTTTGTTGTGTTTGTTATGAGATCTCATTGGCCTAGATTGGACTAGATGCCATGTAAACTCTTGGCTGAACACCATTGATGTGTTTCGAGTTAGAATAAAACAGCTGTTTTATACCCTATATCTTCTTCGCAAATCAGTGGTTGACTGGTTTATGTAGTTTACTCGTATTAATACTCATTGGAATCTTAAATATTTTTAAAGATTGATTTTATGAGGACTCCCAATAGGTTTCTTTCTGTTTTTACTGCCTACAGTTTAGACAAAACGATCATTTAATCAATAAATAAGAACGTAGGTTCCATTTTTCTTGGTAGTTCATTCAGTGATTTATTTTCACTACTCTATATTTTCATTTTTAATAATTAGGCACATGAATCGGCAGCTCATTGTCTAATTGAACTCATCACTGTTCTACGCAATTATTTAGTGAATAATCTTCCAAATTCAGATAATAGTGATATGATAGTGAATTCAATGACAACTGCAACCACCACTACTAATAATGTTGGCGGTAGTAGTATATTTGGATCACCGTTAAATAGTACATATTCCAGTTTATTTGATAAAGATGAAGAAACGTATAAAGCAGCTGAAAATTTACTAAATGTATTAGAAAGGTAAGTAAAGCATTAAATTTCATTCTTCTTCTCATTTTACACTATACAGCAAGTTTAGTGTTGTTCGTTAATTCATATACTGAAGATCGAATGATATTGGTGTTGAGGTTCATCTGTCTATTCCATTAAAATGTTAGATTCCTCCTTGTTTCATTGTAAACATTTTCAATTAAATCTGTTGGCACAATCATCCCAATGATTAAGGGCTGTAAAAACTATGCCTAATTCTCAATTACTAAAGTACAGATCAAATCCCAGCTCAAATACTTTCGTTTTGACAAAACTTGTAGTTATTTACTGGCTCGTGAAGTCATCAACTTTTGGATTAGTCTCGGTTGTACGTACAGACTAACTTGGTTGGATTCCGTACGATTACCTTAACTAATTGTTGGAGTTGTTGAGTGACATGGCTTGCACAACGGCAAAAATTCATTTCCTATTTACCTTTTGCTAGATCTTGAGTTTTCAAACTACCTTATCTTTTTGTCCCGTAAATTCACTATCTTCTCGAGTCATCTAGTCTATGGTTAGTATTTCATACGACCACTCTGAGATTTAGTTTAATAATTCCATCTTTTTGTGCTGATATAGTAGTATAGCAACTTGAACCGATGCACAAATCAACCAGGTTCTACGTTTCTGTTAACTGATTGGTTGAAATATCCTTCTATCTATTTATGTTGTAACAACCGACAGCTACTTGAAATTTACGACCATGGTTTTGGTCAACGCACTAAACAAGTATTCTCCACTATTCGTATTTTAGTACAGTTCAAAACGTAAGTTTCATCTCATCTTGATATTACCAGTAGAATAGTTGTGAATGTAAGAATACACGTTAATCATTAATTTGCCGTAAATTAACAGTAATAACTCCCTAGTTTCGCTTCGATGCCTGAATATAATAGATTCTTTTGTTCTATTCCTGACTGCTTTAAAAAAACAGGTCTTTCAAGGAAGATTTATTGATAGAGCCCAATAAAGATTGATTTCGAGAGGCATTCCATCTCTTATCTTTTCATAAGCTCATGTGTGGCGCACTTACATTTCATGCCTCGTTGTACCAGTATTAATGTTTTCAAACAAGCAACTCGTAGATATCCATGTTCAATTCAATTCCAACTTCTTATTGTCCTTGAATTACTTTCATGTTGACTCATAGATAATGTAAATTGCAAATGTTATTGAATAAGTCATCACTATTTGTTTGGTTTCAGTGTTATTTTCATTTAAAATTGGTTCAGTAGCTTTATGTTTAAATAAACCGCTTTACGCAGCCTAATAGGCTGAGGGTACGGACCGCACACTGTGTTTACTTCGTTTTAAATGGTTAGATAAAGCTTATTTACTTTCACTCGAATTTCGTGATATAAACCCGAACCCATACACCTTTACGTGGTAATTTATTAGTATTAGGGTCTTGTTTAGTTTTGTTTAGACCACGGATTTTAGTTAGACAATCACTAAAAACCAGACACGGTCGGACAGCTTTTTCGTCGTAGTATGCAACTCCTTGGGAGTACACGTCCACAACTTTCCATCTGGGAATCGGATCCAACTGCTTCAGATCTCACAGCAAACCATTAACCTTTCGGTTGCTAATTTGCTTTTCAGTGGTTTGCATTTGTAACTCCAATCAATTCTCCATACTGCGCAACAACCTCTCAATGCCCTTAATGTGTAACTGTCTCACATCCCACTCGGTTAGACTGATCACGGCTTCTTACTAGAACACCAATACTTTTTAGTTTTCAGTCTATGATGTAACCCATAGAAGTAACACACTTCTATTATCCAATATCAGTCAAACCTATTGATTTAATGCCACTATGAAAAGTTGTTCAAAAAGGAAATATTTCCTTGATAAATTTGTTTCCCCGCCCTCCAAATATACTTATAATTATCAAATAGATAAATAAAAGTAAATTCTTGTGGTATATACTGAGCACGATGTAAGATTAAGGACTTCAATATGAGTGGCATAATTTCGAGATTACCTTTTAGTGCATAAAAAAAATGATTGATGGTCGAATTCTTAATACATTCACGTAGTATTTGTATGTGTTGCGTTAGTTACTTTGGGTAGCAGAAATCATCATTTTGTAAGGAAAAGCTCTGAGATATGTGTTAGCATTTAAACTAACCGGTCTTTTCAGATTATCTTTTTTGTATTTTGTGACTTGAGCTACAAAATGTATTTCACTTCAACAATTTAATGTATAGCGGTTACTCAGTAGGTAAAACATTCAACTTTTGATTATTAAGTCTCAGGTTTGTACTGTGTTCTTCCTACTTTCTTCTTCGGTAACTACTGGGTAGTAATTTTATCCCTCACACTTAGTATAACTCAAAACCAAGTAAATAAATCTGTACTTAGTAAATGAGTTAATAAATAAAGATCAATAACTTAGTATTGTCCCACATCATTAATATTGATACATATTTGAGTAGCTCCGATATTGGCATATAAACATGTGTTTACCTTGAACCTATTTAGGGAATTGTTTATTATATCATGTGTATGTAGTAAAGTTAAAAGCTCGTCAATTCTCTATTTATAGTTTTCTAACTAATTCAAACTGAATAACTTTTGAAATACTTACTTATGCCTGGAGGAAGGTTGATTATGAATACAGTGGTCTTGGGTGCTGTTAGAGGTATGAGGGCGGTTATCACTTCCCGGTTGCCCACACCATGGAAGGGTTCTTCTGGAGGTACCTGAAAAGGAAATTGGATTAGAGGTGGTCTCAGTGACCTGAGAGCGTGACCGCAGTGCCCAAGGGACAACTGCTTGAGGCCGGTCGCGCACGGCCTTTTCGTGGAAGGTTTTTAATTGTGTTAGCTCCGTTCTTCAAAGGGCCTTACCGCCGGAGACGGAAATCCGTGAGGTAAGGTAGCTGACTGACTGACTGACTTACTTATGCCTATTACTCCTCGTGGAGGAGCATAGGCCGCCCACCAGAACTCTCCATCCAACCCTGTCTTGGGCAATCCTTTCCAGCTCTTTTTAGTTATTGCTTATCCAAAACGTGGCATCAGTGCTTGAAGACACTAACTTCTAGTCTGAGCCATGTTGGTACATGCAGACTACTTGGTTGGGGTCCGCGTGACTTTCGTAACCAATGGTTGGAGACTCTTGGTGACATGGCTCAGAGTTGATCACAATGGCGTCGGTGTATACACTCTCTGTCTTCCCTTAAACTATGAGATTAAAATCACTTCATATCTTTCTTTCTACGAACCAATTCTTTCTTCTTGTACTATATCTCTATATGCAATCTTTCTCTTATATATTACCACCTTTGACCTAGCCACTGCTATGAATCCGGTGTTCATCTCGTTGTGCTGATGCGGTATGGCAACTTGGACCGATGTATATATGTGCCTGGTCCTACGTTGTAGCTGACTGACTGACTGACTTTTCATATCTGCTTCTATTTGAGGAACCGGTTGTATTAAGTAGAAACATTACTTAAATTATCAATATAAGGTTATAGAGATCATGAATAGATCAATGTTAAAACACCATCGAGAACCTGGAAGCACTGAACGGCCGGTTCATCCTAATATGGGACTCCTCAGGAGTACGCATTCACGATCCCGTACTCGGGAAAGGAACCCAGGACCTTCGATCTGGTGTAAGACATTTACTCACTGAAGACCATGATGGACGATCGCGCAATATTGCGGATTGGTTGAAGCTAGACATTAAGACCGTTGGATGCCGGCTCAATGGTCTAAAGGTTAAGCTTTCGCACGCGAGACCGAATATCTTGAGTTCGAGCCCCACATGTGGGATCGTGAATGTATGTGTCCCACCGAACGGACATCCAGTACTTCCATGTTTTCAATGTTGGTCTAACATTCTTTAAGTTGTCTGAAAAATATTTGCAACATAAATAAGTATCTGTTTGCAAAGTCTGAAATTTCATTTACGTTATTATTTATTATTTACGTATATATAACTGTGATGTTATATATATATATGCATAATTAGTTGTCATTTAGACAAGACGTAAACACAATGTAATTGTTTATTGCATAACTTTTTGTTTACAACGATTGACCTTGGAGAAAATGATAAATAATCAGTTCACTTAGTATGTACCTTTTTCATGAATTTTATTTGATTCTTTGCTCATTTAATGAATCCACTGTCAAGGTCAAACTCATATAACTGCGGTACATATGTGTGTATGTGTTGAATGTTATAATTACTCTTTAACTACAGTTAGCTGGTTCATTATATGTATCTATCGGCACAGAAATTGATTGAGTTCATCGGATTAACTAATTCTAAACAGTTATGGTAAAATGATGTAAATAGCAGTTGAATGAAGGTGAATAACCACGTTGAAATAGAATGTAAGACAATAAGTTATTCTACAATCTAAATGAAGTAAATGTTATGTAGGATCATTAGTTCAAGAGACTAATATCACATTCGTTGTTAACAAACACGAAGATGAAATTATGCATGTGGCTATAAGCGATATCCTATGTTCAGTGAATATTCTTCTTTCAATATAAACAGAACTGACCATCATTAATGAGTAAATTTGTAGCTAATGATGATAAATCTTTTACCTCAGCATCTGTGGTGATAGAAAAGATTAGGCACCAAAGATATGAATTGGCGAAAATTTAATGTAATTTAGAATCTCAGGATTTGATGGAAAACAAAAAACGGATGCACCTGCTCCATCGCAAACTGTTTTGAGCCATATCTCTAACCATTGGTTACAATGATCACCCGGACCCTAACCAAGGTAGTGTACATCTATCAACATGGTCTAATCCAATTGTCAGTCTTCATGAACTGATGCTATATTTTGATTAGGTCCCTAGTACTCTATTACTAACCCAGACATTACTTAAACCGTGGTCCCAAAATACATAAGCAATGCTTCAACTTCTAATTATCCACCTTTAAACTCTAGTCCCGAAGAATTAACCCGAAGCATGATTGCTATGTATTCTGAAGAAGTTGATTAGTCTTCTCATATTGTCATTTACCATATCACGTCCATCTTGTGAATTGATTTCCTTGCATACCTATCCTGCAATATACATTTTTTTTAATAATCAAATAATCTGCTTTTGAAATGATTTAAAAGATTTGTCATTCAGATGATTGGTACTTGAAGTACTTTGTTCGAAACAACTAAGAGAACATCAATATTTTTCAAATTATTCCAAGTGTCAAATGATATATACAAGTCAGATTGAAATTATATCCCTTATACACTTCTCTAGGAGACAATTATATACATGAAACTAATGCGTTTCAAATTAAATTTTCATGATGAACAGACATATTTCTTGAGATTAGATGGTGGTTGGAGGTAGTCGATAGGAAATCCTGGATCCGGGTTTCGTGCTACTTGGCTCTCGTCAGCACCAGTTCCCTCAAGATTCCAGGTACACCTTGCTGACGAGTGCCAAGTAGCACGAAACCCGGGTCCAGGATTTCTTGTCGACTACCTCCAACCACCATCTGATCTCAATATATAGTGCACGCAGTGTCGAGTCATCTAGACTGGTGGCCACATTGCAACATGATCGATAGCATTCGATCTGCACTAATAAGGACTAGACACGCATGACATTGATCGCCACGCAGTGATCAATCAATTGAGATACATTTCTTAACTTTCTTTCAATCCTATTAGCATCATTGTTTATGTTTTCATCACTTTCTACCTTCCTACACTATTACGTAATAACATACATCTAATTCATACACAAGGTAGGCAAAAACGTACAGTAACAACAGATACAGCAATGCCTTTTTTATAGCGAGACTATAATTTATGGACGAACCAATTAGGTATAAGATTACAGGTCTGGGATTTTAGCGCGAAATTCACTCATCCATTTGACAAAATAAAATGTTAACATTATAACTAATGTAGGTTCATGATGAAAACCTTAAATATAATTCCTAACCTTAACCGTCAACTGTCGATGTCTTCACATTGGTCTATATAACACTCATTTGGTCCTAGTCAGTAGGGGAACACTATCAAGCTCACTCTGGCGTCGTTCAAAGATCGTTCATAAATTATAGTTTCACCCCTTTTATTTTTAAATTTTGACACATGTGCCTGTTAGTGATTATCCATATATTATTATTATCATTGTATGATTGGCCTGCAATAATTTGTATCCAGTCTACATGCAGACATGCACTTATACAGATCATTGTAGTAAATTATTATAATGCAAGTACACATATACGTCATTATATAATGTATTGACAATTTTTTCACTTCTGAATAAATATGATGATGATCACATGTGACTTGATGTGAAACTTTTCATTTTGTTTATCTGTATTTTATCTATGTATATATATATATATACTTATAACTGTAGTGGCTTGGCTTCGAGATAATTCCTAAGGATTTGTATATCAATCAGCTAGATAACTGTTATTAAATAAATCCCAACAACGCTGTATAAATGATGAAGGCAACAATATGAAGTACCGACTACACTTTATTAGTGGATAGTGCATATGATAAAATGTACAAACACTACCAAAGTAAAATGAAGAATATGTGCGTAGGCTGTCACACCTGATCAAGCATACATGTACCATACAGACATGATTGTAATATTAATAATAATATAAAGAAATAGACAAATTGTTACTGTTCGAATAACATTATACGTCAAATAAATTAGTTGAAAGGCTTGACAAAATTAACTGTATAGAAACTTAATTGTAGGGGATATGCTATATAATAAACATGTGTATTAGTGAGATAGGATAAGACAAAATGAGCCTAGGATATAAACCCTTCCATCTCCGTAAATTCGACAAATATATCTATTGTTGTGATCATGAGTCAATTGAAGTTGAATCAACATGGGAAACCTGGGAGCACTGGACGGCCGTTTCGTTCTATCGTGTGACACCTCAGCATTGCGCATCCACGACCCCACCTCAGAAGACCCGAACCCAGGACCTATAAGTCTTGCGCGCGAGTGTTTAACCACTAGACTACTGAACTGGCATCCAACGGTGTTAATGTCTAACTTCAACTAATCCACGAAATTGAGCGACACATCCACTATTGTCTTCAGTGAATTATTATCTCACAACAGACCGGTTTGAACTCTACTGGTCACTGGTTCTCACTAGAACTCCAGGATTCCAGTCCCTAGTGAGCATATGTTGATTAATATCAGATGGGGTTTTTCTAGATATTATAGTAATCTCATATATTATTATATTACTATAATATCAACAAAACCCCCTATAAATATATCTTTAATTGTAAAAGCACATTGGTTACCAGATAAACTACTGATCACTCTGTTAGGTTCTTGTATTTTTAACTAAAAATTTCTGATGTATCCCGACCGAAGCTGCTACCTTGACGCGGTGGTCGGGCTTGCCTATCGTGATGACCCAACCGAGCTATATTGGCTGGAACATATGTTCCTGTAGGTTCTACCATGCCAGGCAGGTCGATTGGAGAACGGTAAGACTGAAAGCAGCAACTCAAGGTCTGAGGGCGAAGTCGTACTGCTGACTGTAGAGGGTTGTGACTGCAGAAAGGTGTTTCCCTCGGACAACTGGCATCTGCAGCGATGCTGCCTTCCCACAAGGGGGAGTGGGGTTAGATAAGGTCGACCCTAAAAATGTCACATCTCACGGATTTCCGTCTCCGGCGGTAAGGCCCTTTGAAGAACAGAGCTAACACATTAAAAACCTCCCGCAAAAAGGCCGTCCCCGACCGGTCTTAAGCAGTTATCCCTTGGTCTCTGCGGTCATGCTCCCAGGCCGTTAAGACCAACACTAACCCAATTTCCTTTTCAGGTTCCTCAAGATTTACCCTTCCAGGGTGTGGGCAGCCGGGAAGTGATATCAGCCCTCATACCCGTAACAGCACACGAGGCCAAGTTGGTCACATTCAAATCCTTCCTACATCTCCTAATACCTCTCTTATCTCCATGACTAACCCTTCTCAGATGGTGGAGAAGATTTGTAGCTCAGGTGGATGACTTTGGTGGAGTTTTGTTCTCTGAGCTGAATGGTTTGGTCGTGGAGCTTTCATCGTTCTTCTGAACGACATCATCAGCACAAACTTCAGATAGAAGTGAAGTGTTTGAATTTCTCCATATGTGTCTCAAAGCTTGTTCTGTGCACTTACAAGCTTTGAGACACATATGGAGAAATTCAAACACTTCACTTCTATCTGAAGTTTGTGCTGATGATGTCGTTCAGAAGAACGATGAAAGCTCCACGACCAAACCATCCAGCTCAGAGAACAAAACTCCACCAAAATAACCCTTCTCACATCCCTTTATCATCTCGCACCGCTAGGGCAAACGATTCGAGTACGTGGAACATTATTCCTGGTCTCTAAACTACACGTAGGAGCTTTTAACGTCCGGACACTGTGCCAAATAGGACAACAGGCTTCGTTAGCTAAAACTTTAGAATCTCGCGCCATCGATGTGTGCTGCGTCTACGAAACGCACATACAGGATCCGAGTAGCGTCATTCATTTGACCTCACCATGTCAAAGTAACGAAACAACTCGATTCACAATTCGTGTATCTGGAAGCCCTGATTCTGCTTCCCGTGGCCTCGCTGGCCTAGGTATAGCATTGAATCCTAGGGCAGAACTAGCCCTCTTAGACTGGATCCCAGTAGACAGTCGTCTGTGCGCTGTCCGACTAAACGGAACAGTAATGCCTCGCAAATATAGGGACTCTCGTCGTTGCCTCTTCGTCGTCTCTGCCTACTCTCCCACTGACTGCAGCTCAGATGATGTAAAAGATGAGTTTTATAGAAAGCTTTCCGACCTCCTCCGAAAAGCTAGGCACTCTGATGTAGTAATAATGGCTGGTGATTTTAATGCTCATGTAGGTAAACTAAGCGAAAGGGAAGGACATATGGATGGATCTTATAGTATTGTGGCTCAAATTACAGATAATGGTGACCGTCTGTTGCAGTTTTGCTCAGATAACCGTCTGTTTCTTGCAAACACTAACTTTAAGCATGAGAAAAAACATATTTTGATATGGCAACCCCCTAATTCGTCCCAACGTTGGACCCAAATAGATCACATCGCTATCAGCCACCGATGGAGGGGCTCGATAGAAGACTGTCGCTCATTCTGGAGCACATGCCTAGATTCAAATCATGCTCTAGTACGAGCGCGTATCTGTCTGCGTCTTACTGGACGTAGGAAAGACGCTGCAAGGAAACCTCTTAGGGTCCTACTTAATGATAGTCAAGCTAAGAGTATATTTCAGGAACAACTAGAAAAACAGTTAGGCAGCCATGTATGTGATGCCCACTCCGAGGCAGTGTGGAATGATATTCGAAAAGCTGTGGAAACAGCAGTGATATCTGCTAGTACGGTAACCCGTACGGCTAGGGAGCAACACTGGATCTCAGCAGCATCTATCGCACTGATAGATGCTCGGAAACTCATTCCATCTGGCTCTGAACATAACGAAAAGCGGAGTCAGCTTAAGCGCAAGCTGACAAGAAGTCTACGCAATGATCGTGAACAGTGGTGGGTAGCGAAAGCAAGACAGATGGAAAAGGCAGCGGCAATAGGCAACAGCAGACAACAGTTCAGACTTGTTAAGGAATCCGGTATTAGGAAACCGACTATTAGCGAAACACTCTCAGAGAAAGATGGACATATTATACATTCTCAATCCAGGAGATTGGATCGATGGGCAGAACTCTTTAGGGACCAGTTCAACTAGCCTTCAGCCGCACTTCAGTTTCCCACGATCTCCAGTTAACCTGAATGGCAAGTTAATGTAGGTCCTCCGTCTCTTTACGAAGTTGAAAAAGCCATAGGAAATCTGAAGCGAGGGAGAGCAGCAGGCCCTGACAGGTTTACTCCTGAGATTTTTAAGGATGGTGATCCAGTATTAGCAGTGAGATTAACTGAGATCTTAGGTAGAATTTGGGAACTAGACGCAATCCCATCTGACTGGTCTCAATCACTGATTGTGCCAGTTTTTAATAAAGGACAAAAGTCCTCTTGTGACAATCACAGAGGAATCAGTTTGACTAATATAGTGTCTAAAATATTAGCTTCAATAATACTTCGACGCCTGATCAAAGCTCGTGAAGAGCAGACTAGAGAAAACCAGGCTGGTTTTCGACCTGGACGTGGTTGTATAGATCAGATATTCACACTACGTCAGGTTCTAGAACACAGACACACGTTCAGACGCCCCACAATGGTAGTATTTCTCGACCTTAAGGCGGCATTCGACTCTGTTGATCGTAAGGTTCTATGGCAGTGTTTGTCACTGAAAGGAGTACCAAAGAAGTACATTAACCTTATACAGGCTCTCTACTCGAACACAACTGGTCATGTGAGAGCTTATGGCGAACTGTCATCAGAATTGATTACCTCAAGTGGTGTTCGTCAGGGCTGTCCACTCTCCCCATTCTTGTTCAACTTTGTCGTCGACGTACTTTTAAAGATAACACTCTCCTCATCTAAGTTTCCGGGGGTTGAACTTCTACCGGGAGGTTCACTTGTTGACTTAGAATATGCAGATGACATAGTCTTATTTGGTGAAGACGCTGACAAAATGCAGAGTCTTCTGACCACTCTAAGCAACAATGCAAGCATGTTCGGGATGCGATTCTCTTCCTCGAAATGCAAAATGTTGCTTCAGGATTGGGTTGTATTGACACCCGAACTGATGGTAGGGAGTGAAGTAATTGAGCGTGTCGATCGCTTCACTTATCTTGGAAGTCTCATCAGCCCTTGTGGTTTAGTGTGTGACGAAATCTCAGCACGGATACAGAAGGCTCGACTAGCTTTTGCCAGCTTGCGTCATTTATGGTGTAGGCGAGATATCCGTCTATCAACCAAAGGACGTGTTTACTGCGCAGCATTTCGTTCCGTCGTACTTTATGGCAGTGAAACATGGCCGGTAGGAGTTTATTATTTATTTATTTATTTTAACACAAAGATATTGGTACAAGGAGGCACCAAATACATATGCGCCACACAAATCTCATTCGATATGTGTGAGTTCTGTAATACTGCCCGCGTGCCCAAACCGAAGCAGGTGGTTTTCCTGGGGGGGACACCCCGATCCTTCGACATGAAGGTCTGATCCAAAATGTAGTGGAGCATCGTAATGAGATGCAGTCCCATGGTAGCAGGTGACCAACGATTCTTTCATACGACATTTGTTCGCGCAGGATACTGGAGCCCATGTGCCCCATTGGTTTGGAATGCGGTTAAAGCGCCGGACATTCGCCTTTTGTCCTCTCAATTTCGTATACAACACCCCCGTCACGAGAAGGCAGTGAGTAAGACATTCCTGGCAGAGGCTATATACACGTGGCCGTGTGAGAGCATTTCGAGAGGGAGAGCGGACTCTCCCCACTCTCGGCCGTACCAGGGCATTTGGGTGCACCAGTAAAAGTAGAGGATATTCGTGGATTACTAGTATTTGATCATCAGTGTCTTCGAAATATTGCTTATATATCCTGGGACCATCGAGTAAGTAATCTAGTTGTTAGGAAACGGGTACTAGGTAAGGAGGACAAATCAATTGCTGACGTAGTGAAACTTCATCAGTTGAGATGGCTGGGATACGTGTTACGTATGCCCAACGACCGACTGCCTCGACGTGTGATGTCCAGTGGTATAGGATTAGGTTGAAAGAAGGCTAGGGGCGGCCAGAAGAAAACGTGGCACAAGTCCATGAAGTCACTGACAAGTGGACTGAGTCATGTCGGTATGTGTAGACTACCTGGTTGGGGACCGCGAGACGATAGCAACCGATGGTTAGAGACCCTGAATGACATGGCTCAAAATCGTTTGCAATGGCGCAGGTGCATCCACTCTTTGTGTTCTCCGTAATTCTAATCTTCTGAATTCTTCATGTTCCTTTTTTCCTCTTTCCAAATTTCTTTCACTGGATTATACTCTTTAAATAACATCTCCAAACCCTAATCTCCCCGATTATTGCTTATACTCTTACTACCTTTACCACTACGGAATTTGAATCGACAGCTGCATCTCTGTGTTAAGGTGGTGTGGCAACTCAAACTGATGTACGTACGTACGAAGTTCTACGTTGTTACTGACTGACTGACTGACTGATGTATCACATCAAGCTGGCATCGATTAATTAAATCATTCGGAATAATCTGTCGGTGAACACGCAGTTTTTTTTTACGTTGAATGTGTTCCATTCCCGGGACTGACCCGTTATTAAATAATAATCTGTTGATGTTATTTAGTCATATTAAATAACGCTAATGCAGTTGAACTGCCAAAGGTCGACTCTAGTTTTTAATTTAAATGTATTCTATATTTATCCTATCATGAGAAATGAATACTTTCATTCTAACTCGGTTAGCTTAAAAAAAACAGGAGTAGCTCACTACGTCGATTTCGGTCTCTTTCAAACTTTTTTTGTTTGTTTGTTAAATCGATTGTCATTTTGTTGAATGCTATGTCAATTAACTATGTGGTAACGGTTTCTTTTATGTGCTGTGTAATGATTACGCTTATAACTCATGTGTTACGTGATATTCGTTTTCCCTTTTAGTACTACTAATCAATTAATTGATTGATTTTGCATACTTTTTAATGTGTGTTTAAGAAAATGTAACATGTGATTGCTGTATTTATTTATTTATTTAAACACATAAACATTGGTACAAGAAGGCACTAAATAGTTATATTTTACACTAATCATTCGATTTAATGTGAGGGCTGTGATACTGCCCAGGTGCCCGAACCGAAGCAGGTGGTTTTCTTAGGGGCCACACCTA
Organism: Schistosoma guineensis; assembly: GCA_944470375.2. Lineage (NCBI taxonomy): Eukaryota > Metazoa > Platyhelminthes > Trematoda > Strigeidida > Schistosomatidae > Schistosoma > Schistosoma guineensis. The sequence continues at coordinate 24,604,039 of OX103895.1, forward strand.
GAGCCTTCTAACTAAAGGTCTAGTTCACAAGGGAGTGAAGCAACGTAAGGAGATTCAGACCCATGGTACCCGGTGACCAATAATTGGTTCATACATCATTTGTTCCTTCAGGATCCTGGAGTCCATGTACACCATGGGTTTGGAATCAATATTCCCCAACTCCCCTAGGTGGTCTCTCCATGTCCACCAATCCGGTTAAAGCGCTGGACATTCTCTTTTCGTTCTCTCAATTTTGTGATCAACACTCGCTGCAAGAAGGCAGTGATTAGTTGCACGTGGCGATGTGAGAGCATTTTGAGAATGAGAGCTGACTTTTCCCACTCTCGGCTGTACCAGGTCATTCGAGGGCTGTCTAACATTGAAGCAATCAATTTATACATATTACTTTGAAAAATTTCTGACATTATGATTCACGGAGTACAATAGATGTTTGATAAACATGAATAGCTTCACAACTTTTTTCCCAATAGATCTCTATAGTTCTTTTAGTACTAACCCTCGTTCACCACTTACAATTATGTATTATTCATTTTTTATCTGCTTAAATCTGAGTAAGCAGATAATTATTTCGAATCTTATAAATCTCTTAACAAACATGTGTATGACTATGTCTATGTTTATTGTACACATGTAATTGCATATTATTATCCTTCGACTTTTGTTACTTTATGGCTTGTTTTCTTTCATTTTTGTCACTTTCTACTTGTTGTTGGTACAGATCATCATATCAAATCATACCTCATGTAAAGTGTCTGAATTATTTCGTAATTAATGTATCACATTTTTGTTTTGTTGTTGTATATAATTCGTAGTTAAAGTGAGCCTTATGTTAAACAGCCTTTTATTTCTCTCTTTTCAGTGAAGAAACTATGTCAATGTTATTAAATCGTATTACAGCTAATGAATACGTCGTACCATCTATTTTAGTCAGTTGTGTAAATGTATGTATTGCTTTAATCGGTAAAAGGAAGCCGTAAGTTAATACTCTCCTTTTTTAAAATGTTTATGAACGTTTTTATTGCCATGACAATAATCATTCAATAGGTGTTTTCATGGTTTCATACTGATGTACACCTTTGCTTGAACTACTGAAATGATGAATAACGTATTGTATCGATAAATAATTTGCGAATGATACATTATACCCGGTTTCTAGCTAGCTATAATATTGATTCACTAACATTCTATCCTCTGCAGTTCAAATGAATACATTCCTAAACATCAGTGGGAAGATTCAGACAAACAATACCAAGTAAATTTGAACTTCACCCTGTTGCACAAGCAAGTGGCTATCAGAACTCAGTAGCTAAGTGGATAACGTGATGGCGTTTAAAGCGAACTGTACTGAATTCGAACCCCAGAGTGACCATCAACTCGGAGATGCAGGTACATCCAGTTGACGAGTCCCGAATAGGAGGAGACGCATGTCCTGGATTCCACTGCTAGCCACTGTCCTATATATCTTATATACAAAATATTAGAATAAAAATAAACATGATTAGCTTTTATTTCTCAAAGAAGCGTTTCATATAGATCAGATTAGTTTGGATCACTCACTTATCAATAGAATTAAGACCTAACTATCAGTCTCAATTTGATCCCATCATATGTGCTCCCTGGTAAATTATTGTATTTCAACAGGATGCTGAAAATTTGACCAACTTTCATCTACCTTTGTTGTGTTCTTTTTTAACACTCTCATCTCTAGAATTGAGTATAGGCTCACTGATTTCTTTTAGATATAAACTGTTTAACTTCAGAATAACTAATTCTAATAGATATTAGACTAATTGATTACTACAAACTACAATTTTACGTAAGTGTAGAAATACAACTGAGTTTAAGCATGAAAAATTTACATGAGGCAGGGTAATATTGAGACCGTTCTCTAATGTTAAAGGTCTATGTCTGTCAATCTTTATTAGTATTGTGAGATTTAGCTCAATTTTACATTACAAGGAGTGCATTTTAAATCTGGTTAATAGTTGAATCCTTTATTATTTGTGGTATCATTGTTTAACCAATTATATAAATATGTTTCACTTCGGGATGGTGGTGAAGATTTGTATCTAAAGTCTATGATTTTGGTGGTGTTTTGTTCTCTAAGCTGGATAGTTTGGTCGTGGAGCTTTCATCGTTGTTATGAATGACATCATCATTCCAAATTTCTCCACATATAACTCACAGTTTGTTCTGTAGACCTCGATCTTGATTGCTTATTGTTGACCTTTAACCTGTCATTGTTTACTTCTTCACCTCATTACTACCTGAAGTTTTTGCTGATGATGTCGTTCAGAATAACGATAAAAGCTCTACGACTAAACCATCCAGCTCAGAGAACAAAACTTCATCAAAATACTTTACATTTTTGTGTATATCCACAATTATCTGTTTAGGGTTTGGCTCCCAAAGAAAATCACCTGCTCCGATATGGGCATCCGAGCAGTATCTTGGCCCTCACACAAATCAGATGGTTTATGTGACACATATCTGTTTGGTGCATCCTTATACCAATTTTTATGTATTTAAATAAACAATACTAAACATTTTGTTTAAATTCTGGGAAGAACTCACGAATTGTCAAGGTGTGTATCGTTCACTCATTACCTTACTGATGTTTCAACTTCAGGACAATCACTTGTTTTGATGAAATTACTGATTACTTATGTTTACTTATTACTGATTCACTATCAAAACAATTGCTAATCCTACTGCATTCAAAGTAACTCTCTATCCATCCACAAACACACAAACAAAGAAAATCTGATGAAGAGATGAAAGTTTGTAAATGTCTTGAACAAATAAAACGATAAATAAAACAAGTGTATTAATTATTTATAATCAGTTTGTTTAATTAGATTATTCAATAGTAGTTATTAAGTAGTATAATGTTACTTTTCCTCCTCCTTTCTATCTTAACTCTTCTTTTTTTTCTTTACGTTGGCAACTGTTTTAGTGAATCAAGTTTTCCTGTTGGAGAAGATGGACATGGTTTAGATTTTGATGCATTAATTAAATGTTCCGGTGATATTAGCAGTAATTTGAAATTTATATTACGTAATAATACTAATCTGGGCAATAATCTCTCTTCTACTGTTGATAATGATATCAGTGATCTTGTTGAAAAGTCTAATCAATTCATTACTTCATCAAAAGATGATACTACTACTACTAATAATAATAATAATAATAATACCGTTATTGATAAATTACATATAATGAAAGCTTCAGAAAATCTAATCAAAACATCTCTACCATGTTTAAATGAATTGCATGATTTGTTGAAACGATTTCATCCAGTAAGTGTTGTGGATGAATTTCTTTAGCTTTTATATTCTTTCCATTGAATCTTCTAACTAATTTGAATCGATTCTACATGTAGTAACTGGTTGTTATTATTATTTATTACTTATAATTTTACATTATGGATTAATTTTAGTTAAACAGTCGTTGGACAGCTATCATATAATAGTGTGGATCTCTTCAGCAGTATACATCTACGATATCATACAAGATTGAATCCTTAGAATCATTGGTGAACATAGAGACCACTAAGTCACTATACAATAATTTGCAATTCTAGGTTCAATTAATTTGTTATGTTACATTCATCTGTAGTATCATGTTCACAATCAATCCAACCGAGTGAAACTTAATCTCAATTATAGTTAGATGAGTTAATGATTTATAGCTATAGACACCTATTGTAGATTTTAACCAATTGTACTCTTTAATATTAATAATATTGTGCTGTGTACTACTTATATAGTAGACATAAGTAGTATATAACGCTAGTCAGGAATAGAATGTCTGGCAGCAGAAGGTCAAGAAGATTGAAGAGGAAGGAACGGGAATAGAAAGGAATTGGTATAGAAATACAGGAACAATGAAATTTGAGACGACTGACGGATATTTGCAAAAAATATAGTCAGGTTTGAGATAATTGATTGGTATTTTTCAAACTAAGTATTCACTATATGGTTCCCAAATTTTACTTAGATATTCTGTAATTTTGTGTTCAAATACATTCGACTGTCCCACCTATGTTCACTACAATATTACTGAATGGATATCGCACTGTAATAGTCTAAGTTTTTTTACTACCCTTTTGGTTTATAATATGAGTACTGATTAACATGGAACTCAATAAGTAGGACTATTCTCATTCGTTGTATCCAACACTCCATCCACCCACCCGCTATATATCAGACATAATAGTTTAAATTCATTTGAACGATAAACTGTTCCCAAAAATATATATTATAATAAGTTTGTGTGTTATATGGTAATGGTTTAGTTAGTCAGCTACAACATACGACCAGACATATATATGCATCGGTCCACAATGCCACACCTCATTAGCACAACAAGATCAACACCGGATTCATAGAAGTTGTTACTTCTATAGCAGTAACATATGAAAGAAAGATTGCATATAAGAATGCAGTACAGGAAGAAACAATTAGTTCGTAGAAAGAAAGATATGAAGCGAAAAGAAAAGCATAGAGTGTATACTCCTACGCCGTTGTGGTCGATTCTTAGTCATGTCACTCAGAGTCTCTAACCATTCATTACGATAGTGATGCGGACCCCAACCATGTAGTCTGTATCTATCAACATGGCTAAGCTTAGATGTTGGTGACTTTGTGGACTGATGCCACATTTTGGTTTGACTACCCCTAACTTTCTTCCATCCATCCCCAACACTAGTCAGTATTGCGCGTCGTGATAATCGGTTTTTAGGCCTACGTAACACAGCTCAAGCATGGTAACCATGATAATGGTTAGTTATCACTGAAATTATTGATTAGCATATGATTAATTTTGTAACTATTATCCATATATTATTGAGTAGTAGTAACACAGCAGCAGTTTAGATCTAATTGGTTTTAATGGTTTCTTTCTAAAAACTAGTTTTTAATAAAAAAGTTTCCTAATTTTGCTTATTTATTTGTTTATTACTATCTAAAGTAAATCCTTTTTCCTTCACTGGGCAACACCCATTTTAGATGATTCATCTAAATTGAACAATTAAATAGTCACAGTTTCATTTATAAAACATGCTCCCCTGTGTATATATATATATATTCGATTCACATTCACTTCAGGGTCATCTAGTTGTTTTATCTTAACACTGATTAATTATTGATTAATAATAGATTTGTATCATTATTGTTAAGAAATTGTAATAGTTGTTGCAACCACCAACTGCCCCGACTTGTGATGTTTTATGGTGTAGGAATAGGTTGGAAGAAAGCTAGGAGCGGCCAGACCAAAACATGGCACAAGGCAGTGGAGCATCGTAAGGAGATGCAGTCCCATGGTAGCCGGTGTCCAACAATTGGTTCATACACCATTTGTTCCCTTAGGGTACTGGAGCCCATGTGCACCATTGGTTTAGAATCAGTGTGGACTCTCCATGTCCACCAACCCGGTTAAAGCGCCGGGCATTCTCTTTTCGTCCCCTCAATTTCGTAAACAACCTATGTGGTGCGAGAAGGTAGTGAGTAATAATTTGCTGGCAGAGGCTTTATACGTGTGGCCATGTGAGACCATTTCGAGTGGGACTACATCTCTTGACGTCGCTCCACTGCCTTGTGAATTAGACCTTTAGGTCAAAGGCAAAGGCTTGTAGTAAAGCTTCCTGAAAAAATCATCTGCTTTGGTTTGAGCACCCGGGCAGTAACTCAGCCCTCACACAAATCGAATGATTTATGTGGTGCATATCTATTTGGTGCTTTATTGTATCAATGTTTATAAGTTTAAATAAATAATCGATTTAGAACAGAATAACATTAAATAATTCATGCTAATTAACAATTCTCAAACTCCCTATATATAAATGTATTCGTAATTCCCCTAGTTAATTCTATTAAAGTTTTCTAATTTTATCTGAATCGCGTGACTGTTTTCTTATTCAATTTTAACAATCCTTTAGTTTATATTAAAGTTTTTATTTTGTTGTAGATTGAAATCATGAAACGATCGATATTAGACCACTATTAAAAACCTGAGATCACTTGACGGCTATTTTGTAGCTATTATGGTATTCCTCAGTAATGCACATTCACGATCTCACATGTGGTATTTGAAGTCATAACCTTCGATCTTGCGCGCGAACACTTAAACTCTAGACCACTGAGTCAGTATTTAGTGGCCCAGGATCTGACCCCAATGAGATTGTTTCTGATTGCTATTGAAAAATACTTATCGTCAATCCTCGTATATAATCATCGACTTCATTCGCGTTAGTCAGTAACTGAATTATTTCTCTCTTTATTCTTTCAGCCTGTTACTCCTAAAGGAGCATAGGCCACCGACCAGCATTCTCCAAGCCACTCTATCCTACGCCTTCTTTTCTAGTTCCATCCAATTATTGTTCATTTTTCTCATGTCTATCTCCATTTCCCGGCGTAATCTGTTCTTTGGTCTTCCTTTTTTCCTTTGGCCTTGAGGATTCCATGTGAGGGCTTGTCTTGTGCCGCAGTTGGGCACTTTCCCTAACTCCGCCTGGAGTCCCTCTGGGGGCTACTACCGGCCCCAATCCGGGATGAGGGAGGGGGTTGGGCATTGGGTTAGCGACCCCATCCCGTAGAAAACTAATTCACTGAAAAAACGCTAACCAGAGAAAATTATTCAGTAACTGAATTAAGTAAGTCAAATACGAGAATGAATTCCGAATAAATGTATTTCATACAATCTTTGATCCAGACTAAATATCGGAGAAGCGATTAGAAGAGAGTGAAGCAAAATGACGCGCAGTGGAGTAGTCTCGTTAGCCAACTCCATTTAATCAAGCGTTAATCAATATTGACAGTCACACAAAATTAGACTACAGACATATGATGAATGAGACAAAAGGGCACATACATATACGCTCATATAAAAACAGTCTAGATTGATAAGCGATTAATTAAGAAGGTCAAAATATGACTTAAGTAGAATGAATATATTGGCCTGTGCGAAAGCTAGAATAAGGTATTTAGGCTTAACATAATAACCAACACTACAATTATTCACCGGTGTTAATGTTTAAATTCAACCAATCCACGATATTGCGCGACCACAACTCTATACTGATAATTATCATGCGCTGTTTAGCGACTAGCTTCGAGAGCTAATTCTCGGAGTTTTATTCAGAAGCAATGACCAACAGAGTTCAACCGTGTCGAATGTGAGACAGTTACTCGCCGAAGACAATGAAAGATGGTCGCACAATATCGTGGATAGGTTGAAGTTATACATTAACACCGTTAGATGCCGGCTCAGTGATCTGGAGGTTAAGCGTTCGCGCACGGTACGAAAGGTCGTAGGTTCGGTTCTCGCGTGCGGCACCGTGTGTGAGTAACGCTGGGGAGTCTGAAACTAGGATGAAATGGTCGTCCACCACTCCCAGGTATTCAATGGTGGTCTAACATGAATCGGTTCATGACCTCAGTTAAAACAACAATTTCCACAACCTTATACTGATTTTTTTGGATAATTTTAGAAAATGCCTAACTTTCCTTTGTGATTCGATTTATGACTAAACAATGTTAGAAAAATATTTATACTCAAAAACAGTGGGGAAATTATAAATATCATTGTATAAAACAGGTAGATTTCGGCTATCAGTCGAACACGTAGATCATCCTGTTCAGGACTCTTCAGTTGTATGTATCTACACCACAATACTAATGTATACCTTATGACTCATCCAGTAGCCTTCGCTTCAAGCGTTCGACATGTTATCCACTGAGCGATTATTGATTCCAAATATCCAGTGTTACATTCTTAGTGTGATCACACAATTCACGTCAGTTTATATGTGTGGTGATCAGGTCGGTAAAAAAGAGATGGTAGTCATTAAATAAATAAGGATAAATTGTTTGAATCAATGAGATTTATAAATTATTTTAATTCAACAGTTATGTCGTAAACCATTATATGCTTAAAAAAAGCATTATGAAAACTCAGAGAGCTCATTTTGCTTTTTTCAACTTGTTACGTAGACGAGATATCAGTTTGTCAATAGTAACAGTTCGCTTCGTTCTATTTTATGACTGAAACGTGGTCTTTAACAATATATGATATTCGTAGTTTATTAATATTCCATCACATATGTCTTTAAACCATTGCTTGTACATTTTAGACCGTAGAGTTAGTAATTCTGAGGTTGATAGCAAGTTCTAGGTAAGTATGGAAAATCAATCTATGAAGTAGTAAGTCTGTATTTATGTCTATCTACTGACTATGTCAACGTGCAATGATGGCTTGTGTGGGAAAATAAGTTGGAAGAAAGCTAAAAGCAGCCAAATCAAGATTTGGCATCAGTCCATGAAGTTATTCACTATAGTGCTGAGTCATGTAGACTACTTGGAGCCCGCGTGATTATTGTAATCAGTGGTCGAAAGCTTTGAATTCAACCGTGTGTGTTGTGAGATAGTCACTCACTGAAGACAATGGTGAATGTGTCGCTCGATTTTCTGGGTTAGTTGAAGTTAGACATTAACACCATTAGAAACCAGCTCAGTGGTCTAATGGCTAAGCGATCGCGCGCGCCAGTGATAGGTTCTGGGTTGGAATCTCGCGAGGCGGGATCGGGGATGCGAACTGCTGAGGAGTTCCACAATAGGATGAAACGGTTGTCCAGTGCTTTCAGGTTTTCCATAGTAGTCTAGCTTCAACTGACTCATGATCTCAACTATTAAAATTACTATAATATCCACAAATCCCTTCTGATGTATATATATATTGAATTTACAAGATAACCGTTAAATTAATTAACATTATCTTTTTTATCTATTTATTTATTATAGCAATTTTATAATTGTATGCCAACAACTCATTGTACATTAAATCCACCACTTGGACGTTGTCGTCTAGCTATTCTACAATTAATTGCTTCACTTATATCTTTACCTATTAGTACTAATTTATCTAAAGCAATTGTAGATATTGGATTTGTAAAAACTTCAATGGTAAATTATAATTGGTTATTTCTTTCTATTATATCCCATGTAAAACATTTTTGCGCCTTATTAAAAGTTTAGTCATATCATATGATATATACATTGAATCGACTATTTTATCTCTGTGCTAATGTGATATGACAACTCGAACTGATGTAAGTACGTACGAAGTTCTACGTTGTGGATTGATTGACTGATTGACATATGATATCCGACTATTAATTGATGGAATCGAATTATTTATTCTATTATTTTACTTTATTTAGCTAAATAGTGTATACACTATTGTTATATTATAGTTTATATCTTATTAGTTCATTCTGGTCATTTAAGCTATCGTATCGTTACAATGAAATTAAATCAACAAAAGATATAGGAAAGTATGAATCAAATCGAAAGAATATATTATGTATGTTGTTAGGTAGGTATATATCAAATAGCATCCATTCTTGTGGTTCCCATCCTACTCTTGACACTTTTGTTCTGCCTTGTAATAATATACATCAGTCTAGGCGGTAGCTAAACTTGCTTAACACTTTTCTAATTTGACAATAAATCTTTGACCTATTCTTGCAAATGTAAATACCTATTATACAATGAAGCCGTGACCAGTGGAGCTAATCCTTGTCGGGTAGAGACAGGTATCTACCTCAGTACAACGGAAGTTGGTCGCGCAATTTCGTGGATTGGTTGATGTTAGAAACTATCACCATTGGATGCCGGCTAAGTGGTCCAGTTGGTTAAGCGTTCGCGCGCGAGACCGAAGGCCCTGGGTTCGAATCCCGGGAGCGGGGTCGTGGATGCGCACTGCTGAGGAGTCCCACAATAGGACGAAATGGCCGTCCAGTGCTCCCAGGTTTTCAATTGTGGTGGTCTAACATCAATCGGTTCATGATCTCAATCAAAAACCTAATAATCTCCACAACCCTTATACTAGTAATGAAGATATTTGTTTGTTGACAAGTAATTGATACTCAATATATGAGACAAACATGATAATTCACTAGTTGGTGACATCTCTGATCATGATAATGAATAACATTTGTTCAAATATCACGGGAAGCATCATTTCCTAGATTGTGGGGATGCACATTGTTGACAAGTGCCAACTAACATAAAACTATACTTTCTTACAGATTTCCTAACACCTATTACTACATATATAATAAGACGATAAGTGAACGGAACTTCAATATTAAGTTCCTAAACATTCCAATGTGTAATTAAACGGTGACTTGTTACATTTCGAATGTAAATAACACAAACTCAACAAGTTGACATGATAAATGAGAATCATACTAGATTAATACTAGTTAAGCTGTTAAATAATTTAAAGGTGTGTAGGATGGTGAGTAGTTAATATTAGTAGTTACTCTGGCCTCATTAATGAATACTTAGAAGATAGATAGTGGCTAGCAATGGAACCCTTTAGGACGTACGTTTTATCCTATTTGGGATTCGTTAACTGGATATATATCTAAACATCAATGAGAAGATTCAAACAAATAATACGAAATGAATTAAAAATATTGATATATTCTCTTTACCTTCTAACTTAGCTCATATGAAGCTACAAACTATCTTGTCATCAGGTTTTGAAGTTCGCGTTATAATCTGCTAACTACTATCTGATCAGTTCATCTATAAAAGTATAGTTTACTTTAAGGTCAACAAGAACCAATCAATATCAAGGACAATCAATGAACCACATGTGGAGAAATTCCAACAATTCACTTTTACCTGAAATTTGTACTAATGATGTCGTTCAGAAGAACGATGAAATCTCCACGATCAGACCATCCATCTCAGAGAACAAAACTCTGTGATAATCATTCACCTGAGCTGCAAATCTTCTCCACTATCTCATTATAGTATAGTTTTTTTTCATGAATATTATTGATTTTTATTGAATTAAACAAACATTTATTGTATTTCCTTCCTCTTTTTCTTTCTTTCTGAATATATACATGTTTATACTAATAGGAATTATTCGCCTTATATCCATACAATACATTTTTACATCATTATGTTACTGATATTATAAAATCAGTGTTTAAACATTCAGGACTTGTCAACAATATTAATGGTAATAATAATTCCACTAATATATCTGATGATAATAAAACAAATCATCTCATCAATACAACTCTTAGTACTAATACTGTTGAACTATCTTCTAATCATGACAATAATCAAATCACCGAATCTTTATCCCCTTCAATATCATCATCATCATCATCAGCTGATTCATCGACGAATACTGCTACAACTGATTCTGATAATGTAGTCAATTCAACAAATTCATCTAATACTAACCAACTTAATCCATATGATAAGGGTAGTGATATTAATTTAATTCATCAAAATGAGAATGAATATAGTAGAAATATATTAATTAGTTTAATAAAAGATCATCAACTTATTGATTGGTGTTTAACATTATCCCCTTTACCATCATTAAATGAACGGTAAGTTTTCATAATTTATAATGTTTATATCAATAATATTAGTAGTCTATGAAGTGTTTGGTTTATTTTCACTGATAGTTAATTAATTAGATAATGGTATGAATGTATGAATTAAACCGGATGTTAAGAAATACATATAGAGTCCTTTTTTTTCTTTTCGTTTCACTCGTCAATACTACAATGAATTTGTATTGTTAGTGTTTGATCAGGTTAAACCATAATATGATAATAACTATTTGAAATGAATGAATACTACATGTATTCTATATTCATTTAATCATTCTTATCCAATATGATGTTCTCATGTAATTGGTAAATCAGTTGATGAGATTGTGAATCTTCATCGATTGAGATGATTGAGCCATGTGTTACATATGCTTGAACATCGATTATCATGATGTGCAATGCTAAAAAGTGTTGAGGATGGTTGGACGAAAGTTAGGAGTGGCTAAACTGACCAAAACGTGGCATCAGTCCACAAGGTCATTAACTTCTGATCTGAGCCATGTTGGTAGATGTAGACTACTTGGTTGAGCTTTATGCGACTATCGTAACCAGTGGTTGGAGACTGGTTGACAAGGCTCAGAATCGATCACCATGGCGTAGGTGTATACACTCTTTGTCTTCGCTTAAACTGTGAGAATAAAATTCTTTTATATCTTTCTTCCTACCTACTAATTATTTGTTCCTGTACTATATACAATCTATTTTTAATAAATTACTAACAATGAATTAACTACTTGTATGAATTTGGTGTTAGTCTTGTTGTGCTAATGAGGTGTGACATTGTAGACCGATGCATAAATATGCCCCCAAATGCCCTGGTAAGGCCGAGAGTGGAGAGAGTCCGCTCTCCCTCTCGAAATGCTCTCACATGGTCACGCGTATATAGCCTCCGCCATGGAAATCCTACTCAATGCGTTCTCGTGACCGGTGCGTTATTCACGAAATTGAGAGGGGCGAAAAGCCAATATTCGGCGTTTTGATCGGGTTAGTGGACACGAAGAGTCCATCTAGGGGAGTTGGAAAACCCTGATTCCAAACCAATGATGCACATGGACAGGCTCCAGTATCCTGAACGAACAAATGGCGTATGAACGAATCGTTGGTTACCGGCTACCATGTGACTCCATCTCCTTACGATGCTCCACTGCCTTGTGGATCAGACCTTCATGTCGAATGCTCTGGGTGTGGCCCCTCTAAGAGAACCACCTGCTTCGGTTTGGGCACCCAGGTAGTATCACAGTCCTCACACATATCAAATGAGATTTGTGTGGCGCATATGTATTTGGTGCCTCCTTGTACCAACATCTATGTGTTCAAATAATAATAATAATAATAATGCCTGCTCGTCCATTGTAGCTGACTGACTCTAATGTAATGAGTAACAAATCATTTCGCTAATTTTAAGAAAAAACATATACTCGTGAAAGTGTTATCTTTTGTAAATACCTAACTATAGGGCTATTAATTCATTAGAACATTATGTTTTGTCCATTATGCGGTTCACCTTTTGTGATGGAACTTTAGTATTCTTTTTTTTCTACTACAAACTAACATTGTACATGTTACGAATAAATATGAGTTAATTGTTATACAACTTGAGCACTCGAACACTTCAAAACGAAATCTTCATTACAGTCATCCAATTCGTTTGCAGTGGTTTTTAGCATATTTCCAATCCGGAATCTACACATCGAGATTATAGTGCTCTTTCAAATGATAATTAAATGAAATGTCTTCAGCTTTTTCAGAGCTTCTCTAAGTTCACCAGGAGCTTTCCTCACATTAATACAATTCAAATTAAGATAATTACCCTAAATCTATGTCATTCTAAATATATGTATATTTATACACATATAAACATCGGTACAAGGATACACCAAATAGATATGCACCATATAAATCATTCGACTTAATGTGAGGGCTAAGATACTACCCGGGTGCTCAAACCGAAACAGGTGGTTCTCTTGAAAGGCCATACCCAGAGCACTCAATCTGAAGGTCTGATCCACAATGTAGTGAAGCAACGTAAGGAAATACAGTCCCATGGTTGCCAGTGACCAACAATGGATTCATATGCCATTTGTTCCATTAGGATTTTGGAGCCCTTGTACACCTTTGGTTTGTAATCAGGGTTTTCCAACCCCCCTAGATGGACTCTTCGTGCCCACTAACCCGATCAAAGCGCTGAATATTGGCTTTTCGCCTTCCTCAATAATAACGCACCGGTCACGAGAAGGCATTGAGTAGGACTTCCATGGTAGTGGCTGTGAGAGCATTCGGAGGTTGATGATGTAAATGAATTTGTAGAACAAATGCGGCCGAGGGTGTGGAGAATTAGCTCTCACTCTCGAAATACTCTCACACGGCCGCGCGTATACAGCCTCTGCCATGGAAGTCCTACTCATTGCCTTCTCGTGGCGGGGGTGTTGTTTACGAAAATGAGAGGACGAAAAGCGAATGTCCGGCGCTTTAACCGGATCACAAACCAATGGTGCACATGGGCTCCAGTATCCTGAGGGAACAAATGGCGTATGAACTAATCGTTGGTCACCGGCTACCATGGGATTGCATCTCCTTACGATGCTCCACTGCCTTGTGGGTCAGACCTTTAGGTCAAAGGCTCGGGGTGTGGCCCCCTAAGATAACCACCTGCTTCGGTTTGGGCACCCGGGCAGTATCACAGCCCACACACAAATGATGATTTATTTTATTTTATTTGGACACATGAATATTGGTACAAGAGAGCGCCAATATATATGCGCCACACAGAACAATGAATATTCGAAGAGGAATACAAAGAAAGAAAAAAAAGAAGCTAAGGAGCACAGAAAAAAAGAGAACAATAACGAAGAGATTGGTGTAAGCTAATGTGCTAGTAAGCAGGGAACGCAAAGGTGCAATCGGAAGAAATCTTTCAGGTAAGGAAGACAACCACTTTTTATGAAGAAAGTAAAAGAAGGTTACAGCAGGATCGCCACTGGCTTCTATTCTGAGCCATATCTGATAACGTCTCTAGCCACTGTGTAGCACCATCTCTCAGACCCCAACCAGGGAGTCGTGAAGAACCAACACACGCCAGTCCTTTGCAGCTTTCATGCCACGACACCATGTCATGCACTGACCACCTCTCCGCTTCTTCCAACCAGTCCCAGAGTCGGCAAATAATGCACGACGTGGAATTCTCTGGGACGACATTCGGAGAACATGTCCAAGCCACCGAAGTCGGTGTTTCAAGATGGTGACACCAATTGAATTATCATCTCTGTGCCCGAACACACGATCCCGAACCTCTGCATTACTGACATGGTGTTGCCACTGAATGTCAGCAATCCTTCGGAGACAGCGATGATCGAACACAGAAAGTCGTTGCAAGTAAGTATCGAACCGAGCTAGCCTCTAGGCTAGCTACCACTCCACCGAAAAGTATAGATGAGCATTGGTTGCAATTGCATGACGCCATGAAAATGGCGGGAACAGTCAGTTGTGGGTTTGCGAAACGTCCCGCTTTTAAGCACTGGGTTTCTTCTGGTTCCTTACAACTCATTGAAGCCCGTCGGTCTACTCCGGGTGACCGTGAGTTTGACTATAAACGAATGATGTTACGTAAGGAAATTGGGCAAAGCTTGCGTAAGGACCGAGAAGCCTGGTGGTCGATGCGTGCTAATGAGCTGGAAGCAGCAGCTGCATCTGGTAACTACCGGAAGCTCTTCCAGCTCATTCGAGCCACTGGCAGCAAGAAGTCTGGTGTGAGTGAAACAATCTGCGAGGATGATGGGATGCCAATCACTAACATCCATCGACGTCTTGGACGGTGGGCAGAATTTTTCGAAGGGCAGTTCAACTGGCCTGCTGCTCCGGCAACATCGGTCAGACTGTCCTGCCCTCCATGACCGGTGACGACTGATCCACCAAACGAGGAGGAAGTTCTCAAGTAACTCCAACTCTTGAAGCGTTACAAATCACCTGGCCCAGATGACTTACCTCTGGCTCTTTTTAAAGATGGTGATGAATTTTTGACTAAGGAATTGACGACGTTGTTTACAAAGGTTTGGGAACTAGAGAGTGTACCAACGTCATGGAATGAGTCGATAGTTGTCCCTATCTTTAAAAAGGGTTCACGTCGTTCCTGTAACAACTATCGGGGGATAAGTCTACTTCCGATTGCGTCCAAGCTATTGGCTTCCGTCATACTTCGTAGGTTGTTCAAAACCCGAGAAAGATTGACTCGCGAGGAGCAGGCTGGGTTTCGTTCTGGTCGAGGATGTATTGATCATATCTTTACCCTCCGCCAAATGTTAGAACACCGCCATACTTATCAAAAGCCAACAATCGTAGTGTTTCTTGACATCAGGGTTGCCTTCGATTCGTTGGATAGGACTGTTCTCTGGGATTGTCTATTGAAGATGGATGTGCCTGAGAAGTGGCTAGAGGCGTTATCAGATATGGCTCAGAATAGAAGCCAGTGGCGATCCTGCTGTAACCTTCTTTTACTTTCTTCATAAAAAGTGCCCGATCGAAGCTGCTACCTTGACGCGGTGGTCGGGCTTGCCTATCGTGATGACCCAACCGAGCTATATTGGCTGGAACATATGTTCCTGTAGGTTCTACCATGCCAGGCAGGTCGATTGGAGAACGGTAAGACTAAAAGCAGCAACTCAAGGTCTGAGGGCGAAGTCGTACTGCTGACTGTACAGAGGTGTGACAGCAGTAAGGTGTTTCCCTCGGACAACCAGCATGACAGCGATGCTGCCTTCCCACAAGGAGGGGTGGGGTTAGAAAAGGTCGACCCTAAAAATGTCACACCTCACCTTACCTCACGGATTTAAATCTCCGGCGGTAAGGCCCTTTGAAGAACGGAGCTAACACGTCAAAAACCTTCCACAAAAAGGCCGTGCGCGACCGGCCTCAAGCAGTTGTCCCTTGGGCTCTGCGGTCACGCTCCCAGGTCGTCAAGACCAACACTAATCCAATTTCCTTTTCAGGTTCCTCAAGAAATACCCTTCCACGGTGTGGGCAGCCGGGAAGTGACATCAGCCCTCATACCCGTAACAGCACAAGAGGCCAAGGTGGTCACATTCAAATCCTTCCTACACCCCCTAATACCTCTCTTATCCTCCCGACTAACCCTCCTCACGTCTCTTTATCACCTCGCACCGCTAGGGCAAACGATTCGAGTACGTGGAACGCCATTCCTGGTCTCCTGAAACCACGCTCTAAACTACACGTTGGAGCTTTTAACGTACGAACACTTTGCCAAATAGGACAGCAGGCTTCCTTAGCTAAAACTTTAGAATCTCGCGCCATCGATGTGTGCTGCGTCTCCGAAACGCGCATACAGGATCCAAGTAGCGTCATTCATTTGACCTCACCATGCCAAAATAAAGAACCGACTCGATTTACGCTTCGTGTATCTGGAAGCCCTGATTCTGCTTCCCGTGGCCTCGCCGGCGTAGGTATAGCATTGAGTCCTAGGGCAGAACTAGCTCTCTTAGAGTGGATCCCAGTAGACAGTCGTTTGTGCGCTGTCCGACTGAACGGAACAGTAAGAATCCGGAAAGATAGGGACACTCGTCGTTGCCTCTTCGTCGTCTCAGCCTATTCTCCCACTGACTGCAGCTCAGATGATGTAAAAGATGAGTTTTACAGAAAGCTTTCGGACCTTCTCCGAAAATCTAAGCGCTCGGATGTAGTAATAGTGGCCGGTGACTTTAATGCTCAAGTAGGTAAACTAAGCGATAAGGAAAGACACCTAGGTGGATCCTATGGTGTCGTGGCTCAAAGAACAGATAATGGCGACCGTCTGTTGCAGCTATGCTCAGATAACCGCCTGTTCCTTGCAAATACTAACTTTAAGCATAAGGAAAAACATCTTTTAACATGGCGACCCCCTAATTCGTCCCAACGTTGGACCCAAATAGATCACATCGCTATCAGCCACCGATGGAGGGGCTCGATAGAAGACTGTCGCTCATTCTGGAGCACATGCCTAGATTCAGATCATGCTCTAGTGCGAGCGCGTATTTGCTTGCGTCTTACTGGACGTAGGAAAGACGCTGCAAGGAAACCTCTTAGGGGCCTACTTAATGATAGTCAAGCTAAGAATATATTTCAGGAACAACTAGGAAAACAGTTAGGCAGCCATGTATGTGATGCCCACCCCGAGGCAGCATGGAACGATATCCGAAAAGCTGTGGAAACAGCAGTGATATCTGCTAGTACGGTAACCCGTACGGCTAGGGAGCAACACTGGATCTCAGCAGCATCTATCGCACTGATAGATGCTCGAAAACTCATTCCACCTGGCTCTGAACATAATGAAGAGCGGAGTCAGCTTAAGCGCAAGCTGACAAGAAGTCTACGCAATGATCGCGAACAGTGGTGGGTAGCGAAAGCAAGAGAGATGGAAAAGGCAGCGGCAATAGGTAATAGCAGACAATTGTTTAGACTCGTTAAGGAAACCGGAATTAGGAACCCGACTGTTAGCGAAACACTCTCAGAGAAAGATGGACATATTATTCATTCTCAATCCAGGAGATTGGATCGATGGGCAGAACACTTTAGGGATCAGTTCAACTGGCCTTCAGCCACACTTCGGTTTCCCACGATCTCTAGTCAACCTGAATGGCAAGTTAATGTAAGTCCTCCGTCTCTTTACGAAGTTGAAAAAGCCATAGGAAATCTGAAACGAGGGAGAGCAGCAGGCCCTGACAGGTTTACTCCTGAGATTTTTAAGGATGGTGGTCCAGTATTAGCAATGAGATTAACTGAGATCTTAGGTAGAATTTGGGAACTGGACGTAATCCCATCTGACTGGTCTCAATCACTGATTGTGCCAGTTTTTAAGAAAGGACAAAAGTCCTCTTGTGATAATCACAGAGGAATCAGTTTGAGTAATATAGTGTCTAAAATATTAGCCTCAATAATACTTCGACGCCTAACTAAAGTTCGTGAAGAGCAGACTAGAGAAAACCAGGCTGGTTTTCGACCTGGACGTGGTTGTATAGATCAGATATTCACACTACGTCAGGTTCTAGAACAGAGACACACATTCAGACGCCCCACAATGGTAGTATTTCTCGACCTTAAGGCGGCATTCGACTCTGTTGATCGTGAGGTTCTATGGCAGTGTTTGTCACTGAAAGGAGTACCAAAGAAGTACATTAACCTTATAAAGGCTCTCTACTCGAACACAACTGGTAGAGTGAGAGCTTATGGCGAACTGTCATCAGAATTGATTACCTCAAGTGGTGTTCGTCAGGGCTGTCCACTCTCTCCATTCTTGTTCAACTTTGTCATTGACGTACTTTTAGAGATAACACTCTCCTCATCTAAATTTCCAGGGGTTGAACTTCTACCAGGAGGTTCACTTGTTGACTTAGAATATGCAGATGACATAGTTTTATTTGGTGAAGACGCTGACAAAATGCAGAGTCTTCTGACCACTCTAAGCAACAATGCAAGCATGTTCGGGATGCGATTCTCTCCCTCGAAATGCAAAATGTTGCTTCAGGATTGGGTTGTATTGACACCCGAACTGATGGTAGGGAGTGAAGTAGTTGAGTGTGTCGACCGCTTCACTTATCTTGGAAGTCTCATCAGCCCATGTGGTTTGGTGTGTGACGAAATCTCAGCACGGATACAGAAGGCTCGACTAGCTTTTGCCAACTTGCGTCATTTATGGCGTAGGCGAGATATCCGTCTATCAACCAAAGGACGTGTTTACTGCGCAGCAGTTCGTTCCGTCCTACTTTATGGCAGTGAAACATGGCCGGTAAGAGTAGAGGATATCCGTAGGTTACTAGTATTTGATCATAGGTGTCTTCGAAACATTGCTCGTATATCATGGGACCATCGAGTAAGTAACACAGTTGTTAGGAAACGGGTACTAGGTAAAGATGGCAAATCAATTGATGACGTAGTGAAACTTCATCAGTTGAGATGGCTGGGACACGTGTTACGTATGCCCAACCACCGACTGCCTCGACGTGCTATGTTCAGTGGTATAGGAGTAGGTTGGAAGAAAGCTAGGGGCGGCCAGAAGAAAACATGGCACAAGTCCATGAAGTCACTGACAAGTGAACTGAGTCATGTTGGTAGGTGTAGACTACCTGGTTGGGGACCGCGAGATGACAGCAACCGATGGTTAGAGACCCTGAATGACATGGCTCAAAATCGTTTGCAATAGCGCAGGTGCATCCACTCTCTGTGTTCTCCCAAACTCTAATCTTCTGAATTCTTCATGTCCCTATTTTCCTCTTTCCAAATTTCTTTCACTGGATTATACTCTTTAAATAACATCTCCAAACCCTAATCTTCCCGATTACTACTTATACTCTTATTACCTCTACCACTACCGGATTTGAATCGACAAGTGCATCTCTGTGCTAATGTGGTGTGGCAACTCGAACTGATGTACGTACGTACGAAGTTCTACGTTGCTACTGACTGACTGACTGACTGACTCATAAAAAGTGGTTGTGTCTTCCTTAACTGAAAGATTTCTTCTGATTGTACCTTTCCGTTCCCTCATTTCTACCATACTACCTTACACCAATCTCTTCGTTATTGTTCTCTTTTTCTTTTTGCGCTCCTTAGTTCTTTTTTTCTATTTCTCTTCGAATTCTCATTGTTTTGTGTGGCGCATATATATTGGCGCTCTCTTGTACCAATATTCATGTGTTCAAATAAATAAATAAATAAACATCATCATTTGAATCTGTATACTGATATAATGAATTAGGATGTTTGTATTTTTCTTATATGAGCTCCTTTAATTGATTATCATACCGCTTATATTTTGTGATTGTTAAAATTCGGGACTACATTTTACCAGTCTTTTTTTGACAGACTGACACCTTGCTATCACTCTTGGCTATAATTGGCTTAAATCTTGTAATTATTTACATGCTTTCTTATTTAATACTCTTTGACTATGGCACTTCACTCAGCCTGACACAAATCAGAACAAGGAACTGTAACAATAGTGTAATTAAAATATCATTTTGAATAGTATTTACGATAATAAAATTTTACTGTTTTCTCAAATAACCGACAAACATTGATCACCTTAAATATAATAATCAACATGTTCGTATCTGGTTCTTGTTCTCTTTAATTTAATCTTCTGGTGGCAGGTTATCCACTTTCGATTTTTGTAACATACTACT
This sequence comes from Schistosoma guineensis, assembly GCA_944470375.2. Taxonomy (NCBI): domain Eukaryota; kingdom Metazoa; phylum Platyhelminthes; class Trematoda; order Strigeidida; family Schistosomatidae; genus Schistosoma; species Schistosoma guineensis. Next base: position 24,624,631 of record OX103895.1, read on the forward strand.
TATATCTGTTAGTATAAGCAGCATACACCACAGATGTGCTTATATGTGATATTTAGGTTTTCACTCGCGTGGACATTTTTCATAAAGGATAATGATACTTTTTTCAATTCTCAGTGTATGTATTGAGAACTAAGAAAGAGTTCTAGATGATTTGAAATGTATGTCTTGGATCCAGGATATCCTGACCGTTGTTGCCACCTTGACGTGGTGGTCGGGCTTGCCTATCGTGATGAAGCAACCGAGCTATACTGGCTGGAACAACTGTTCCTAAAGGTCCTACCATGTCAGGCGGGTCGGTTGAAGAAAGGTAAGACTAAAAGCAACAAACCCAAGGTCCAAAGGCGAAGTCGTACTGCTGACTGTACAGAGGTGTGACAGGAGTAAGATGTTTCCTTCAGACAACCAGCATGACAGCGATGCTGTCTTCCCACAAGGAGGGGTGGGGCTAGAAAAGGTCGACCCTAAAGATGCACACCTCGCCTTATCCCACGGATATCCGTCTCCGGCGGTAAGGTCCCAAAAAGTACGGAGCTAGTACAAAAATTACCCATAAAAAGGTCGTGTGTGACCGACCTCAAGCAGTTGTCTCTTGGGCACTGCTTTCACGCTCCCAGGTCACTAAGACCACCTCTAATCCAATTTCCTTTTCAGGTACCTCCAGAACAACCCTTCTACGGTGTGGGCAACTGGGGAGTGATGACCGCTCTCATACCTCAAACAGCACTCAAGGCCCTCATAATCCAGGATATAATCATTTTGTTTTGATTAATTGTTATACATGTTGTATATATATAGTTTTTCGTAATCATTATTCCCTTTAGTCCGAATGATGGGGATTCACCGAACTGCTTAGTTCGATTATCGAAACACCCTGTAAAATCAGGTTATTCAGGACATATCTGGCAAATTGGTAACCTAATCGTAGCAGCAATGAATGGTCCGTATGGAGATTTTTTAAAATCTCTCATTCAAGGTAATTTGTTAATATATGACTGCTGCTATGCATGAATATCAACTACTTTGATTAAAAATTAGTAACTTCATCAATATACTTTCTAATTTTACCTTTTACTCTAATGAGGAATACACATTTGCATTTCAGATATTACACCTTCTGTATAGCTATGTTACATAGATCTATCCTGGATTAGATGAAGCTAGACATTAACACCATGGTTTAGTGGTTAAGAGCTCGCGCGCAAGACCGATGGGTCCTGGGTTCGAATTTCTTGAGGGACGGGATTGTGGATGCGCACTGCTGAGGAGTCCTCACAATAGGACGAAACGGCCGTCCAGTGCTTCCATGGTGGTCTAGCTTTAATTGGCTGATGAGTTCAACTATTGACATATATATATATATATCTGTATACCATATAGAGAATTATCAACCAATATATCTGACCTTTTTAAATACTCTATGAATTTTCTATTATCTTTTCAAACCGTTGATATCGATGTTTGTTTAATGATGTATTACGATCACAAGATTCATTCACCGAATAAGAACTTTTATGTAAATTCAGAGTTAAAGGAGTAATATGTGTGTGTTACGCATAGAAAGATATGAATTAATTTAAAACTTATATTATCACTTAAAGTACAATGTGCGGCTATATTCAATGAATAAGAGGCATTAACAAGTTCAAATTAGGTTCTATATCCTTAAAGTAACTTCTTCATTACTGCGTTGAATTTTTTCAAGACTGTTACATGTAAGTTGGTCTCAATGTAAATTTGAATAGAAAATTGTATTTCTAACGTTTCATTATTACAATTTAAACTTGTGTTAATTTTTTTTATTATTTCTGTCATTTATTTACTCTGAAGAAACATCTTATATTTAGTTACGAAACATCAGAAATACAATTTTCTACTCATTTGCGATATTAAAATAAGTATATTTATTGTTACCTGTGGGTGTTTAAATCGTTGATGATAATTACTAAATAGATTCCAACTATAAAGATGTTATACCTATTAAGATAACTCAATAGTTAATATCTTTGTTGTATTCATATTTGAGTTTCAATCTATTTGTATTCTATCTTCTATTGTATGTTAAACGGGCAGTAATAACATATATCGGCAAAACTGTAATTTATGGATGAACTAATCAGATAGAAGATAAAAGGCGAAATTCATTCATCCATTTAGTTAATGAACGTTTTAAGCATTTTAGCTGATGTGATGAAAACCATAAATCTAATTCTTAACCCTTAACCATCAACAGTGAATCTTAATTCTAGTTCTTGACCATAGTTTATAATCCTCATTTAGTCCTACTTAGTATGTCGATATTCTTAAGGTCACTTTAGCTTCGCTCAAAGATCTTCCATAAATTATAATCTCACCCATATACCATATTGCCATTTTAATCAAGGATCTTTTGTTTGAAGTTATTTGCATTGTAGTGTTATGCCATATCACATCTAGACATACAATATTGAGTGGTATGCGATTAGGTTATAAAAACGTTAAAGACTACTATTTGTCATGATATTCTCATCTGAATGTTTTGATATGAATTTGAATCGAAGTGTGTATATATATACCAGGATGTAGTTGGCGTATGACTGACTTATTGATAACACTCTATATTTTACATTCTTATTTTGTCTTTGTGGATTCGTTATATTTGTCTAACATATACAAACGTTTCAAAGTTCAACGTCTCGACCTTCGTGAAATTTATTGGATCATTCAGATTGATTTCTCTCTAATTGTTAGAATTAATTGTAAATGAATATAATTTCCTCGAGGTTTTGTGTAGAGAGCATAAGAGAACCCGATGTCTCTCGTAATCACTAAACTTATCACTTTAGTTTTTATTTTCTTTACAGGGAAAATGTTTAATAATTTCCTAAAATTACTTTCTTTTTTATAGATTTACATCCGAACACTCAAAAACTATGGTCAGATTTTGTCAAAGATCTCGATGGGATCAACTCTGTAGAAGTTGCTGAGGTAAACAGAAGTCCTTCTTTTCTTTTTCTAATTCATTTGTATAGTATACGTTTCAAATTCAACTCAAAGTCACACTGTTTAGTTGTGCAATAATGTTTCTTAACACTTCTCTATCTTATAGTATATAATTTACTATTTAATAGTAAGAAATCCCTCCAGTCGTCTGTTCATAATATTTTGAACTTCTAGTATCACATTCATTTTGTATTCTTTGTTTGAATCTTCCCATTGAGGTTTAAGACTGGAATTGATCAGTTTCTTATTGACATATATGCATACTGTGCGTATAACCTCGATATAGCCTTAATTCACAAGCATCATATGCAAACATAGATAATGGCTAGCGGTGGAATCCAGGATACGCATTTCATCCTATTCTGGACTCGTGGATTTAAAATTCAGCCCATTACACAATCAGGTGGCTATCAGGACTCAGTAGGTAAGTGGATAGAGTGATGGCGTTTCATGCGAACGGTACTTAGTTCGAGCCCTATAGGGTACATCAACTCTGAAGTGCATGTACGTCCAGCTGACGAGTCTCAAATAGGACGAAACGCATGTCCTGGATTCCACTGCTATCCACTATCCGTCTTTGCATATAACTGTAGTATCACAGTTGTAACAGTGACCGTTTGTTTAGTCGTTAGTACTGATCGATTTTGTATTGATCACATTCTATATATTTTCCGTTTCTCATAACTTTATTTATTCTGGAACTGTTTCTCCGATAGATTTCATCGTTCCTTTCTTTTTTTTTTCTAGACATCTCAATCTGCCATTGAAAATCTTAATCATTCTGAGTAAGTTATCTTCCACTGTTATTTTCTAACCTTTTTGATTTTTGTTCGTTACGTAACATAAGGCCATAGTATTGATTTCAAAATATTGTTATCTCCATAATGAATATTACTTGTTTACACTCATATATATTAGTACAATATGGCACCAAAAAATACATTCTCTAAACCAGTCTCTGAGTAGGCAAATAATGCACAGTGTGGAATTTGCTAGGATGACATTCGTAGGACATGTCCAAGTCACTGAAGATAGTTGACACCGATTGAATTGTGCTCGAGCACACTTTGCTGAATGCATGCATTTATAACGTGTTATTACCATCGGTTTTCAGCAATCCTTCGGAGACAACGGCTTTTGAAATCCAAGATAGTCGTGACACTTTGAACTCTAGTGGTAGCCATCATTGATCGGTGGAAGGAGGCATAAGATTTGTTGCTCATTTGATCGCCGGTTCGTGCGTGGCTTCTATGGCGTCTGTCATGTCAGGTAATATGATATTACAAGCACAGCTCCTCAAAAACGTCGGTGCAAGCCTGCTGTATTCTTGAAGGAAAACTGAAGAAATAGTTGGTTTGATAGGATTGATTTACTCATGATCACTTTTGGATCCTCTATTCATGAATCCATTAATCCACAATGACTTCTGTAATGAAGAATCATTTTTTCTGTGTGCTTCATTTTTTATAATGTCAAGCTACACACTTGTATGACCCATAGGAATGTAAGGTTAACAATTCATGGCTGGACTACTACATGACTTTAACCTTGTAAAAATCATTACAGTTTATGTTGAATAGCCACGTAATTAAATCTTCATATTACACTGTCACATCTAAATGCATGTACTCGATTTTTATTATGAAATTTGTGTTGTAATATAGTAGTTTTTCGAAAAGTCACTGATATCTACGCTCCAACCACTTCGGATCGTAACAGTGAAGCTGTAAATGAGAGTTTCCACTCGTGGTGTCTGACAAATTCTCAGCACGGATTCGAAAAACTCGTTTGTCTTTTGCCAACTTACGTCACCTATGGCGGAGGCGAAATATTTGTCTACCAACTAAGGGACGAGTATATTGCGCGGCAATTCGTTCTGTTCTCCTTTACAGCTGCGAAACGTGACCATTAAGAGTAGAAGATACTCATGAGCTACTAGTATTTGACCACAAATGCCTTCGAAATATTGCTCGCATCTGCTGGAATCATCGGGTAAATAATATTCAGGTTTGATGCGCAGAGTATTAGGAAATGATGGTAAATCAGTTGATGAGGTTGTGCCCTGGTCTTACTTTGTAACTGACTGACTGGCTGTTTCCACTGGTTAGTTGGATATTCACAAAAAAATATGAACGATCAAAATTATTAGAACGTATTCCACTGTATACTCTAAACAATTCTTTGAAATTATTAAAATCAAATCATTTGGTTCTTCATTTTGTTCTCATTTTACCATTTATCCTTATCAACAAAGTGTCCCATTTGTTCTGGCACCTGTTACATCATCAAATTTAATGCAAAACAAATTATTAGATCTAAATGGAAAATCATCATCTTATTTCTTAGATGATATTGACAATGATAAACATGTTGAATATGGTAAAAATAATCATGAATATCTTGCTTATCATCCAGTGATACCAGCATCTACAATAGTTAATCTGCATCGACAAACTATTTTACAGAATTTTATGGATTCATGGTTAGATCCAGATGAAGAATCTGAACATAATGATAATAGTAATAGTATTTATGATCATAATAATAATAATCAATCTGAAGAAAAAGATCAAGTTAAAACACCTGATATCCATATTGGAGTTCCTGGACCTTTAGGAGAAATGTATTTTCATAACAATATTGATAGCGATGATGATTTTTTCAATGGTCGTGATAATGAAGATGATGAAAAGGATGAGAATGACGAATTGGAAGAAGGCAAAGACAATGTTCACAGTAGAGGTTATTTTAACATTGAGGAGGACGACGATGACGACGATGATGAAGAAGATCTTAAGTCACCAATTCAAATTAAACAACAACATTCCAGTAAACAATCAATCATTAACACTAGTAGTTCAACATCTTTGCTGCATAATGATTCAAATAAATTAACTGAAGGTGAGTATGACTTGCGTAGGATTATAAATTATCTAGCGGATTTATTCTATATCTTTTATCATTCGGTTGAAATTAACCAACTACAAACGTTTTTAAAATTGGTCGGCTGTAAAATATATTTTTCCAGTACTTCTCAACTTCCTGGTACTACCTCCCTCGAAATCTTTCTAGATCCCCACTTGTTTATAGTCTCTTCTCGGGATGTATTACTCATTCCTTTCTCGTGGTAGCGTGTTTCCACAGACGTAAGTAAGTGGTATTGAGAGTCCAACCCAATATTTGTATTTCATAACTCTATCTGTTAACATTAAGAGTGATTAGCTAAAACAATTAAGCGTTCATATTGTTCTGATTTTTTCCCTAGTCATCTATCTCTAACGTAATATCTCGTATTTCTCTCATGCAATTGACAGCTCTTCCCAGTTGTTATTCATCCTTTTCATATCTGCTCCCTTTCCCCGACGTAATGTGTTCTTTTGCCTTCCTCTTTCCCGCTTCCCTTCAGGATTTCAAGTATAATCCATATTCAATGGTATTAAGTAATCTGTCGACAGAAAAGCCTCTAGACATTGATTGTGTACAAGTTGATATTTGTCCTCAAGATATGACTGTAATTTAAGAATTATTTCTACCATGTTCAGATTTGCATACTTGTGTTTGGGTCAAACTTTCACTATCAAAGCCAGTGATATTAAGCTATTGCTCCAATCGAGGGAACCAATTTTCCCTGTGAGATTCAAACTCGTATCACCCGACCTCATAGTTTAATGATACATTGTTCTAAGCTTATCAATCTGTTATTGATGTATACTTTATAGAAATAGAGAAATGAATTAAAAAGAATGTTAAACTCATGAATAAAAGAGAAATTGCTTGTACACAGAGTTCTATCTGAAACTGTTGAATTGCTCAAGACTTCACAGTACAATTCACCAGTATCTTTTTTTGTTTCCAATCCCAATTGTTGAACTGTATAAAGTTGATATAATATTTCTTTATTGATCTGTCAACTGTATTACATTCTTTTAAAAGTACTACTATAGTGTCGGTTATTATGTTAAATCTATATACCTTATTCTAGCTTTCGGACAGTCCAAGTTTTATCCATTCTTGAGTCACATTTTGACCTTGTTAATTATTCACTTATCAACGTTGACTATTTTATATGAGTTTATCCTAGTCACCACATATTTGTAGTTTATTTTTGTATGACTATAAATATTGATTAACGCTTGAATAAATCGAGTTGGTTCACATGCCTTCTCCATTGTGCTTCATTTTGCTCTCTTCTTCGCTTCCTTCGTTACATCTCTCGGATTATCTGTTCCGGTCAATGATTATACACAATATATGTATTGGGAAATCCATCTTCGTATTTGACTTATTTAATTCCGTTATTCACTAACGCGATCCAAGTCTATAATTTTATGCGAGGAATAATGATATATATATCTCAATAGCAATCAGAAACGATCTCATTGGAGTCAGATCCCGGGCCACTCACTGTACTACTATGAATTTATAAGTAATATCTGTTTGATTTCTTTCTTTCATTAAATTATATCATGATATTATGCCTAAGAACTTTTCATAATTGTCTTTTTGTGTTTCTTATCTATTTATATAAATGAATAGTATCTTATGTAACAACTCATGACAACGAACCTTCTATCAGCATAAACAGTAATGGCAAACTATCTACAACAATACCTACTCCTGCGACTACCACTACTCATACTACTACTACTACTATTATTAATAGTAGTATATCAGGAGATATCGAAATTAAATTATTGAATAATGATGAAGAAACCGACCAAAGCAAACATAATACTTCATCTGAATCAATTGTAACTTTATTAAATGCAAATTTTTTTAAAAAGTATGTTTTCTATTGAATATTAATTATTTATTATGATGTTAATTGTTAATTACTTTTATCTTTATTCTTTGTTCATGGATATTGATAACTGCCCATTTGAATAAATTACATTAGTGACTCTATTCATGATGTTCCTAAAGTCCTAGTCATGAATAGTTGTGTTTTACTGATGTTCAAACATGTCAGTAGTGAAACAGTTATCACTCTAGAGTCATTCGTTGATCATTTCACACTGTATCACGAATTGAATTCAAGTTGGACATGTGGATTATTAGTAGCTAAGCGTTCTCTTCAAGATCTGAACATTTTCGATTCAACTCTTTGACCGAAGTCATAAATGAGTATTGTTAAGTTTTCTACTATCTAGTACTCCTGAATTTTCAATTCCAATATTATTGTGTTAAACATCAACTATTGAATTAGCCAATAAATTAATTCATAATGTTTCATTCTGTTTTTCTCTCTATATTTCTGTGTATGGGTCTGTGTGTGTGTGTATTCTCATTACTCACTGCTATATTATAACATCATTAATTTGTGTGTTTATTTCTTTTGTGGGGGGACCTGGGGGTGGGAAATAATCAATATTATGTGCTTTGTTCACTTTTTGTTATTATTATCACTTTGGAAATGATCACCTATATTTATGTTATTTCATTACTTTTATACGTTGAATTCCAATTGCTCTCTCTCTCTCTCTCCATATATGTGTGTGTGTGTTCGTCTCATTGGAATAGACAATTTAAATTGTGTACAATTATCTAAATTTATTTCTATTCATTCTATTTGTTCCTTGCTCTCTCTCTCCCTCTCGCTCGCTTCCACTCACTCTCCCTCCCTCTCGCTTTTAGTCTCTGTGTATATCCCTTCTTCTATATATTTTTGACAGTTAATGTTTCACAATTCTCAAAATGTGCACTTTTTATTTTACTTATTACTATTTGAAGAGTTTTGAAAAGAAAAAGAAGAAAGAAGAAAAGAGGACACAACATGTACACAGTTTTTTTGTTTTCTTGTTCCCATGAAAGTATATACATCTCAATTGACTTAGTCACTATCTTGTTTTCTTTGAAAGTCTATTGAAATTATCGTTGAAATTATCTTCAGTGAGACTATAATTTATCGATAACCTTTGAATGATGCTAGAATGACTTTGAAAGTGTTCACCTACTGACTAGGAACAAATGAGTGTGATAAACGAGTATGATGATTTATAGTTGATGGATAACGGTTAAGAATTAGATTTAAGGTTTTTCATCACGAACTGACATCAGCTATACAATGCCAAGATTCATTGAATTTCATGCCAAAATCTGAAACCTGTTATTTTATACCTGATTTGTTCGTCTATACATTATAGTCTCGCTTTCTATTCACAATGGTTCCATCATTTGTAGAATCTCAGTTGTTGTTGTTGTTTTCTTTTCAATCTATTAACTGAGAAACATCAATGATATAAATATTGTGTGCCTTTAATCTAATCCAATTATTATCTCATATATAATTGTGTCATTTTTTTTGTATCAATGAAACCTTCATTATAGAGTGAATACTACTAACAAAAATTGTGGATAGTAGTAGTAGTATTGTGTGTTTTATTCAATTTGATTCATTTAAATCCATCATGGTGACAGTCTCATATTCATGTTAACACCTTATTTTTCTCCTCTTTCAATAGTGTGTTAAACAACAGTTTCTTTTTTCATATAATGAAAACGAATGACTTTTTTTTTAAATGTAACCAGACATTAGCTTAAATAAACAAACAAATCAACAACAACAAAACCTACCAAGCATTGAACGCATATAGTTTCATCCTTATTTTAGATCTTCCAAAACAGTATGGGTTCTAATCTTAGAAGATTGTTTATCATAGTGTATCAATTGTGGTAATGTTGTATTATTTGATCAACAGCCAGTACATATCTATATATATACATGGAATACATTTATTGTGTCTTTAGTAATCTAAACATCATTGTTTGTTTGTATATTATTGATTTGAATTAATGACGAAAACTACCTTATAATTTATTTATTTAAACACGTAAACAAGGAGGTATCAAATACATATGCGCCACACAAGTCACTTCGTTACTGTGTGATTATGATACTGTCCGGGTGACAAGATTGAAACAGGTGGTTTTCTCAGGGGATCACACACGGAGCCTTCGACCTAAAGGTCTGATCCACAAGGCAGTGGAGCATCATTGTAAAGAGATGCAGTTCCATGGTAGCCAGTGACCAACAATACTCCATTTATTCCTTCAGGATACTGCAGCTCATGTGAACCATTGGTTTCGGATCAGGGCTTTTCAATTCCCCTCGATGGACTATCAGTATCTACCAACACGGTTAAAACTCGGGACATTCGCTTTTCGTCTTCTAAATTTCGTAAACAACGGTTTTGCCGAAAGAAGCCAGTGACTAAGACTTCCCTGGCAGTGGTTGTATGCAAGTGGCGATATGAGAGCATTTCTAGAGAGATGGCTAACTCTCATCACTCTCGGCCGTACCAAGGCATTTGGAGGGCACCTTATAAAATATACAATGATCTTTATATTCATTAAGTATTAAAGAGTTCATCGAACTCACTGGCTTTTAACAAGTAAATTTTAGTATGAAACCTTGCTATAACTAATTCAATTTGAATAATTACATTTACCTCACACGATACCGATGTAATTCACAGCCCAATACATGAAATATATATTCGTACTAAATGAGTTGGTAAAAGAATTTCATCAATACCATGAAGCATACTTCATGAATTAACAGGAAAAACAACGGTAGATAACATCACTTTATTTGTTTACCTTTCCCAATCGATCAATAGTATCGATTCCTTAGAGAAATAATAGTGTTTGTTACCATTCTATTCATTTCATACAGTGTTTCTTCCGTGAAGCATCTTTTTATGTCGACATTGATTCATACAATTCAGAACTGTAATCATAATAAACCTGTCATACGTCACTATCTTTTCTATTGTTCTATACAGTATATGGATATTCACATTCATATAGGCAATCTACATTTGACTAGTTCTATTCATAATATTAACGAAACATTGTCTGGTGACTAATTGCGTCATACTTTTGTCCATTATAGAATAATATTTAGATGTATATTCTTAAATCCACGTAATCAGTCTTAATCCCTATCACTACGTCATTTTTACTGTTTCTCAGTCTATTTATGATAGTGTTTTCAATACTAATTTACGGCTGTTACCCCTCGTGGAAGAGCATAGGCCGCCGCTAACTAGAACAAATAAGTTCAGGTATTTGCAATCACCGATTGTTTTTTTTGTGAATAATGTCAAGTATATGCAATCTGTATTTAACAAATCAACTGAAACTACATAGTAGCTATTGAAATTATAGAATTGATCAGATTGTATCAAAATATATAAAGTTTTACTCTCCATTATAATTGAACCTGTTAACTCCAACTCAGTATGCGTATCCCTATAACATCTTTGTTTGCTAAATTCCTCCAAACTACTTGCGAGTAGTATATATATATATTTATATTTTTAACTTTTCAATATCACTACTGTTTCAATTTTTTGATTGAGATCATTAACCGATTGATGTTAGACCACCATTGAAAACCTACAGGCACTAGACAGCCGTTTCTTCCTATTTTGGGACTCCTCAGCAGTACACATCCATGATCGTTTCATGATCTCAATGAAAAAAGTGATTGTCTCCAAAACCCTATACTAATAATATTCATTTTATCTAATTCTATATTTCAGGTGAATATCGATTACCTTACACAATTTCATCTGATATCGACGTGTGTCCATGTAAAAATGTGTTGCGTAACACGTGATGTTTTTCTTTGTTCTTTCTTCTTCAACAAGAAAAAAAAACTTTAAAATTCGACGATGATGACCACCATCATAATTTCTGCTGGTGTCGTTGTTGTTATTATTATGATTATTACTATTCTAACAAAACCAGTTGTAAACATTGAAATCTGACTTACCCTATCATATTTTGATGTATACAAATGAATGAACCTACTCAGATACTCCCTACTAGTTATTTGAATTGTTTAAATTTTTAAACATCCTCTCCTTTTCTCTTTTATTCACTATGTATTACATAATTATTTTTGTTTGTTTTTTCTTGTCTGTCTGTGTGTGTGTGTGTGTGGTTCATTTAAATGATAATGATTCTCATTTATGTGTGTAGATTTTGATCATCCCTTTCTCCCCCCCCCCCGCCGTTTTCTTTTGTTTCTCCAAACAAACTTCACAATCCATTTAATTTAACCGATTGATTCCAAAGGGGGAATAAAGTTGTAAACTAAGCTAAAAATTTGTATCTAGACCGTTTTTTTTTATTCATGGATATTATAATAATTTGTATATCATGAGTGATGTTTTTATTCATTTTTCTTACTCTCTTTCTCTCTCTCTCTGATATTTAGACATCAGTTTAATTTATTCGATAAAGATAATGCAAAGGTAACTAGTAACTGTTTCTCCTTTTTTTCTTTTCTTTCGTTTTATTCAATGTGCTACGTACTGTATGGTTGGTTTTATATATATTGAGTGCTGCATATTATATAAGGGTGAGGTGTGTGTTTGTGCATTGATTATGTCATCGATGAAATGTATGTCTGTTATATAATTTATGATAAATATACTGTAATTATAAATTATTCAATAACCATGTAAAGAATAACAATACCATTCATAATGATAGGAATTGTTCCTTTTCATTTGTGCCTACGTACACAGGTATATATATATATATATATATATATATATATATATATATATATATATATACACAGATTGAAGATTTTCATTACTATCAGCATAACATCTAAGATAAATCTTAAAATGTATCATCTATTACTATAACAGTTTTATATTTTGTTATTTTCGGTGGTTGTCTTATTCATTTGCCGATATATACATGCTCTATGTAATGCGAATTCAACCTGTTATATCAGTCAGAAGACTAAGAATGAATAGGGAGCTATATTTGCAAGCTGAATCGATATATATATATATATATATATATATATATATATATATATATATATATCCCTCAAGCAAGACCCGTGAACTACAGACTTGGTCACCATTCGTCAAGTTTCAGAACACAGGCATGCTTACTGGCATCCGACAATTGTGGTATTTCTTGACTTAAAAGCAGCATTTAACTCTGTAGACAGAGAGGTTCTGTGCCAGTGTCTGTCATTAAAACGCGTACGTAAGAAATACATAAATCTTGTGAAGACTCCTTACTCTGATACTATTAGTCGAGTGAGACCTTATGGAGAACTATCATCTAATTTTGCAACCTCAAGTGATGTCCGTCAAGGCTGGCCACATTCTCTATTTTTGTTTAGTTTCATCAAAGACCTACTGATGGAAATAACCGGCCGGATTTTCGGGCATTGATCTCTTACCAGGAGGTCCACTTATCGACTTAGAATACTGAGATGACATAGTCCTGTTTGGTGAAGACGCTGATAAAATGCAGAGTCGTTTGATAGCACCGAACAACAATGCCAGAATGTTTGGATTGCGCTTCTCTCCCTTTAAATGCAAGTTGTGACTCCAGGACTGGCCTGCTTCAACATCTGAACTAAGGATAGGGAGTGAAGTAGTTGGACACGTAGACAACACCAATCTTGGAAGTCTGATGATCCCTAATGGGTTGGTTTTTGACGAAGTCTGCTCACGGATTCGAAAGGCTTGTTAGGCTTTTGCCAACTTACATGACCTTTGGCGAAGGCGAGATGTCCTTCTATCAATTAAGGGACAAGTATACTGCGCAGCAGTTCGTTCTGCCCTACTTTACGCGTGCGAAATGTGACCATCAAGAATAGATACTGACAAGTTACTAGTATTTGATCACAGATGTCTTAGAAATATTGCTTGAATCTGCTGGGATCACCGGGTAAGTAATAGTGAGGTTAGACTCAAGGTATTAGGTAATAGTGGTGTATCAGTTGATGAGGTTGTGAATCTTCGTCGACTGAGATTTTCGGGCCACATGCTACGTATACCTAAACACCGATTACCACGACGCGCAATGCTGACTAGTTTTGGAGACGGTTGGAAGAAACTTATGGGCGGTCAGACTAAGACATGGCATCAGTCCTTGAAGTCACTAACTTCTGATCTGAGCAATGTTGGTAGATGCAGAATAATTGGTTGGGGTCGGCGTGACTGTCGTAGTCAGTGGTTGGAGACTCTTGGTGACATGGCTCAGAATCGTTCACAATGGCGTAGGTGTATATACTGTCTGTCTTCTCTTAAACTAAGAGATTAAATTTCATACACATAGTTCCCTTTACTATTTTAAAGAGAGTAAGAACAAAGGTTGGTGCAGAATAATATGAATTCATTTTATTTCGTTAGGTTCTCATCAGCTGCTTACAACCTAAATTATTTGAAATTCAACGTTATTATAGATATTGACATACTTATACAACAGAGGGCGATGAAGGATGAATATATGTAACATAATGTGGTAAAGATTTCGTTAGAGTGATTGAGGTCATAAAATTTTTGTTTCGAATATATAGAGTTTGGGAGGGAAGGTTCCAGAAAATTGAAATAGTAATTAGAAATCATGGAATTAAAACACATTAGACGATTATGTAATGAAGTAACTCAAGATAGATTAATGTTAATAAAGCGAGATATGAATTGAAATTGGTCAGTTATGAATGATGTAATTATAAAATTCAGAAAGAGTTGAAATGACGTAATAAAAATAAATAAAATAAAATAAAAGGGGATGGGGTGAATGTTACCAGGGCAAAGAAAGATTTATTACTGTTTCTTTTTGTATACAAAGATCTGGTTTTAAACGTTTGATTGCTATTGCTTCCGCGAATTTCAAAAGGTTTGAATTTGATTGTTTGTTGCTCACCCTGAAGGACTTCAGTATATCGACTTCGTGTCCTGTGTCAGTGAGATGTCTTGCGACAGCGCTGCTGAATGCTTTTAATCCGTTTGATCTCAAACTCTTCGGAATATGTTCTTTGAATCGGACGTAGGCTCTCCTTTTTGTTCTACCAATGTAACTACTTTGGCAGATACATGTAAATTTGTATACACAGTTGGTGGTAACATGAAAGGGATACCTGTCGACCTTTGATTGTGTCAAAGAACATGTCGTTTTGGACAGGACAATCAATTTAGCTGCAGGATATGTTTTTGTCAGTGCAGTTTTTAGTCTCATATTGATCGATCCTGTGACATAGTCACCTTTGAATTTGAGTTGAATAAAAACAGGTTTTTTATTTACTGTAGTTTCTTTGGGTATTTTATCTTCACGTTTTCCATATTTCTCAATGAATTTCAATGGCTATCCGTTATTTCTTAAACAATTTTTAACATTCATAATTTCCTCTTCTATTGTATCTGCAGTGCATATTCTTTCTGTCCTATGAAACGATGTTTTGACAAGTGCCTTTTTATAAATGATTGAAGAAAAGCTGTTGAAATCGAGATAACTACCATTCCATGTGTCTTTCTTATAAACTGAGCGTTGAACTGTGCCATCCTTTCTTGGTTTTATCGCTATATTGAGGAAATGGAACATGTTTTCTTTTTCATGTTCCATAGTGAAATGAATATTTGGATGAGCTTCATTGAAAAACTTTAACAGATTTGTTGCATGTTGTTGATTATTACATAAGATGAATGTATCATCAACATACCTCGAATAATACATCATTTCATCAATCGCTCCTTTGAGCTTGGTTCTTTCGAGGTTAGCCATGAAAATGTCTGCTAGGACGGGGCCTAACGGACTTCCCATTGCTACACCATCGGTTTGTCGGTATATAGTATTGTTGAACTGGAACTGAACATCTTTTGTACACAAGAGTGATTGTCGTTTGAATTCTATTGCTGGTAGAGGTAGGATATCAGGATGTTGACAAATTATGTCTATGGTTTCAAGAAGTGATATTTTTGTAAACAATGATGTCACACCAAAAGAAACCATAAAATTACCAGCAATATTTATATGATTCATGCTGTCAGCAAATACAAATGAATCCTTTAGTGTATAGGTGGCTCAGTTTATAAGAAAGACACATGGAATGGTAGTTATCTCAATTTCAACAGCTTTTGTCCAATCATATCCTTATATGCAATCTTTCTTTTATATATAACCACCATTGAATTAACTACTAAGAATTTGGTGTTGATCTTGTTGTGCTAATGAGGTATGCCAACTTAAACCGATGCATATATGTCCCTGGTCCTACATTGTAGCTGACTGACCTTCAAATAACTGAGCTAAATCTCGACCATTATCGTCCATCCATAAACGCATTTCACATATTGTTTTCCTTGGGCGAGCATGTGCATTTTAGACTTTATATTTCTTGGTTGACTCAGAATTGCATGCACTTTACCATCATATAACAAAGCAAGAAAATACGACGCAAAAGCACCTAGAGAAATTTGACTCATATATGAAATATAGATTCATGTACTCTGTCATGAAGTCGACTTTTAATGTAATAGTTAATTGCACTAATAATCGATTGCTTGAATAAAAGTAGGCAAATTGTGCCGATGAATCTGAAACTAGTCAAATGCTTCAGTCACCAAGGCAGTTCTTTACTGATATATCTAAGTACCTATACTGCATCAATTATGTATAATAAATTATTTGAACTTCCTTCTGCAAAAAATATAAACTTTTAATATGTTGGTATTCTGTAGCAACAATCACATCCTGTGTGGACTGTTTCGATATTGTTTTTAAGAATCACAAGCTTTATACACAAAAATATATAATGGATATTGAGATGGTGGAGAAGATTTGTAGCTCAGGTTTATGATTTCGGTGAAGTTTTGTTCTCTGAGCTGGATGATTTGGTCGTGGACCTGAGTGAAAGGCTTCTAAAAATTCTCTGGTGTTTTTGGAGTTTCCTCTGTCTAAGATTTCCAAATTTTTGTAATCGGATGAGTGTCCGCAGTTGTCTACGTGTATTGATATGAGTGAGGAGATATCACAGGATCAATCCTACGCAAACCAAAGGATGAAAAAACAAAGGAAAACAAATCAAACATCATCTACAAAATAAATTGTACCAACTGCGACAAACACTATATCGAACAAAGTGGACACCCCCTCCACCTACGCCTACATGGACATCAATTAGCAGTCAAACGCCATGATATCTCTTCACTTATTTCAATACACGTGGATAACTACGGACACTCATTCGATTGGGAAAATGTAGAAATCTTAGACAGAGGAAAGTCCAAAAACACCAGAGAATTTCTAGAAGCCTGGCACTCAGGTCAATCAGCAATCAACAAACATATTGAAATCAATCTAATTTATCAACCAATCAGGAAAGTCATGCATAAATATAGGAACAAAAATCAAACACCAATGGGAGACAACCAAAACAATGACAAATTTAAGGTCCATAAGAGCCAATCAACAGTGAGGTGCACAGAACAAGCTATGAAAGACATATGGAGAAATTCAAACACTTCTATCTGAAGTTTGTGGTGATTATGATGTCGTTCAGAAGAACGATGAAAGCTCCACAACCAAACTATCCAGCTCAGAGAACAAAACTCCATCAAAATATATAATGGATTACTGAATGGCATTACTAGACATTATCTCTCTTTGTTGATAGAACAAATTGTATTATTGAGTTCTTCTGTTCTTTTTTTTTTCTTTATTATTAAAACATTCATCTATATACAAATAAACTTGTTGTTGTCAGGGCACATATTAACTATCGGCATAGTTACAATCTATTTTAAAAATTACACCAAAATCAATGAATTGTAACTATGTTTATATCACCTTTTTTGTTGTTGTAAATAAATGAATTACGAAAATCGAAATTGTAATTTATCATACATCGAAATATAATGGTCAATTATGTTCCTTTTTTTTTTCTCTCTCTCTCTCTCTCAACTGATGAAAGAAAAAACAAACAAAAAGAGAATATGACTGTTATGAATGATTCATGTTGTATGGCAACACTTTTTTTGTTTGTGCGTGTGTGTGTGCGCGTGTGTGTGTGTGTTTGTTCCCTTTAGTTGCTAATGTAAACATACATACACAATGTGAATACTCTTTGTGAATTGTTCTGCTTTTTGTAAAAGGTTTTCATCAATTTGCAATACCTAATTTACACTAAAGATACATTGATAAGTTATATACAATTAGTTCTAATGTATTATTCATAATAGAAGATGATCCTCTTTTGATGTATGTCAATGAATAATTGGATCATTCTATAGATGAGATGAAATTCTGATTCATTCATAGAACAAACAGTTTCTTTATTGTACAACAGATTAGTTATTATTGGGTCCAGATTTATTCATTGACATGTATACACATCCTCACACATACTCATAGACAGTTATGTGGAGGATGGTCTACACAGATGTACATACATGAAGAAGATGAATTCGATAAGATGGAATAGATCTTGCCCATCTTGAGTGAATTATTCCACAAATCTTTACGGTGGATGAAATCTGTTCGATAAAAATCAAAAAAATAAATTTTTCAGTAGTCAAATATTTTAGTGAACTGATATACTAGAATGAATTGATAAAAACTGTTTACTAAATGTTAATCTAAACACAAAATGCTTTCGCAGTATACAGTTGTGAATATTATTAGATTTTTGATTGAGATAATGAATCGATTGATGTTGGAGGGGATTCTTGGAGTTTCTAGTGAGAAGCCGCGACCAGTGAAGCTAATCCGTGTCAGGTAGAGATAGGTATCTACTTCAGTACAATGGAAGATGGTCGCACAATTTTGCGGATTGGTTGACTTTAGGCATTAACATTGTTGGATGCCGACTCAGTGGTCTAGACGCTAAGCGCTCACGCACGAGACTGAAGGGCCTGGGTTCGAACCTCATAGGGCGGGATCGTGAGTTCGCACTGCTGATGAGTCTCACAATTGTACGAAACGGCCGTAGAGTAGTAACAGTTGTAAAGCAAAGCACCAAAAAATCATTTTGTTTGAATTACAGACTAGACACCAGTAATCACTTAGAACCTAGCCATGATTAAGTTGCTTACTTACGCCTATCACCATTCATGGGGGAGTATAGGTCGGTCGCCAGCATTCTTCATCATAGGTTCCTATTTATCACTTTTTCTCTAACAGAAGTTACTCCTAAAATATCATCTCCAAATTAACTAAATCATTGTCATCAGAAGGGGATTTGTTTATCTTATAGTAATTGTATGGTTGAATTCATGGGTCAATTGAAGCTAGAGCATTAGGTAAACCTGGAATCACTGGATGGCCGTTTCGTCTTATTGTGAGACTCCTCGGCAATGCGCGTCCGGGCCCCCCCCCTCGGGATTCGAACCCAGGACATATCAGTCCCGCCCGCGAACGATTAACCTCTAGACCACTCAGCCGGTCGGCATCCAACGGTGTTAATGTCTAACTTCAATCAATCCACGAGATTGGGCCACCGTTCACCATTGTCTTTAGTGAGTAACTATCTCATAGCAATAATCTTAACAAAGAAACGATTACTCATTATTAAACTATGTTTTGAATTTTTAAGATTCCAGTCACTCGTATGTAAATAGTTGGTAAGTCTCTAATAGTTATCTAGTACTTTAAAATACTTTAGCTCAAGTTACTTTGTAGAAAAGCTCCAATTCAGACGTAATAAGGTTGCTTCTTTTACAGTTATCAGATATACATGAACTAATCATAGATAAACAACTCTATACATACAAAAATAATTAAGATTTACCTGGTGAATTGTCGACTGTCTTGATGTACATCCATTTCAGCCATTTTGTAATCATTTAACTCCCTACGAATCTGTGCCTAAATTGGATATATTTGACATAAAACATATTTTACCAGAAAACGGGTTTTGGTAAGTTGATAGTTGAATTCATGAATCAATTAATGCTAGACTTCCATGGAAAACCTGGGAGCACTGGATGGTCATTTCATCCTAGTATGGGACTCCTCAGCAGTGCGCCATACTAAAATGAAACGTTCATCCAGTGCTCCCAGGTTTTCCATGGTGGTCTAGCTTTAATTGATTCATGAATTCAACTAACAAAAACATATTTAAACTTTATCTACTAACCTATTTTATTGGTTTATCTTTGTTTTACCGGGCAAAATGAAAATATAATATTTGTTGCTGGGTATATGCTATGGTCGTTGGGTTTACTTACTTACCCCTGTTACCCTCAATGGAGCATAGGTCGCTTACCAGCATTCTCCAGCCCACTCTGTCCTGTGCCTTTCTTTCGGTCGTTGGGTTATATCATTTGTGGAATCTAGGACGCGCGTTTCGTCCTATTTTGGATTCGTCAGCTGGATTTACTTGCATCTTAGAGTTAATGTTCACTGTGGGACTCAAATTGATTAAAAAAATTGTAGTTTAGACTGGTAATTTGCTCAAATAACTTCAGTGTATAGATTAATCCGTGAAATACAGAAACCATCCATAAATAGTATTTAAGTTTGTGATGAATTCTCAAATTTCCTGTAATTCTTTATGATTTATATAACTCAACCATCTGGATAATGGAATAAGTATTCAGGGCGGCACTGAATATTGATTCTGCTATATCAACTTACTTACTTACGCCATCCAACTCTATCCTAGCCGATTCTTTCCAGCTCCTTCCAGTTGTTATTCATCCTTTTCATATCTGCTTCTATTTCCCGACGTAATGTGTTCTTTGGGCTTCCTCTTTTCCGTTTACCTTCAGGATTGCAAGTTAGGGCTAGCCTCGTGATGTAGTTTAACGATTTGCATAATCTATGTCCTATCCATTTCCATCATCTTTTTCGAATTTCCTCATCTGCTGGAATCTGGTTTGTTCTCTCCCACAGAAGGCTGTTGCTGATGGTATCCGGCCAATGGATGTTGAGTATCTTACGTAGACAACTATCTATAAATACTTGTACTGCTATATCAAACTCAATTCAATTTAAAATTGTGGATAGCTAAGCTTAGTCTGTTTTCTGAAAGGATTGTATTTTGCAGAAAAATTAAAGCTTATGTATTTCATAAAACTCTATGGACAACAACTGCTATGCATAAGTCTCAAACTAAAGTCGTTTCGTCCTAGTATGCAATTTCTCAGCAGTAAACAACCATGAATCTATCGGGTGTTGAATACAAAACTCTCTATCTCACAGTACCAATGGTTGTTTAAATAAAGTCAGCTTGTTTTATAAAGTATCTATACATGGTGACTGCGTGGTAAGACGGCTAAGAGTAGCCGAATAAATACGTGGCACTAGCTCCCATAGATTGATTCAGACTGCTTGATTGAGATTCGTATGATTGATAACTTGCTTAGTGTTGCTGAGAATTCTTCTTTATGTCTCAAGTGTATTCACTTTTTGTTTTATTCTTCGAATTAACAGTTTCTTCTCCAGTCATATTCTTAAGATGAAATCTTTTCAACAATAATTGTGGTATATTCTACTGATATCTACATATATAAATAGTATATATCATAAACTGAAAGTGAAATATCTGGAGGCAGAAGATTAAGAAGATCTTTACTTACTTTATCTTTTGATGTTAATCTTATCCATGGTTTATCAGCACTTCGATCACATGGTTCCAATTCTTGTACTTCAACGAATTCGGAAAATCTTAACATAAACATTTCTTGTGTCATACCTTCTGTATAGATAGATGACTAAAAAACAGGGATCGAGAATACAAAGGAATGGTGATTATATTTTATCTAAATTAGATCAGATTGTTGACTAAAAGTTAGTTATTGGATGAATATTTACTTTCACAATTGACTGATCGCTGGATGGTGATCAATCTCATATGTATCAAGTCCTACTTAGTGCCGATCGAATACTATCGACCAAGTTGCAATTTGTACTTTCTTTGTATAGTTATGATTTGATCAATATTTTGTGTATATCCTTTGCTTTTGACTAGAGCGAACTGGATTGATAGCTGAAAATTAATGAGTTTTTAAAGATATCATCTAAGTATTATGACAGGTGATGTCTACAATCTGATATTGAAATATGGTATGCTATGTGCTGACCTCTCAACTGACAACCTGAGTGAGAAAATGCATTGGACTATCGGATATTTATTCATTTATTTATTTATTTTAACACATAGATATTGGTACAAGGAGGAACCAAATACATATACGCCACACAGATTTCATTTGATATGTCTGAGGGCTATGATACTGCACGGGTTCCCAGACCGAAGCAGGTGATTTTCTTAGGGGGCCACACCCGGAGCCTTCGACCTGAAGGTCTGACCCAAAAGTCAGTGATGCAACGTAAGGAGATGCAGTCCAATGGTAGCCGGTGACCGACGATTGTTCCATACGCCATTTGTTCGTTCAGGATACTGGAGCCCATGTGCACCACTGGTTTGGAATCAGAGTTCTCCAACTCCCCTACGTGGACTCTCTGTGCCCACCAACTCGGTTAAAGCGCCGGCTTTCGCCTTTCGTCCTCTCGATTTCGTAGGCAACCCCCCTTCGCCACGAGAAGGCAGTGAGTAAGACTTCCCTGGCAGAGGCTATATACGCGAGGCCATGTGAGAGCATCTCGAGAGGAAGAATGGACTCTCGGCCGTACCAGAGCATTTAAGGGGACCATCGGATAAAATGCACAAATACTCATTCATATATAGATAAGTACCATTTTAATCCGTAGAAATATTGACTCATTTCTTAACCAATGAAATACACTTGTTCTTCAGGTCACTTCTAATGGCCATCAATTTCCTTCTCCTTAAGTTACTAGGGTTACTTGCTAACCGATCTCTTGGTTCACATGAATATATCCATGACTAATCTAATATTGAACAACATTCATCTACCTAATAGTTAATTGCATTATAAATCTACTTGTATAGTTGACTTTAGTACAGAATAAAAGTCCTTTGTTTCATTGAACATTTTTCATAAATCATTTTCTATATCAATTTCGTATTGAGAATAAAATAAATTGAGATAAACTTACAGTTCTAGCAAGTTCTTTTAATAACTCCTTTCTTCTTAACCATTTAGCCTCTTCTGAAGTATCTAAAAGATAAGTTTAAGCAAAATATATCTCTTTAATAATTCAAGAATGTATTCGTTTAATCATGGATTATGTTTTCTTTTATCAAATCCTCTACTACTATACTCGGAGCCTTTGATTGAAAGATCAAATCCACAAGGCAATAGAGCGACGTCAGGAGATGCAGTCTCATGGTAGTTGGTGACTAATAATTGGTTTATACGTTATTTGTTCCTTCAGGATCCTGGAGCCCATGTACACCATTGGTTTGAAATCATGGTTTTCCAACTACTCTAGGTGGATTCACCGTATCCATTAAGCCGGTTAAAGTGTCGGACATTCTCTATTTGTCTTCTCAATTTCGTGAAATACACCTCCGCTGCGAGAAAGCAATGAATAGGACTTCCCTGACAGTGGTTGTATGCACATGGCCATGTTACAGAATTTCGAGAGAGTGAGAGAGAGCTGACTCTCATTAAGATGAATTTAGTTAATCCCTTTAAATATATTGAATTTCATGTTCTCTATTTAATGATGATGGCTAAATCCTACCTGATGAAACGTATGGTTTAAAACACTTTTAAATCTTCTCTCAGATATCTATTAAGATGAAGTGTTAATACGTTAATAAGACTAATCATGTTACATCCGAGTAAGGATTTGAGATGTAAAAGTGAAGAATCAGATTAACACTAAACAAGACTTTGCTTCACTTAATTACAATCAGTCCAGGCTTGACAACCAATCATACTTTAACTTCATTACCACATATCACTACCAACTAAATTGTATTTTGTTTAATTATAGAAACGACTGAATATTTTGACTTAATTCAATCGAATAGAGGTTTATCGATGATGATTACGTTATATAAGACCACAATATTCAAAAGCAATGTATAGAAAGAGATGGATCTCATCTTTCACATAACATGGAAGCTATATGAATGGAAGTCAATAATTGTAGTCTATGTGTACAAAACAAGTGTTCAATGCCTCTGTTTTTTTCTTACGTTACTTACTTACTTACGCCTGTTACTCCTAATGGAGCATAGGCCGCCGACCAGCATTCTCTAACCCACTCTGTCCTCCGCCTTCTTTTCTAGTTCCATCCAATTCTTGTTCATTTTTCTCATGTCTATTTCCGTTTCTCGGCGTAATGTGTTCTTTGGCCTTCAGGATTCCACGTGAGGCCTTGTCTTGGGACGCAGTTGGGTGATTTCCTCAATGTGTGTCCTATCCACTTCCAGCGCTTCTTCCTGATTTATTCCTCCACTACAATCTGGTTTATTCTCTCCCACAGTAGGTTGTTGCTAATAGTGTCTGGTCAACAGACCCGAATTATTTTGCGTAGACAACTACTAATAGACACCTGTATTTTCTGGATGATGGCTTTCGTAGTTTTTCAGGTTTCTGCCCCATACAGTAGAATTGTATTGACATTTGTATTGAAAATTGTGATTGGATTGGTTCAGCTGTGTTGTATCGGACAATCTTGCTTTCCCCTTTGTGTATATTGAGACCTACTCCTGTTGAGGCTCCTGCTGCCATACTGGTCGTTTTCTCCTGCATTTGTTGTTGCGTTTGGGATAGAAGGGCTAGATCATCTGCGAAGTCTAGATCGTCCAACTGCATTCTAGATGTTCACTGTATCCTATGCTTCCCTTCAGATGATGACGTCTTCATGATCCAGTCGATCACCAGCAGAAAGAGAAAGGGTGAGAGTAAGCAACCTTGCCTGACACCGGTCTCTACTTCGAACGACTTTGTCAACTGTCCTCCATGAACGATTTTGCAGTGTAATCCATCATAAGAATCCCGTATGATATTGACTATCTTCTGAGGCATGCCGTAGTGTCGAAGAAGTTTCCATAATGTTGTTCTGTGCACGCTGTCAAATGCCTTTTCGTAGTCAATGAAGTTGATGTAGAGTGATGAATTCCATTCAATTGATTGTTCCACAATGATCCGTAGAGTTGCGATTTGGTCTGTCCACGATCTATCCTTACGGAATCCAGCCTGTTGGTCACGAAGTTGGGCATCTACGGAGTCCTTCATCCTGTTTACCAATACCCTGTTGAAGACGTTTCCCGGTATTGATACAAGAGTGATGCCCCTGTATTTTTTCTTATGTGGTCACAGAAATGGCGAGACTATAATTTATGGACGAGCCAATCAGAAGAGTTTCAGGAATTTTAAGGTCACGGCGGCCAGTTTAGGACCTGGTGCTCACGTGCGATCGGTTCATAGAGAAATTTAGATAAAACAAATGGGATTATTAAGAAATTTCTTTATTTGCGATTGTGGTAATCAGCTGACTTGTGGAACTTGTGCAGACTACCGTGATGATGTTGTCTTCCAATGTACTATGTGTTAAAGGGAGAAGTCTGCTAGAATAGGATATTTTCGCTCGATTCAGTGTGGGACTAATACAACTTACAATAAGTGCTGCGGACTGAATAATATAAGCACCAGTAACACTGGCTACTACGGGGTACTGCAATATATACGGATGATTGGAGAGCGTACCAGTATAAAAGATTTGTTCAAAGGTCATCCACAGATTATAGTCTTGCCTACCGATCATCTTGTTGTAAATAATAGGATCAGAATTTTTCATCTATACATGATTATTCAGCATTTCTTCCCAATTCACCAACCTTAGCCTATGGATGAAGGTTAATTTGTTGAAAAACATCATTTCCCTAATCATTTTAAGGAATCAATAAACTTAAGAACTGAATTCAATCTGAAAAACAAATAGATAGTATCAATGTTGTTTATCTTACCTGGACTTTCATTGCTTCCAATTAATAATTCACAGAAATGTCTTTGAGGTAACCATCTTGTTAACAAGTGCCCAACTGGACCATAACCACTGGCACATAAGGACGGTGAAAGTACTTCAGTTATCAAAGGTTTGGGTGAGTACTCATCTTTTATTGAATTGGACAAGGAATCGCCACTATTTTCATCGGTTTCACAGTCATCGTCATCATCATCATCATCATTCGTATTTTCTTCTTCTTCCTCCTCTACCAAATCAGTCGTTTTATTCGTTGAATCACCAAAAGAATGTTTTCCGTTTATCACATCTTCAATAAGATCGGAAAGAGGATGATCCCTTTCATGACATACATCATGTTTTTTGTTTGTCTCAAGGTAACATTCCATACTATCGCGTCTCAAGAGCTGTGATGACATTACAAAACAAAGACGCATATTTTAGTTCTAATGAATTAAAATAGAAACTTTTCAGAAAAGGGTTTTATGAAGACAGTAGTAATTCTAATAGATAAATTCATGAGTCAACTAAAGTTAGATCACCTGTGAAAACCTGGAAGCACGGGAGGGTCGTTTCCTCCTGGTATGGGACTCCAAGATGGTCTAGCTTCAATCGATTCATGAATTCAACTATTAAAAGAAATTTTTCAACAACATTTTTGTGGAATTTGAAAATGGAATCGAATTCTGTATGAAAAGCCGAATTGATGTTTTTTTACAAAAGATTCTAAATGTAAAGTTGAACGTATTTAATTGTAATCGGAATGCACATTGTCTAGACACTTCTAGGTGTGAACTTGTTAGGCTTCTACAAAATATGGAATGGCTTATCTTTCTATAATCAATTCTTCCGTCAGTTGGTCAGTCAGTTACACCATAGGACTTGGCATATTTATGCATCGGTCCAAGTTGACATACCTCATTAGCACAACAAGATGAACAGCGAATTCATAGATGTAGTTAATACAATTGTAGTAATACATAAAAGAAAGATTTCACATAAGAATACAGTACAAGAAGAAAGAATCATAAAAAAAAGTATAAAGCAATTTTAATCTCACAGTTTAAGAGAAGACAGAGAGTGTATACACCGACAACATTGTGATCGATTCTGAGCCATCTCACCAAGAGTCTCCAACTATTCATTACGATATTCATGCGGACTTCAACCAAATAGTCTGCATCCACCAACATGGCTAAGACTAATTGTTGGTGACTTTCTAGACTGATGTCACGTTTTGGTCAGTTTCACCGCCCTTAAATTTCTTCCAACAATCCCCAACACTATTTTGCATTGCATGTTGTGGTAATTAGTGTTCAGGCATAATTAACACGTGACCCAACCATCTCAGTCGATGAAGATTCATAATCTCTTCAACTGATTTACAATCATTCCCTAATATCTTGCATCTAACCTCAGTATTACTTATCCGGTGATCAGTCCATAAATACACAACACAAGCTAATCAAGATCATAGAATTTAAACTAGTTAGACACCAAACAGCTCAGTTCGTTTATATCCGGATGAATAAGTACAGTATTAGTGATGGTAATTCAAATATGTAGAGTTTAGTGGATATTTTAGTAACTTCCTATTTGACTACTAATGAGTAGCTTAAAACATTTTGTTTCTTTTTTGCCAGTCTTATAATCAAATAACCGAATCATAGCAATTGTTAAAACAGTGTTTAGTATGAATGAATAGAAAATAACTACTTTAATTCCATGATACCTCAGCCAAATATTTTCAGTAGTTTCTTGTATAGTCCTATTTTTTCACATTAATAAAATCAAAGTTGACGAATTACTTGTTCCTAAGTTAATTTACTCAATCTATGCTGTTTGTAAAGATACCTTTGATGATCCTTAATCAAACAACTAGAATCCTTCAGTTTGACATGTATATAGAGTAATAGAAAGAGATAACTTGAAATTACGACCATAAACACTTGGAATAGCAGGAGCTAACTAATACAACTATCTATCTCATATAGAAGTAGAATCAAACAACTCCATCTGGAGTACCTCTGGCTCTACTGCCGGTTCAATGCCCGTATAAAGGAAGAAGGTTGGGCTTGAGGTTAGTGATCCCATCTCATAGAAAACTCACTAGAAAAAAAACGGCGACACTCTAATTTATGGACGACCTTTGAACGAATCTTAAGCGACCCTGAGAAATATTAGCCAATCAGCAAACAGTCAGTTTAGAGTAAAAATATGTTATACAAAACCAAAGAAATAAAGTGGATACACTGATTATACGTAGTTCAAAAACTTGTCAAGGTTAGAAAGAGATTCAGAGGTTCTAAAATCGTAATGTATGTAGTAGTGGAAATCATCCATACGGCCATAGAATAGTCGGCCTCTAGAGCCATGGTGAAGTCTCGAAAACTCTTTCAGCCTCGACCACATCGCTTCAATATTGTTTATGTGCACTCCGGTTGTTGAGTGCAGAAAATGTCACTTGTGGATAACGACACGATGCACATAATCAAGCCTATATGGCAGTCTGTACGCTCTCCAAACATACGTATATATTGTAGTACCTGCCTGCAGCCAGTGTTACGAGTGCTTTTATTATCCAGTTCACAATAATTGTCATAATTCATCCTAGTTATGAACTATATATGGTGTTTTCATCATGAACTGACATCAGGTATAATGCCGAAACTCTATTTAACCAAATGAATGAACGACTTTCGTGGAAAATCCAACATCTATTATCCACATATTATAATCTCACTGTTTTATTTGTTATAGCCGCTCAATTATTACGTTTTGTACAAAATTCCCTGTGAACCGTTTGTACGTTAGCATTAAGCACTGAAGTTGGCACCGTAACCTTGAAATCTCTAAAACGCCTCTGATTGGCTCGTCTATAAATTAGAGTCTCTCCTAAAAAACAAACACTAACTAGAAAAATAGAATCAAGTGAACCTAAATCACTTAGATATTGTCAAAATAGTGAAAGAAAAAGAAAATCGCTTACTTTTGAATGAAATCGTGGAGTTAATGCATTTGAATCAACATTCTCTTCATTATCATCTTCTATCATATTGTTATTCTCAATTATATCATCATCATCATCATCATCATCATTCGTTTCATTATCATATGTCATATTCATTTTCTTTGAATTCTTCATGTCATCTTCATGATCTTCTTCTTCTTCTTCTTTATCTTCTTGAAATGATTCATAATAATTCTTATTGAATTGTTTTAATTCAGGTGAATATTCACTATATTCAATGTGAAGATTATTTTTATTAGATAAATCTAATTGACTTGGTAACTCATTTGAATCATTGAATGTTTTCGAATTTGTTTTAATCATTGGTTTCATATTCATGATTGTATTGGATAAATCATTTAATTGATCATTGAATAAATATCTCATTTCATTTGGTGTTGGTGGTGTTAATGAAAATGAATCAGAATTTAAAGGATTTGGTGACATAGTAACATGTTCATCTTCATGTTCATGTTCATGTATTGATCGATGTACACTAAATGAGAACAAAGTGAAAGAAGAAAACATTGAAACAAAATTTTAAAAAAATAGGATTTTAGGCGTTATGGAGATTGTTACATTATTGATTGAATCATTTGAAGCTAGACCACCATGGAGAACTCGCAAACATTGGACGGCCGTTTCGTCCTAGCATGGGACTCCTCAGCAGTGCGCATCCACGATATCGCACCCAATGAGCTTCGAACCCAAGACCTATCAGTCTTGCACCAGGCGCTTAACCAACTAGACTACTGAGCTGGAATCCAACAGTGTTAATGTCTAAAGCAAAATATGTGGTTTGTTTTGTAGAAAAAACTTCAACTGAAGTGACCTATTTTTAATATCTCTGAGCTACCCTATTCCTGACATCAACATATTATACCAGATCATGGGTAATTGAGTTTGTTCATAGTTAATTTGATTAAGTCCTTTTGTTAACTTATTTAACACATAAAGTCATTCGTACAATAACAACTTATCTTATATGATTATACCTTTATTATTGTAACAATTTTGTATGAATATGTATGCTTGAGCATTGCTTTGCTTACTTATTTACTTACTCACTTATGCCTGTTATTAACAATGGAGCATAGGCCGCCGACGAGTATTCTCCAACCCACTCTGTCCTTGGCCTTCTTTTCTAGTTCCATCCAATTCTTGTTCATTTTTCTCATGTCTATCTCCATTTCCCGGAGTAATGTGTTCTTTGGTCTTCCCCTTTTCCTTTGGCGTTGAGGTTGCTTTGCTTATTTTCTACTTATATATTCATTGTGCTAGCTTTATTATTATTAGTCGCTTAATTGATTCATATATATATATATATATATATATATATATATATATATATATATATATATATATATATATATATATATATATGTATTATATGTACATTTTAATCCTGTTCATTAACTCATCGACTCGCTCATTCGACTCATTCGCTTGCCTGCCTGCTTTTCGGCACTATTCTTTCTTTAACATACTTGTAAATTTGGTTATTTGTGCGTGATGCAATAATAAACATAATCAACATTTCTTATTCGCCTTCTGATGATTAATACACCATTGGGGCGTTATCGCGTAATGGTTATCAGGATGATCTGTATACGAAGTTTAAGAATTATATTACTGAATACCGACTTCTACAATGTCTCAATAAGTTACTGGTCCTTTGTTTGTTTTAACATATTATGATGTCTGTGAATCGTATTAAACTATTCAGACGCGTTTATGAAAAGTTTACGATTTTTCACCGTAGAACTTACAAAAAAGTACAATCATAGACATTGTAATGAATGTCAATATACATTGAAAAGAATGAACACGATTCAGATATCGATTCCTGAAGTGTTAACATCTAACTGGTAATCACTCAATATTCACCGTTAGGATAGATGAAATAATGAAAAAAAGATCACTTGTTGAAATACTTGGTACTGAGAATTCTAGATTTCACCGAAAATATAATATTGAAGACTGATACTTATTTCACCTGTTACTCCCAATGGAACATAGGCCACCGACAAGTATTCTCCAACCCACTCTGTCCTACCCAAGCAACCAATAATGGGGAAATATCGCTTTTTTGCCTTCACGTCGGTTATTTAGGGGAAATGTCGATTGTTCCCCCCTTACGTCGTGTATTTGGAGGAAACTTGTCAACGTACGGTCTTTGAATATGCCGCATCCCGTACTTATGTTTTTATAAACGTCGACAAAATAACACACTGTTTAATAGAAAAAACCAAAACTATTATCGTCAATAAAATACGGACATAGGGATTCGCCTGAGGTGCATATACACTTTGTTTTTTGTCTGGCTAAAGTATTCCGACATGCTTGGTGGCCATCAAAAATAACTTACGTCATACAAGTGAATGACGTGCTTTGTGTTTTTCATGTTCATTATAACTAATTACCTTGCTAGTCCTCTACAATAAGTTCAATTAATGTCACTGAGAGAGCTCGTAGACGTAGGGCAAATTTCAACTTGTCAAGCGTCCTTGGCTGTAATAGATCGACTTATAAGTGACGGTAAAAAAAACATAACTTGCTTTCTTTTATTCAGTTTGATAATGAAAGCATGATCAAAGGTAACTGACTTTATCTTGAATTGATAGCAGTCTACGGAGAAATTAATTGTAATGACATTCCTTCAACTGTAACACCATCCACTAGCTACAGCAATGAAAGGCTTCTAGATAATAATGGTATGTATATGAAGTGAATACGTTAATATATTTCTTATAGGATGTCACGACATTAATTTGTGCTTTCAGATGTTTGTAAATCGTAAAGAGCAGATCAACGATATACTGATGAATTTAATTACAACAACCTCTCTGAGCATCAGAGATACTGATCGGATTCGAAATGGTTTTCGATTTCTTGTTCCGGATTTACCGAGCAGCATCAGAAGTGTCCTGATGACATGCACAAGTGTCCAACCAAAGTTCATCGGAAGTAGGGTTTACTACCACCTCGGATTGAAAACCAATCTGCTAAGATATGTTGAACTTTGGTCGTGTACTTCTGATTTTATTACTTTAGATTTGTATATTAATATATATGACCTTTCTATTTCAAGGAGCTCTAGTCAACATTTATGACCTATATTAGGACGGATCTTTGCCCCAACGTTAAGTGATGTGTTCATGATAGGGATCTATGAAAGGAATACTAAACCGGCAGAATTCAACGAAATTTCTGCGGACACTATTTCTGAAATAAAAGAAATGACCGACGTGGGTCTGCCTAGTGTTAAGTCCAGTCATAACTATACCTATACTAGGAATTCAAAGGCATAAAACATAGCACAGTTTTTATAAAACAATTTACTATCTAGTGTTATTCCGGTTCTCTATTCTGGGTCATGAATCCTAAGTCTCATATAACGTGACTGATCTAATTATCATAGTACACCCGGAAGTGAGAAAACATTTTCAACTATTCATTGATAGCATTATGTATCAATGTCTAAGTGGTTATAATAGTTAAGGAACAGAATACAATATGATTAAACAATCTATGTGCGCCTCAAAAAACTAAATCTACTGGTTATGATTTATTAAATCAATGATAAGTAGTCATGTGATCAATCCATTTTATGGTTGTCACAGTGTAGCAATGAGGATAGTGAAACAAAGCCAGAAACTTTTTAATATATTCTGATAGAGTTTTCTTCTATGAGCTGGATGGCTTAGTTGTGGAGCTTTTATCATTCTTCAGAATGACATCATCAGTACACACTTCAGGTAGAAGTGAAGTTTTCGAATTTCTCCATATGTGGTTCACAGCTTGTTCTGTACACTTCGATGTTAATTGATTCTTGTTAATCTCAAACATGTTACTGTTTACTTCTTTGTTTTGGTTGTATCTCTCGTTGGGTTGATTATTGCTTCTATGTTTGTGAATAACAATCATCCACTTGAGCTATAAATCTTCTCCACTTTTTTACTATATCTAGAGCTACAGTAATTGTCTAGCAAAATTCAATCCTTCATGAAACCAACCATTAGACTGAGAAATCTTATCTGAAAAATCCTACCTAAGTAATGAAAAAAATTGATGTCACCTTTCAAGATTAGTCATATTATTCAAGATTTAACAAACTTTCAATTAGCTGTTTGTGTAAAAGAGGTACTATTACACATTCGAGATTGAAGTAAGACATTGAAATTGATAGAACGGAGCACACGATAATCACCTGATATACTCAAACTACTTACTATTTTATTAAGTAGTATAATATATACTTCAAAAAAAGCAAATAAAGGTGAAATGCAGTTGTAAATAGACTTCACAATGGTAAACATGATGTGATTAATTCTAAATTCAAGTCAATCAACATCATTACTTATTGATATTTTGTTAAACTCTCGCTGGTTCATCTGTAATCATATTTCCATATTGGTAGATACGGACTACTTGGTTGGGATCCATGAAACTATCGTAACGAGTGGTTTGAGACTCTGGGTGACGTGGCACAGAATCGATCACAATGTCATAGGTGTATGCACTCTTTGTGTTTCCTTAAACCGTGAGAACTAATTCTTTCTTCCTGTACTATATCCTTATATTCAAACTTTCTTTTAAATAATACAACTGTACGTTCGGTTAATATGTTAAGCCCATATATATATATATATATATATATATATATATATATATATATATATATATATATATATATATATATATATATATATATATAAGCCCACATATAATATTGAATAAAGCCATTAATAATAATAAAAAAAATAATAATAATATAGCTTTTTCTAGCTTTCCGAATGGCCAATTCATCAACTCTTATTGAGTTAGGCTTTGAACTTGGTAATTATTCACTAATCAACTTTAACTGTTCTTTTGTGAGCGTATATGTATGTACCCTTCTTATCCTATTCATCACATATCTGTAACTTATTTTGGTGTGACTATAAATATAGATTTACCCTTAATTAAATCGTGTTGGCTCACACGCCTTCTCCACTGCGCATCCTTTCCTTTCGCTTCGTTTCGTCTCGCTCCGCTTTCTCTCCTTCGTTTAATTAGCTGCGATTCTCTCGTTGTGTGTTCCGATCAACAGTTGTATGAAATATACTTATTCAAACATCCATTCTCATATTCCGTTATTCACCAACGCGAGGTAGGTCGATAATAACATACGTGGATTGACGATATTCATCTCTCAATAACATTCATGCGATCCATTGCAGTCACATAAAGGGCCACCAAAGTACCACTGAATGAACTACTTCTATGAATTTGGTGATCATCTTGTTGTGATAACGTGGTACGGCAAATTGAACCTACGTTGTAGTTAACTGACTATTGTCTATAAATCTATTATAATCTTCTAGTTACCTGTTAGTAAACTGCTATAGATCCACTCATCATTCATCTGAAAACATTTTGTTCAAATACTACTAAACAAAACAAAAATTGATGAGACTACAATTTATTGATGACTGTTGTGTGACACTAGACTAATGTTGAAAGTGTCCACTCAACAACTAGGACCAAATCAAGATTATAAACCTGTTGATGATCAAGGTTAGCAATAACATTGAGGATTTTCATCATGAATCGACATGAACTCTAATGTCAAAACTTCATTGAATCAAATGAATGAATGAATTTCGCGCCAAAATTCGAGACCTATTATCTTATATACACTTGATTGATTCATTCATAAATGATAGTCGAACTCAATAATTTATTATAAACCATATTATCATCATCATCCATTGTAATTTACCTGCTATTACGACTTCCTTTTAGTGCACTACGTATTGGTTTTTTAGTTAAATCTGGTACACTAGCAAATGTATTCAATTTACGTACATAACGCATTTTTGGAGATTGATCTAAATCTAAATAATTTTGACTTTTTGATTCACTTTTTAATAAATTACATGGATTGAAATTTATTTTATCGGAATTTTTTTGACTACTTATATTCACTGAATCAGTAGTATTAGTAGTAGTGTATTGTATTTCATTGATAGATTGATGCATATTATTCATTGGTGTTGTATTATGCTGATAAGATGGATGATTTCGTAATAAACGTTGTTTTCTACTAGATAACGAAGTAATTTGAAATTGATGATGTCCATATTCAGTAAAATGTTTACGTTCAAATACTTTTTTGTAATTTTTCATACTACTATTATTATTATCAGTAGTAGTAGTAGTATTATCATTATTATATTCTATGGAAACTGGTCTAGGTAGGCTTGTTTCATCATTTGTAAGTAGTTTATTAGTAGTATGTTGATATGTAATATGATTTTGTAAATGATCTGATTGTATATTTAATTTATTCTGTTGTTCATTTATAATAGGTGAGTTGACATGTGATGATTCACTGTCTAAACCTAAGAAGAAAAGGAAATAGATTTTATTTTATGAATATATGACTATTCAATAGAAAAAGTATGTCATGTGTACTACTGATGTCTTTAGATATAAGTAGTATATGTATCATCAATCGAAAGTGAAATGTTTGGTGACAGGAGGTGAAGACGATTCAAGAGAAGAGTATGAGAACAGAGAATGTTTGGTGTGGAAACAAAGAAACAATGAAGTCTGAGATGATTGATTACCATTTTGCAAATGAAGTATTTACTGTATGGTTGTTAGATTTTACTAGAAGAATTCTGTATATTCGGTTGTCCTCCCTTGTGTTCTCGTTCACTACATAAGTAGTCAATAAACATGACTATTCAAGGCCAAGAGATTATATACTATCTCATCTCTACACGATGAGATATTTAAGCGTGCTTGATCTTTTGTAAGAGCGAGACTTTAACTTATGAACGACCTTTGAACGAATCTTAAGTGACCCTGAGAAATATTAGCCAATCAGCAAACAGTCGGTATAGAGTTAAAATATATTATACAAAACCAAAGAAATAAAGTGGATACACTGATTATACGTAGTTCAAAAACTTGTCAAGGTTAGAAAGAGATTCAGAGGTTCTAAAATCCTAATGCATGCAGTAGACGAAATCATCCATATGACTACAGAATAATCGGCCTCTGGAGTCATGATAAAGTTTCGAAAACTCTTTCACCCTCGACCACATTAGCTTCAATATTGTTTGTGTGCACTCCAGTTGTTGAGTACACAAAATGCTACACGTGGATAACGACACGATGCAAATAACCAAGCCTATGGAGGAGTATGTACGCTCTCTAATCATCCTCACATATTGCAGTACCTGGCTGCAGCCTGTGTTACCGGTGCTTTTATTATCCAGTTCGCGATAATTGTCATGATTTGCCTTAGTCGGGAATCATATTTAGGGTTTTTATCACGAACTGACATCCGCTATAATGTCAAAACTCTATTTAACCGAATGGATAAACGACTTTCGTGGAAAATCTAACATCTATTATCTTATACCTGATTGATTCGTCCACATATTATAGTCTCGCCGTTTTACTTGTTATAGCCGCTCAATTATCACGTTTTGTACGAAATTACCTGTGAAGCGATCGTACATTAACATTAAATACTGAAGTTGACCTTGAAATGCCACAATCACTTGTGATAGGCTCGTCCATAAGTAAGAGTTTCGCCCTTGTAAGTTCTTGAATTCTTCATGTGACCTAAGTTACCGGTTGTAGTGTCGGTTATTATGTTAAACGCATATCATTTATTCTAGCTTCCGGACAAGCCAACCTGTTCATTCCACTTGGGTTACATTTTGATCTTATTAATTATTCACTTATCAACCATAATTGTTCTTATGTAAGCGTATGTGTGTACACTTCTTATCCCATTCATTACATGTCTGTAGCTTAATTTTGTGTAACTATAAATATTGATTAACGCTTGATTAGATGGAGTTGGCTCATGAGGTTTCTCCACTGCGCGTTGTTTCGCTTCTTTCTATTCCATTCGCTTCATATACAAAATATATGTATTCAAAAGTCCATTCTCATCATTTAACTTATTTGATTGCTTTATAGAATAACGCGATTTAAGTCGATGATTATATACGAGGATAGGCGATAACAAACATTCATACGATCTACATGGAGTCAGATCTCGTACCACTAATGTGGAGAGCCCGTCAACAAACATTGTCCGATCTAAATGACGACAAAATAAAGGGCCCCAGTAAACGGTCAGACTTATGTGGACACGTGACAGTTGTCAATACTGTCATTCAGGTTTCTAGAATACAGTCTGCTAAGCAGTCTTAATTTTCTCTCTATATGTAGTTGAATAGTTAGATGTTTAAGTAGATGTCTTGTAAATGGCTTGTAGCGTCGAATATATCGAACCCCGCCTGGAGCCCCCTGGGGCCACTTACGGTCTCAAACCTGGACAAAGGAGGAGGGTTGGGCATGGGGATAGCGACCCCATTCTGCCGAAAACTAACTAGCTAAAAATACACCAACCAGAAAGAGTAATTTAAACCATTTAACCTGTGCCCTGGGAGTTAGAAGATCTTCATTTAGAAGAACTATGACGCTTCATGGTAAAAGCCGAGTCACGAAGTTGATGTCCATTCTGAAAACCACAACAACCATTGGTTTAGGTACAAATTGTTGCTGCACTACATATTATGGATAGTTTTGAAATGGTTGACTATGAAATATAACAAAACAGTATAACATAAACCCATATAAATGTTGACAAATATTAGGTTTGAATTAGTCATAAGACAAAACCAATATCCTAGTCCTCATTATTAACCATG
The DNA here is from genome assembly GCA_944470375.2 of Schistosoma guineensis. Classification (NCBI taxonomy): domain Eukaryota; kingdom Metazoa; phylum Platyhelminthes; class Trematoda; order Strigeidida; family Schistosomatidae; genus Schistosoma; species Schistosoma guineensis. The sequence continues at coordinate 24,661,954 of OX103895.1, forward strand.
GGAGGCAAAACCCGATTCACATGTCCTGATCGTGCCTCCTGGATAGTGGAACTAAAATGAGCAGTAACCCGAGTGGTAGAGATCAAGCTAATCACTCACTCGACCGATACCCACAAACTGATTACGAAACCGATAAAGAATCACAGCACAATTACTCCTGAATCGAAGAACGACAAAAAATTCACAAAAGTGGTACATGGAATATACGTTGTTGCTCTATACGAAGCAAAATACAATCGATTAAAAAAACAGCTATTCTAACCCCGATAGTTTTGCTGTGCTTTGATCTGGCCTATTTCTCTACAGAAGGGTCTATTAGGCTTCAACAACTTGTTCAACTGGAAGACGGGGGTTGGGGGTTGGTAACTATTAATCATCATTCAAAACATGGAAATTGAATATTTAACTTACTTTTTGATCTTCTAAATAATCGATGCCAAAAACTTGTATAAATCATGGATTCATTTAATTTTGTATTTGAATCATTTACTTTTGGATTATCACTTATAATTGTACTTTGTTGTTGTGGTAACGATTCAGAATGATCTGAATTCATGAGATGACTATTTACTATAATGAATAACAAGATCATATAAATAATGATTATGAATGAACTGAAAAAAGAATTATTGATTAATATTAACTATTATATCTAGAAGGTAAGATTCTAAATATACCGTATATCACTTGGAGTACTCGAACTCTAGAACCCTTCGAAGTCGAGAAATGAGAAGATAGAAGATAAGTGAAAGGAATGTTATTTCAAACAGTCTCAAGTATGATACAAAACTGCTAGGTATTTATAGATTGCTTTTTTCTTTAGTAAGGACGAAATCACTATTATAGTCCTCCAATCCTTATGCAGGAGGGGATTTATTAGCATTTGTTCAATTGGGAAGCTAAACGCTGAGATTCTGGAATATTCTTTCACGAAATGACTGGATGGAAAGTCTATGGTTCTTTCTGAGCTTTTTAGAGTTTCCTCGAATTCATCTATGGGTCGTCCTCATATTTATCGTCATTTTTAACAAAATGAATTAACTTATAAGGTACAAAATAAAGTATCTTGTATGTTGATATCTCATCTCTTAGCCTACACATTCTATATCCAAGTGATGTATGATCTAGTAAAACCACAGTAAAATATCAGTCACAAAAATAATAAAGTACAAATATGAACTATGCAATATCTTTAACTGTAATACTGGATAATGCTAATCTGAACCTCATGGAGAGTATTAGTCACCCTTAAGTTTGCAAATAACCCATACTGGCAACTATCAACTGTCAAGAAACCTAGGTTCATGGATACTTATTAATTATTTGCCCGGATCGGCAAAACAAGAGCAGCATATCTATAATTGAAGAACATATAGAACTCAAAACAACTATCTGCCAATCAACACCAAAGTCAGAATTTTCAATACTAATGTCAACACAGTTCTACTGTATTGGGCGGAAACCTAGAGAACTACGAAAGCCATCATCCAGAACATACAAGTGTTTATTAACATTTGTCTACGCAAAATACTTCGGATCCGTTAGCCAGACAGTATTAGCAACAACCTACTATGGGAGAAAACAAATCAGATCTCAGCGTAGGAAGAAATCAGAAAGAAGCGCTGAAAGTGGATAGGACACATATTGAGGAAACCACCCAACTGAGCCACATGGCAAACCATCACCTGATATCTTCAAAGGCAAAGGAGAAAAGGAAGACCAAAGAACACATGGAGACAGACATGAGAAGAATGAATAACAATTGGATAGAACTAGAAAGGTAGGTCCAGGATATAGTGAGTTAGAGAATTCTGGTCGGTGACGTATACTCCATTCGGAATAACAGACGTAAATAATTAAGTAAGTAACTAACTAACTAAAATAAATTAGAATATAAGTAAATCTAATGACCATCGCAACATTACATTGATTTAAGTAGATATGAAGAAATCTTGAATAGACATGAGTTAGTACATCATTACTTATAATAACGATTCTATGTTAATTATCCTTTCAATAAAGATTGAGAAGTAGAACTAATCTAAAGGTAATTTCACTGGTTGAAATCATGAGTCAGTTGAAACTAGACCACCATGGAAAACCTGGAAGTACTGGATGGACGTTTCGTCTTAGTAGGCGACTCCTCAGCAGTGCGCATCCACGATCCCGACCCCTCGAGATTCGAACCCAGGAATAAGATACACTATTTGAATGTTTCAAGATACTACTTAACTAAATTATCAAGTTTATAAGAAAGCTGAGATGGTAAAAACTTTAGCATAAACATATTACAGTGATGAATGTTACTTATCAGTAATTGGGTACTTGAAATACTGACATCTTAATTCTAATGACGTTTTATTTGCCAATCCTTGTCGTTGAAGACTTTGAAGATCTTGTACAAATGTGCATTTTCTATTCTATGGTGTGAATGTGTGTGATGTGGTCTGTTTGGTTTGTATGTAAATTCAATATGTTTGAAATAGATTATTCATATCATGGAGGTTGAGTTTGACGTTCTGGACTCTAACAGACAGTACTATACAGGATAAAAGATCATTAAAGACTCCACACTGCTCGTACGAGTTTTATACGTCATTGATTCGGTCGATAAATCACTGTACTCTAATTAGGGATATCATTACCTAACCTAATAATAGGGCAAAAGAGCAAAACTATAATTTATGGACGAACCAATTAGGTATAAGTAAACTCATCCATTTGGCTAAATACAGTTTTACTATTTTAGTTTATGTCAGATTGTGATGAAAACCACAAATCTAATTCCTAACTATTAACCATCAACTGTAAATCCTTATTCTAATTCTCCACACTGGTTCATAACCCTCATTTTGTTTTCGTCAGTTGGGTGGAGACTCTCAACATCACTCTAACGTCACTCAAAAATCGTCCATAAATTCTAATCTCAATGCCACAAATGATAATAATTTGAATGTACATTAAAAACTTCAACAATAATCACATACAATAGATAATTACATCAAATAGAATTAGGATTAACAACAGAAGATCAAATAGCTAGTAGTACAGTAATTGACACAAATATAAGAGAGAGAGAGAGGGGGAGGGAGAGCAAGAAAGAGATAGGGAGCGAGTAAGCGAGTGAGTGAGTGAGTGAGTGAGAAAGAAAGAGAAACACCATTGGAAATAACATTCAGTTTCTATCGAAATTATAACTAACTGAATGATAACAACATATTGTATTTACTTAAAGGAATTCATTAAGTTCATATCACATCTCCTGAAGGTGACCTTAACTATGAAAGATCTTTGTATTTTATTATTCTCTTCATTAATTTAAGGTCGAGAAAAGAAGAGAAACATTTTTATGCAAATTAAACAATCATAATTATTCTCTATGTAAATATATTTGGTAAAATTTTATAATAAAGTGAATTATCTCTGTATTCTTGTTTAACTTTAGCGTTGACATTCTTTTAGAGATGATACTTTCCAAATCTAAATGTCTAAGAGTTGAACTTTTACCGAGAGATTCACTTGTTGATTTAGAATATGCAGATGACATAGGTTTATTTGGTGAAGACGCTGACAAAATGTAGAGTTTTCTGACCACTCTAAGCAAGAATGCAAACATGTTCGGCATACGATTCTTCCCCTCGAAATACAAAATGTTGCTTCATGATTGGGTTGCATCAACACCTAAACTAATGATAGGGAGTGAAGTAGTTAAGCGCTTCACTTATTTTGAAAGCCCTTGTGGTCTGGTGTATGACGAAGTCTCACCACGGATATAGAAGGGTCGACTAGCTTTTGCCAACTTGCGTCATTTGTGGCGTAGGCGAGATATCCGTCTATCAACCAAAGGACGGGTTTACTGTGTAGCAGTTCGTTCCGTCCTACTTTATGACAGTGAAACATGGCCGGTAAGAGTAGAGAATATCCGTAGGTTACTAGTATTCGATCATAGATGTCTTCAAAATATTGCTCGTATATCGTGGGACCATCGAGTAAGTAATGCAGTTGTTAGGAAACGGGTGCTAAGTAAGGATGGCAAGTCGATTGATGAAGTGGTGAAACTTCGCTCCGTTCTATCTTCTTCACTTCATTTGCTGCGATCCTCCGATTGTCTGCTCCGATCAACAATTGTATGAAATATAAATATTCAAACATCTATTCTCATATTTAATTTATTTAGTTCCATTATTCGTCAACGCCAGTTAAGTCGATAATAATATACGAGGATTGGCAATATATATATTGACAACATTCATACGATATAACTAGAGTCCGACCCTGGGCCGTAAAATCATTTTATAATAATCGTATACACCATCAAATTCCTACTGAAATGCAATCATTCTATTGAAGCCACTTATTGTTTTGCATCGATTCAATTTACATTGATAAACAAGCTCAAATGTGAATAGTGATAATTATAAGTATAATATTCATTTCATACTTGAAACTTCCGGTTGATGTTTAGGGCTGCGATTGATCAGTCACTTATTTGCATATGTTCATACTGTGCGTATTGCCTTGATATTGCCTTAAATCACAAGTATTTTAAGCAAAGATGAATAGTGACTAGCAGTGGAATCCAGAAACTGATCAATTCCAGTCCTAATCATCAGTGGGAAGATTGAAGAAAACAATACCAAGTGAATCTAAAACTTCACCACATTGAATAAGCAGGTGGCCATTAGGGATCAATAGCTAAGAGGATAACACGATGGCGTTTGAAGCGAAAGGTACTGGGTTCGAGTCACAGAGTAAACATCTACTCTGAGATGTAGGTACATCCGGCTGATGAGTTCCCAATGGAACGAAACGCGCGTCTTGAATTGCAATGCTACCCACTATTCATCTTTGCTTATCAGTATAATAATTCACTATCTAACATTATGAAATGAAAATAGATTTCAGCATGTATAAGAATGAATTAGGAATTAATTAAAATATCTAAACATCAATTTGTTTGTCTTAATATATAACAATAGAAATATCGGTGTAGAGTAGTGGAGAATGTTTAGTTTGTAACTGAGATCATGATAGATGAATGAATGCTAGACCACTATTGAAAACCTGGAACCACTAGACGGTGGTTTCATCCTGGTGTCTGACTCTTCTTTAGTTCCCATCCACCATCCGATATGCAGGATTCAAACTCAATTTCGTAGATTAGTTGAAGTTAGACAATAACACCATTTGATGATAGCTCATTAGTTTACAGATTAAGTAATCACATGCAAAATCGAAGGTCCTAAGTTCGAATTCTACTAAAGAGTTTTATACTAAAACGAAACGACCATCCAATGCTTTCAAGTTTTCAATGATGATCTAATATGTATCCACCATTTATGATCTTAATCAATAGAAACATTTTAATGAATATCATTGATCATTGTATAGTTTACTTTGAGCATAAAACAAAACAAAAAGAAGAAGAAGAAGAAGAAGAAGAAGAAGAAGAATTCTTTTTAAACATGGACTGAAAGAATATGGTCATCTCTTTGTTTTAACACATTCTAATGACCCTTATCATTGAATAGTTCAAAAGAATTCAGTTTGAAAAAGAAAAAATGGAAAAAAGAGAAAAAGAAGAGAAAAGAAAAGAAAAGAAAGAACTTTTTTTGAAAATTGAACTATCACTAATTTAATTAAAGCAAATGAATATTGATATTAGTGAATTGAAAAGTAATTGAAAAGATAATCAAGGGATATAATAAGAATAATTTGAAGGTATTGCCCTTGGAAACAAATAAAAAGTTCCAATGAGTTAAATGAACTAAATGAATGAGTTCAATGAACTAGTCTTTATGGTTGCTTTTATAGGTAACTATTGAGAAACTATAATCCGCCAAACACGAATACCAATCTCAACAATAATCAATACCACTTCATAAGCACTACTCATAACTACGATTTATTAGTAGATAAGGATGGTCAACTAGCCTCATTCACATGAAATTCTTTGTGAAACACACTCAATCCAATGTTCGAATGAGGGAGAGTTGGCTTGAGCTGTGTGTTGAAGATGGATAAGATTTGGTTTAGTTTGTGTGTGTGTGTGTATGTACACGTGAGTTGTCAGGAGTGGAATAGTGTTTGAGATCGAACGTCTTGCACCTAAGACATTCGACCACAATACCGCTATCTAATTGATATTAGCCCCATGTGTATGGCTGTCAACCAAAACCAAGGTCAGAATTTTCAATACAAATGTCAACAACTACGAAAGCCATCATCCAGAAGATACAAGTGTTCATTAATAGTTGTCTAGGCAAAATACTTCGGATCCGTTGGTCAGACACTATCAATAACAACCTACTATGGGACAGAACAGACCAGATCCCAGTGGAGGAAGAAATCAGGAAGAATCACTGGAAGTGGATAGGACACACATTGAGAATACCATCCAACTGCGTCACAAGGCAGGCCCTCACATTAAGCCGAGGAATGGAGACAGACATGAGAAGAATGAATAACAATTGGATGGAGCTAAAAAAAAAGGCTCAGAATAGAGTGGGTTGGAAAATGCTGGTCGGCGGACTATGCTCCACTGGGAGTAACAGGTGTAAGTAAGTAAGTACGTGTAGGACTACCAAAGAAAACTTGGATTCTTGGTCGATGGTTCTTACCAAGCAACAAATGAGATGAGAAGTTATTGATTATTTAAAATCTATTTGAATAGTTGAATGTTTTTTTATGTGCATAATTACAACAATAAATCTTTGATAAGAATAAGAGCAAGTGTATTACTTAATTGATTGACCATGTATCTGTTGAAGGTGTTAGATCCCCAGAATTCATTTGGTAAATGCCACATTTTCGTAATTTTTATTATGGAAATTCGAATTTCTTGTTGTTGAGCCAAATGCACCCACATTAACATCACTGGATACCGACTGGCTCAGTGGTCTATAGCGATTAAGCGCTCGTGCACGAGACTAACAGGTAGGTCCTAGGTCAGAATATCGCGAGGCGGGATCGTGGATGCTCACTGCTGAGGAGTTCTACAATAGAACGAAACGGCCGTCTAATGCTTACAGGTTTTCCATGGTGGTCTGGTTTGACTCATGATCTCAACTATTAAGATCACTATAAGGTCCACAAAAAAACCCTTCTGATATTGATTATTCGATTATTCATTGAAATTATCACTAATGTTTTTCATAACGACCATTATTATGAGTAGTACCATTACTATCATTATTATTACCACTACTATTATAATAACTATTATCAATATCATTTCGGTAAGCAATAATGGATAGTGGCTAGCAGTGGGATCCAGGACGCGCGTTTCGTCTTATTTGAGACTCGTCAGCTGGATATACCTGCATCTGAGTTAATGTTCACTCTGAGACTAGAACCCAGTACCATTCGCTTCAAATACCATCGCGTTATCCATTCAGCTACTGAGTTCTGATAGCCATTTACTTGTGCAACGGGGTGAATTTAAATCCACTTAATATTGTTTGCCTTGAAGTTTAAGACTGCATTTGATCAGTCTGTTATTGGCATATGTGCATACTGTGCATATACCTTGATGTTGCCTTAACTCACAAGTTTTTGCTATTATTGCTACTATTATTATCACCATTATTATTATTAATCTACTTTTAATAAAACTTGTAAATGAAATGATTCTGACTATTAAGGCAAATGAATAAATCTATGTAAGTATTGACTGAGTAATGCTGACTAGTGTTGGAGATGGTTGGAAAAAGGTTGGGCTCGGCCAAACTGGCCAAATGTGGCATCAATCCCTGAAGTCACAAACTTCTAGTCTGAACCATGTTAGTAGATGCGGACTAGTTGGTTGAGGTCCGCATGACTATCGTAATGAATAGTCGATGACTCTTGGTGACTTGGCTCAGAATCGATCAAAATGGTGTAAGTGTATACACTCTCTGTCTTCTCTTAAACTGTGAGGTTAAAATTGCTTTATACCTTTCTTTTTAATTCTTTCTTCCAGCATTATATCCTTATATACAATCATTCTTTTGTATATTACCACCATTGAAGTGACTACCTCTATGAATTCGCTGTTCATCTTGTTGTGCTAATGACGTATGGCAACTTGGGCTGATGTATATATGTGCCAAGTCCTATGGTGTAGCTGACTGACCAACTGACGGAAAAATTGATTATAGACAGATAAGCCATTTCATATTTTGTCCAAGCCTAACAAGTTCACACCTAGAAGTGTCTAGACAATGTGCATTCCGATTACAATTAAATACGTTCAACTTTACATTTAGAATCTTTTGTAAAAAAAAACATCAATTTGGCTGATGTATACATATGTCTGGTCGTACTTTGTAGCTGACTGACTGATCGACTAAAGTATTGACTACAACTATTTATATTCATTATTTTATTGTTATTACTACGGATAATAATATTGTTAGTGAGATGATGGAGAAAATTTCTAGTTCAAGTGGATGATTCTGATGGAGTTTTGTTCTCTGAGCTAAATAGTTTGATCGTGGAGCTTTCATTGTTCTTCTGATTGACATCATCATTAAAAACTTCAATTAGAAGTGAATTATTCGAATTTGACAAGTTTAAAGTCAACAAGAATCAATCAAACATTGAGGTGTACAGAACAAGCTGTGAACCACATGTGGAGAAATTTGAACCCTTTACTTCTATCTGAAGTTTGTACTGATGATGTCATACCGAAGAATGATGAAAGCTCCACGATTAAACCATCCAGCTCAGAGAATAAAACTTCATCAAAATATTGAATTCTAAAGAAAAGTTTACTATTACACTTAGATTTGATTGATGAATTGTTTATATTAAACCCTATTCATCATAATAAATAACTTTTAGAAAATGGCATGTGGATTATAAGAAGATAGTTAGATTAGACCATAGATTGTTGTTGTTGTCGTCGTCGTTGTCAGGAACAGAACTCTTCAAAGGAACTACGAAGTTCTCTTCAAGTTCTAGTTGATGATATAAGTAATATAGATTAGGGGGAACTGAAATGAAGTTAAACGTGAAAATCTAATTTGGTCAATCATGTTAACAGGTTAATTATTCCAGACAATTAGTTAACTTATATGGGTTGTATTACAACTAAAGCTCAACGCCGTCAACTGAATTAATGAATAATCTGATTTCAAGCATCAATGACTATAAGATAGAAGGGCGAAACAATGATGAACAATGATGGACGAACCAATCAGATTTACGATAAAAGACCTTGAATTTTGGCGCGAAATTCACTCATTCATTTGGTTAAATAGAGTTTTTACATTAAAGCTGATGTCAGTTCATGATAAAAACACTAAATCTTATTCCTAACCCTAACTATCAACTGTTAATAATAATTCTATTTCCTCACACAGATTTATAACCCTCATTTAACCGTAGGATGAAGGTGGACCTTCTCAAAGTCTCTTTAGCGTCGCTCAAAGATCGTCCATAAATTATAGTCTCACCGATTGAAAATATAGACTGTTGTTTAGTAAAATGAAACCTAAGTCTCGAACTTCTTATCAAATACCTTCAATCAGCTTGTAGTGTCGGTCACTATGTTAAACCCATATAACTTATTCTATTTTTGAGACAGGCCAATTTATCCATTCTACTTGAGTCATATTTTGATCTTATTCATTATTCACTTATATGTGTGCACCCTTCTTATCCTATTCATCACATATCTGTAACTTATTTTTGTTTGGTTATAAATGTCGATTAACTCTTGGCTAAACGGAATTGACCCACATGTCTTCTCCAATACTCGTTCTTTCCTTTCGCTTCATCAGCTGCGATCCTCTAATTGTCTGTTCCAATCAACCGTTGTACAAAATATACATATTCAAACATCCATTCTCATATTTGACGAATTCAGTTCCGTTATTCATTAACATAAATTAAGAAGTCGATAACTATATACAAGGATATACGACGACGTATACATTTCAATGATAATCATACGATCTGATAGGAGTTAGATCTCAGGCTACTAAAACTTAATCTTTCTACTTAAATTTGCTTTCATAAGTAGTACATATTATTTCAATAAATGAATTAGCTGTCTAATGTTATCTTTAATCAGAGAAATACATTTTCTTTTTTTTAAAAATGAGAAGGATATGAAGATTTACTTGATCATGTTCAATTGAACGCAATCAGCCAAAGGTCTTGATTGACTTAGACCGCGAGACTCTGTGGCAATGTCTGTCATTGAAAGGCGTACCTCAGAAGTACATAAACCTTGTGAAGGCTCTTTACTCGAACACTACTAGTCGAGTCAGGGCTTATGGCGAACTGTCATCTACTTTTGCAACCTCAAGTGGTGTCCGTCAAGGCTGCCCACTTTCTCCATTTTTGTTTAACTTCATCATAGACCTATTGATGGAAATAACACTCTCGTCGACTGAATTCTCGGGTATTGATCTCCTTCCAGGAGGTCCACTTGTCGACTTAGAATACGCAGATGACATAGTCCTGTTTGGTGAAGACGCTGACAAAATGCACTCTTTTGGTAGCACTAAGCAAAAATGCCAGAATGTTTTGAATGCTCTTCTCTCCCTCGAAATGCAAGTTGTTGCTTCAGGACTGGTCTGTGTCAACGCCTGAACTAAGGATAGGGAGTGAAGTAGTCGAACGCGTCGACAACTTCACTTATCTTAGAAGTCTGATCAGCCCTAATGGGTTGGTGTCTGATGAAGTCTGCTCACGGATTCGAAAAGCTCATTTGGCTTTTGCCAACTTACGTCACCTTTGGCGGAGGCGAGATATCCGTTGATCAATATAAAGGACGAGTATACTGCGCGGCAGTCCGTTCTGTTTTGATTTACGGCAGCGAAACATGGCCATTAAGAGTAGAAGACACTCGTAAGCTACTAGTATTTGACCACAGATGCCTTAGAAATATTGCTGGCGTCTGCTGGGATCACCGGGTAAGTAATAGTGAGGTTAGACGCAGGGTATTAGGGAATGATGGTAAATCAGTTGATGAGGTTATGAATTTTCATCGACTGAGATGGTTGGGCCACGTATTACGTATGCCTGAACACCGATTACCACGACGTGCAATACTAACCGGTGTAGGGGATGGTTGGAAGAAAGTTAGGGGAGGCCAATCCAAAACGTGGCATCAGTGCCTGAAGTCACTAACTTCTAGTCTGTGCCATGTTGGTAGATGCAGACTACTTGGTTGGGGTCCGCGTGACTATCGTAACCAATGGTTGGAGACTCTTGGTGACATGGCTCAGATTCGATCACAATGGCGTCGGTGTATACACTCCCCGTCTTCCCTTAAATTAAGAGATTAAAATCGCTCCATATCTTTCTTTCTACGAACTAATTCTTTCTTCCTATACTATATCCTTATTGCAACCTTTGACTTAACCACTCCTATGAATCCGGTGTTCATCTTGCTGTGCTGATGAGATATGGCAACCTGGACCGATGCACATATGTGCCTGGTCCTACGTTGTAGCTGACTGACTGACTGTAACATTTAGAATGATCTAAATGAAACTTTCAAAATTGACGTTGTTTTAAGAACTGAAATTCACGTTAGTTCTCTTCATAATCCTGTACATATTACCAAGGTTACGATAGTCACCTTCAAAGGATAAGCTAAGAATACTGATCAGTTATTGAAACGGAAACGATTCTTATCCAGTTTCGTTTTATGTTATAGCTAAATTTCAATCAGCTTTCATTGATCATGTAAAACTAATTTGTTTTTCATCTTTCTATTTTACTATGTTCAACCAGACATTTCCTGAAAATCTACATATGTATTAGTTAGGTGGTTTGAGGTTGCTTTTATTACTGTTTAACATCGCCCCCCCCCAAAATGCCCTAGCACGGCTGAGGTTGGGAAGAGTTAGCTCTCCATTTTGAAATGCTCAAACAAGACCAACTACTCTCAGGGAAATCCTACTCACTGCCTTCTTGCAGCGAGGGTATTGTTTACGAAATTGACAAAACGAAAAGCGAATGTCCGGCTCTTCAACCAGGTTAGTGGATACGGAGAATCCACCTTAGTTAGTTTAAAAACCCTGATTCCAAAACAATGGTGAAAATGGATTCCAATATCCTGAAGGGACAAATGACATATGAACCTATTGTTGATCATCAGCTATCATGAAACTGTATGTCCCGACATTGCTCCGGTGCCTTACAGATTAGAACTTTAGGTCGAAGGCTTCGGATGTGGCTCCTTAAGAAAACAACCTGCTTCAGTCTAGAAGCCTGGTCAGTATCACAGCCTACATACAGATCAAGTGACTTGTGTGGCACATATGTACTTGATGCCTCTTTGTACCAATATTTATGTGTCCAAATAAACAAATAAATAAATGTGTAACATTGAAAAAAAGGATTATCTCAAACCAGACAATATTCGATAGTAGTTTTAGCTCATTAGTTCTTATTATTTCACTAAAGATTGAATCAATTTCTTTTAATTCTCACGAGGAGCATGTTACTCATTTAACTAAATGAATCGAGTTCCTACAATGGACCCTTCAGTTTTCATTGAGAAACATGAAATGATTACCATACTCAATAATGAATTCAATAAACTTGGATATATATGAATTATTCTCATTAAACAGTATTGTAGTAGATATGAAAACGAAATATTTTAAGTTTGATACCTTATACAATAACGAATCTTGAATATATAAATTCATGATGTAATTTATCTTAGACAGTTCGTATTTCTTGTAACGTTTCGTAACTTCATGTAAGCTGCTTCTTCAGAATAAATAAATTACTGACATTAAATAATACAAACGAAACTTGGAAGCACCGTTTCATCCTATTGTGGGACTTCTCAGCGGTGCGCATCCACGATTCGGCTAGAGGGCCTCGAACCCAGGGCCTTCAGTCTCACTTAACTTGTTTGACCACTGAGCCGGCATCCAACGGTGTTGATGTGTAACCTTAACCAATCCACATAATTGAGCAACCATCTTCCATTGTCTTAGGTAGACGCTTGTCTCTACCCGGCACGGAATAACTACACTGGTTACGGCGGGATCGTGGAGGTGCACTGTTGAGGAGTTTCACAATAGGATGAAACGGTCGTCTAGTGCTTCCAACCTTTCAATAGTGGTCTAACATCAATCGGTTCAAGATCTCAATCATTCACCTTATACTGACAAAATAATCTACCAAGTTTAATTATATTAATGTTCTATAAACGAGTTAGTAACTATTTACATTCAGTAGCTTTATTTTCTGTAAGTGAAAGTGTTGTGTAATCTACTTATATCCACATAAGTAGTATATAATGATAGTCAGGAATAGAATGTGTTTCAATAGAAGATCGAGAAGGAAAGGATGGGAACAGAAAGCAATTAGTATGAAAATGCATGAACAATGAAATCTAACACAATGGATTGATATTTACAAATGACCTATTTACGGTATGATTCTCAGATTTTATTAAGCTGTTCTTTAATTTTGTGCTCTACCATATTGGGTTGTCCCATTCATGTTCTTAATCACAAAAAAGGTACTAGGATCAAGTCAATCATGTGTACATCAATATTAAGATCCAAATATATGTAACTGATGACTCCTTAAATGGGATAAAAGTCAAATTATGGATTATAATTTATCCATCATAAGATGATAATCGGCGAGACTCTAATTTATGGACAACCTTTGAACGAATTTTAAGTGACCCTGAGAAATAATAGCCAATCAGCAAACAGTAAGTATACAGTGAAAATATATTATGCAAAACCATGAACATAAAATGGATACACTTATTATACATGGATAAATAACTATTCAAGGTTAGAAATCAGATCGGTGGTTCTCAAATGGTAATGCATGCCGTGGAGGAAATCATCCATATGACTACAGAATAGTCGGAATCTGGAGTCATGATAAAGTCTCAAAAACTCTTTCAGCCTCGTCCACATAGTTTCAATATTGTTTGTGTGCACTCCAGTTGTTGAGTACACAAAATGCTACACGTGGATAACGACACGATGCAAATAACCAAGCCTATGGAGGAGTCCGTACGCTCTCTAATCATCCGTATATATTGTAGTACCTGGCTGCAGCCAGTGTTACGAGTGCTTTTATTATCCAGTTCACAATAATTGTCATAATTCATCCTAGTTATGAACTATATATGGTGTTTTCATCATGAACTGACATCAGGTATAATGCCGAAACTCTATTTAACCAAATGAATGAACGACTTTCGTGGAAAATCCAACATCTATTATCCACATATTATAATCTCACTGTTTTATTTGTTATAGCCGCTCAATTATTACGTTTTGTACAAAATTCCCTGTGAACCGTTTGTACGTTAGCATTAAGCACTGAAGTTGGCACCGTAACCTTGAAATCTCTAAAACGCCTCTGATTGGCTCGTCCATAAATTACAGTCTCGCCTGATAATCTTATTATTCATTGAGATTGATGTATCTTTTACATTCTATTCATAATTAATGTAATATTTCTATAACCCAGATACATAATAAGTTCAGTCGGTTTACACCCATAAAATTTCTTTCTTTCTTTCTTTCTTTTTTGTTGTTGTTGTTGATTAGTTGAAAAACGGAAAAAGAAACAATAAACTGATTTATTGATTTAGATTAAAATCAATATTGAAATGTTAAAAAAAATAAAAAAAATAAATTAAACTCATAAGAATATATATATTCATGCATTTCACCATAGTTGCCATGGTGATTAATGGAGACAAAGTTAAGGGGGGAAATGCTTTTTTTTTAATTGAATTTATGTTTTGCATGATAATATTGATTATTGAAAAACTTTTATGATCTTTAAAAGATTAATATATGAATATAATGTAATAAAGTCTTTACTAGTACTATATATACTACAGTGATATAATCTAAATGCTCAGATGTAAAGTGAAGTGTTTCGTTTAAGATTAAAGCATTTGAATTAAGGAATATGAAATAAAATTGAATAATTGAACTCATGAGTTGATTAAAGTTAAACAATCATTGAAAAGTTGGAAGTATTAAATGACCGTTTTATCCCAATATGAGACTTCTCAGCAGTACACACTCACGACTCTTTTCACGGTCTCGCGCGAGCGCTTAACCATTAAACCACTGAGCATGCTGGTATCTAATGATGTTAATGTATAACTTCAATCAATCCACGATATTGCGCGATCATCTGGGATAAAACAGACTTTCAGTGCTTCCACGTTTTCAATAATTGTCTAACACTGGTTGGTTCATGATCTCAACTGTACTGAAAATATCATTCTGTCTGTTATCCAGATTCACATATCTTGATATTGTTATTATTATCGTTATCATTATTAACGTAACATTATTATTAATCTTCCAAATACATAACTCATTTATTTTATTTTGTTTAACAATCCTAAATTCACTTTGCCCTAAACCTGGACACTTTTCGGATTGTTAGTATGAATTATTGATTATTTACTGTGTAAAGTAAACAAGTTGGTATCATTCAGTATAAGCAATAACAATTTCTCCATAATGAATGCCCTGGTGCGGCCGACAGTGGGGAGAGTTAGCTCTCCAACTCGAAAAACTCTCACATGGCCACGTGCATACAAACACTGCTAGGGAAATCCTACTTACTGCCTTCTCGCACCACGGGTGTTGTTTACGAAATTGAGAGGACGAGAAGCGAATGTCCGGCACTTTAACCGGGTTGGTAGATATAGTGCATCCACCTAGGTTAGTTGAAAGATCCAGATTCCAAACCGATGGTCCATATGCGCTCCAGCATCCTGAAGGAAGAAATGACATATGAACCTATTGTTGGTCACTGGCTATCAAGTAACTATATCTCCTAACGTTGCTCCAGTGCCTTACAGATTAGACCTTTTGGTCGAAGGCTCTGTGTGTTCTCAAGTATGACATAACTTTGTAATATGAGTTGGATCAATTTTGAACCAGGTTAAATCGAATTTTTACGAGTATTGTAAATTGATTGGAAATACAGTTAAAGGCGAGATTATAATTTTTGAACGAACGAATCACGTATAAGATAACAGGTCTCGGATTTTGGCCCGACATTCACCCATCCATTTGACTGAATAGATTTTTGGCATTATAGCTGATGTCAGTTCTTGATGAAAAACTCAAATCTAATTCCTAACCTTAACCATCAACTGTAAATCATCATTCGGATTCCTCACAGCAATTTATAACCCTCATTTGATCTTAGATGGGCACTCTCAAGGTCACTTTAGCATCGTTCAAAGGTCGTCCATAAATTATAATCTCATCAGTTTTCTAACCATTTACCAAAAATAGGATTCTGAGAAAGCGAAGTGTATAATTTACGGAAAATGTCCATCAAATGACCGTTATCATACTATCATATTACATATACATATCTTTGGTATTGTGATATGTGCTACTGATGTCGACAGATATATATAAGTAGTATGTGTATCATTAGTTGAAATTGAAATGTCTAGTGGTAGAAGTTTAAGAAAATCAAAGAAAAAAGAACGAGACACAAAGAATAATTAATATGGAACAGTGAAGTCTGATATGATTGATTGACATTTTCACTAATGAAGTATTTACTCTATGATTCTTAGATTATACTAAGGTGTTCTATATTGTGATTATTAATGGAATTTTGTTTACTAAATGTAACCATACTACTATTCAAACAGCTTCAGACGTGTAGAGTTCACAACATACAACACTAAGATATATTATCTGCTTTGTATACCATTCAAAGAAAATACATATTTATAGTTGAATTTTAAAAGATGCCTTGGGTATAACCGAAAGCAAGAACATCTAAGATATGATTTACATCTTCAGCAAAGGTTGATATAGTGTGTTCTTCGGCCTTTCTCTTTACACTTTTCCTTCAGGAGTCCAGGTATGGTCTTGCTTCGTGATGCAGTTTGGTGATTTCTTCAATGCATGTCCTATTCACTTCCATCATCTTTTCCTAATCTCCTCCTCATCTCGAAGGTAGTCTATTTTCTCCCACAATAGGCTGTTGCTGATGATATCTGACCAACGGACATCTATTTACACATAATTGTGTCCTTTTGATCATGGTTGTAGTAGTTCTCTACCTGCTCTTATTTTTTTCTTATAGTGGTTGACTGGATTATGAAGACCTCGACATGTGGAAGGAAGCACGGAACACAATATATAGCTCGAAATCACCTAGATGATTCATAATTCTCAGATGATCTAGATCTCCTATCGCATACATACCAATAAATGCAGATGGAGACAACTAGTGTGGCAGCAGCTGCTGCATCAGTAGACATCAAAATATACAAAGGAAAAAGCAAGATCCTCAAATACAACACGGAGAACACCAACACAATCATACATGATGGAAAAACTGTGGAAGAGTTGGAAACATTCACGTACCTGGACAGCATCATCGATGAACAAGAAAGATCCAATGAAAACGTAAATTTGAAGATTAACAAAGCAAAAACAGGATTCCTACAGTTGAAAAACTTATGGAAGTCAAAACGATTGTCAACCAATATCAACGTCGCAATCTTCAATAAGAATGTCAAGACAATTCTGCGGTACGGAGCTGAAACGTGGAGAACTACTACAACCATGAGCAAAAAGACACAATTATTTGTAAATAGATGTCCGTTGGTTAGATATCATCAACAACATCCTGTTGTGGGAGAAAATAGACTACCTTCGAGATGAGGAGGAGATTAGAAAGAGATGATGGAAGTGGATAGGGCATACATTGAAGAAATCATCAAACTGCATCACGAAGCGAGACCATACCTGGACTCCTGAAGGAAAAGTGTCAAGAGAGAAGCCAAAGAACATACTACATCGGGAATTAGAAACAGATATGAAAAGGATAAATAGAAAATTGAAACAAGTGGGAAGGATTGTTCATGACAGAGTTGAATGGAGAATGCTGGTGAGCAGCCTATGCTCTACCATGAGTGGTAACGGGCGTAAGTCAGTACATAACTCAGCGGTTGTAATTCAGTATAAAGAAACTACATACAAAACTTCATATACTTTCATTTCATATTCGGTTGAAAACTAATTTGAAATACTGACTTTATATTAAATAAATCGTTTAGTAACTTCGCATTTCTACTTTTTTGTAACCATTTGACTTGTAAGATTCACTTGGTGTTGTTTATTTGAATCTTTCCATTGATGTTTAAGACTTGAAATTGATCGGTCTTCTATCGACGTATGTACATACTGTGCGGATTGCCTCGATATTGCCTCAATTCACAAGCATCATATACAAAGATGGATATTGGCTAGCAGTGGAATCCACGACTCAATGTCTATGTGGTTAACACAATAGTATCTTAACCGTACAGTAATGAGTTCAAGTCCTAAAGCGAATATTAACTTTGAGATGTAGGTACATTCAGTTGATAAGTCCTATATAGAATGAAACATGCATCAAATCGGATTCTATTAATATCCCCTATCGATTATTATTTACATCTAACTTGTATTTCATTCAATGAATGAATAAACTGTAAATGGATTCATTGATTAAATCAATCCGGTTTTTTTTTTCTTTTTGTTTTGTTTTCCTTTTTTCTAAACTTTTATCAATTTTATTGATCATTTTCATTATCAATAAAAAAACTTTTTTCTCTGTTTTTTTCTTTTATTTTGTCTTTTTTTTGTTTTTTTCTTGTTTAATCTACATTTAAGGTCAATATTATTATTTTTTTAAAAAGATCAAGTCAATGAATGTCTTGTAGTGTGTGTATGTGTGCTACTGATATCGACAGATATCAGGATATCAACCCATGTCCTAACTGTCAGTCTCGCGCGCGAATGCTTAACCTCTAAACCACTGATCCGGCAGGCATCCAATAGTGTTCATGTCTAACTTCAACTAATCCACGAAATTGAGCGACATATCCACGATTTGACAATCGTGAGTAACTATCTCACAACTGAC
Organism: Schistosoma guineensis; assembly: GCA_944470375.2. Taxonomy (NCBI): domain Eukaryota; kingdom Metazoa; phylum Platyhelminthes; class Trematoda; order Strigeidida; family Schistosomatidae; genus Schistosoma; species Schistosoma guineensis. The sequence continues at coordinate 24,680,854 of OX103895.1, forward strand.
CCGGTTAAACTCCACTGGTCACTACTTCTTACTAGAACTCCAAGAAATACCTCTTGAAGCCAAACACTAGTGAGCATATGTTGATTAGTATCAGAAGGAGTTTTGTGGATATTATAGTAATTTTTAATGATTGAGATTATGAGTCAATTGTGTCTGGATCGTCATGGAAAACCTAGAAGCACTGAACGGCCGTTTCGTCCTATTGTGATACTCCTCAGCAGTGCACATGAAAAAGAGAAGACTTTTATTTGATTAAGTGAATTGTAACTTCTTTCACATCATTATATAAACAATAATAATTAAGACCCATTGCAAAATGTATACTAGTACTCTCTCTTTCTCTCTATCTCACTCACTCTATAGTTACATTTGTCAGTATTAGATTATAAAGAGTGTTGAATTGATATTGATTACTAAGATCATGAATTGATCCATGTTAAGAGTTCTCTATGTATTAAGATGATATCATTGTTGAATGTTTTCAGTTTGTTTGTTTTTCTTTCAATGATGATCTAACATGGATCCATTCATGATCTTAATTAAATTTGTTTTTGTTTTTAAATAATGATTATTGTTTCATATTTATTGATTTATTGTTGATATTGTAATATGATCAATGAATGAATAAACAATAAATGATTGACACAAAATGAAATGGACTAATGATTAATTGGAGCTATTCAGTTATTTAGATTGTTAGTTAGTCATAGTTACCATATTCAAATGTAAAGATGATGAAGATTTTAGTATCCTAAGACACATTTGTTAACTACGCCTGTAGCTCTTCTATAGTTACTGCCGGTCCCAAGCTCGGGTACAGGAGGAGGGTTGGGCATGGGGTTAAGGACCCTATCCTATAGAAAACTAACTTGCTAAAAGACGCTAACCAGAAAAAATAGTTCAAACCATTTAAACTCTGCCTTAGGAGTTAGAAGGTCTCCATCTATAGAAGAACTATGACGCCCAAACTACGATAAAACGGCCGTCCAGTGCTTCCAGGTTTTCGATAGTGTTTTAACAATGATCCATTCATGATCTCCATAACCTTATACTGATAATTTAAGAAATGTTCCTACTTAATACAACAGGTCCCTCAAATAGAAGCAGATACAAAAGGATGGATAACAAGTGGAAGGAGCTGGAAAGGATTGCCCAGGACAGGGTTAGATGGAGAATGCTGGTGAGCGGCCTATGCTTTTTCACGAGGAGTAACAGGCATAAGTAGGTCAGTAAGTAAGACACATTTGATATACATTACAAATCATGTAAAGAAAAAAAGATATCTCTAATGGTACAACATACAGTTTAACTAATAATCTATTTATTATTGGAAGGGATTTTGTGGAGATTTTAGTCATTTCAGTAGTTGAGATCATGAGTCAGTTGAAGCTAGACTACTATGGAAAGCCAGGAAGCACTGGATGGCCTTTTCGTCCTATTGTGGAACTTCTTAGCAGTGCGCATTCACGATCCGACCTAGCGAGATTCAAACCCAGGACCTATCAGTCTCGCACGCGAGCGATTAATCATTAGACCACTAAGCCGGTCGACACCCAACGGTATTAATGTCTAACTTCAACCAATCCACGAAAATGCGCCACCGTATAGGTTTTCCATGGTAGTCTAGCTTCAATTGATTCATAATTTCACATATTTATTAGCCTACTGAAATATCTGGGATATCTGCTCCTACCATCTGGATATTTCAATAAGTTATCTGTTTTCTTGCTTATTTTAACAGAATAATATGCTTAAGAGTCGCATAACCTATTCAACTACGCTTCTGAAAAGTGTACAACCTTTCGTTGTACAATTTACAAAAGAACCCAATCAGAGACATTGTGGTAGCTGGCAATATGTATTGAAAAGAATGAATATGATTCAGATGTCGACTATTGAACTGTTAACACCTAACTGGTGATCACTCAATTATGTTATCGCCAGGATCGATCAAAATATATAAAACAGAAACTTGTTGAAATACTTTGTGCTGAAGATTCTATATTCTGTCAAAACTATAATATTGAATAAAGCCATGAATAATACTAATAATAGTAATAATAATAATAATAATAATAATAATAATAATAATAATAATAATAATAATAATAATAATAAAGTGTTTTTGATGGAGTTTTGTTGTCTGAGCTGGATGGTTTGACCGTGGAGCTTTCATCGTTCTTCTGAATGACATCATCAGCACAAACTTCCGATAGAAGTCTATCTGAAGTTTGAAAGCTCCACGACCAAACCATCCAGCTCAGAGAACAAAACTTCATCAAAGTCACCCCCTTAGCTACAAATCTTCTCCACCATCTCAGTAAAAAAGTGTTTACACAATAAATAAGCTTTACTAAACAATACTGTACAATACTTTGTACTGTAGTGGAACTGAGCAATCTTTTTATTTAAGTATAAAGACTACTACTATATCTCAATTGATTGACAAATAAAAGGCATTGAATTACGAAACATTCTCTCTTAGATGTCCATTGCAAAGTATTAAATGTTGTAATTAAAATTAGTTCCTACAAGTGGAATGTTTTTCAAACACCAGTGATTGTAATGTTTGTCAGACAATATCCAGATTCAATGACTATAGCTTATAATATGATGGGATCATTTAAATCTGAACTAAAACTAATTTCACCTTAATGATTTCATACTTTTCACTTATCAATTTTATCCTTGAAGTACTTCAACCATGTAAGGTGAAACACTTATTGACAATACTACAGTATATAGTAGAGACTGATAAGTCCTAGGTTCGAATCTCGTAAGGTGGGATCGTGGATGCGCACTGCTGAGGAGTCCCATAATAGGATGAATTGGCCGTCCAGTGCTTCCAGGTTTGTCATGGTAATTCAGCTTCAATTAATTCATGATCTCAACTATTAAAATTACAATAATATCCATAAAAACGCCTTCTGATGTAGCGCCGCTGGATACCGTCTCAATGATCTAGAGGTTAAGTGCTCGTGCTCGATACCGATAGATCCTGGGTTGAAATCTTGCGAGGCGGGATCGTGAATGTGCATTGATGAGGAGTCCCACAATAGGACGAAACGACCACATATAAAGCATAGTTGATCAAATGCGATTTTATGAAACAATATTTACCTTAAACAGTGTAGATACAGCTTACTAATAGATACTAGATAACATAGAAACCAGATTAAGCACAATCTACTAAACATTCTCATTTAATGGATACATAGATTTGTGAAAACTACAAGAATTTAAGCGGTGAGAAGAAGAAGAAGAGAAGAGACTAAATTATAACAATTTTTATTTCAATCTTTTATAACTTGTGGCCTTGTGATCTTATTATTCTATAACGTAATGATACCGCCAATTAGAGAACTATGATTTATCGACCGGATCAATGACGTATAAAACTCGTACGAGCAGTTTAGTGTTTTTACTGGTCCTTCTTTCTGCCTAGCCTCGCCTGCCTTTTAAGTCCAGAACATCAATCTCAGCCTCCGCGACATAAATCATGTATTTCAAACATACTGTGTTTATATACAAACTAAACAGACCACATCACACCATAAAAGAGAAAATGACACTGATACAAGATCTAACCAAATGTGGCTGTGAATGTGGGAGACTGTCATTAATAGACCGGGCATAACTCAATAACGGAAAATCGTATAACAATCATCGATGGGTCAAAATAGAGCATATAATAGGAAAAACATGTATATGTATAGCTTAGTTACTTAATAATTATACAATAAAAATGTATGCATCCTGTTAGTCCATAAATAGGTCACCACAGTTACTATTCAATATTCTTGTTGGGATACAACAACACTAATAAAAGAAATCTCTTTCAATGAACATTGATTAGTATCATAAAGAATAGATGTCTAGTAGTTGCTAAGTACGTATTTGTCTTCATGTGTTTTCCAAATGTAACTCATCTACTGGATTATGTAATACATAATAACTTGGTGACATTATTCAAGGTTAGAATACATAAAACGATTCATAAAAGGGGAATAATCCATAAATATTGATTTTATAAAATAATACATTATAAACCCACTTAGATCATTTGTTAATGTTCTGAATACATTTGTTGTGACTATTAAATTTAGTTTCCAAGGTCAATTAATTACGTTTGATCATATCTAAACAGTGAAATTCTAAGGTACCGAAATGATCTTTATTCAATTAGCTACAAATACATACAGATAACTACTACATAATTGGTCGGCATACATACACATATACACAAACTAACTATATCTTAAATTCTATACTAATGGTTAAACTAAGTAAGTTATTGAAGTGGTGAACACCAAAGACTAAATATGGTATGGCTAGACTGATAGTTTAACCGTGTTCAGAGTCATAATGATAACTAATAAGTATAGAGAAGCCATTTTATCTTATTATCGGACTCATCAGTAGTGTAACCATTGATTACTTTACTAGCGCTCGAACCCAGAACCGCCTACCCAGATTTTAATAAACCACACAACCAAATCATATTGCCTATTCTTTTCATGTCAAAATGCTATTCGACAATGATTGACTTCTGTTAAATTAGTTTAATTTAATTGTTAGAATGGTTCTCTAATACTCAAAGACAATAATTATTTGATATGAGAAAAATGCCACACTCTCATAGTGTTATAGCCCAAAGCCGCCAACCAGAAGCAGCGAAACTTCGATCGGAACAAGGACGCGTAAAACACGTGAGAGCAGCCTAGAGTCCTGATCGCTCCTGCTTTCCATCTCACCCAGCCAGTTAAGTTCAGAACACCAGCCTTGGCTTCTGCAATATGAATCCTTATATTTCAAACATACTGAGTTTATATTCCAATCAAACAGACCACAACGTAGCATACAATAGAAAATAACATATGGACAAAATTTGGCCAACTGTGGCTGTTAATGTGCGAGATAGTGACTAATAGACAAGGCATAATTCAAGAATGGTAAAACGTATAATAATAGTTCATAGGTCAAAATAGAGCTTATAATAAGAGGAACATGAATATGCACAGCTTAGCTACTTAATAATTATACAATAAAAATATATGTATCATATTGGTCCATAAATAGGTCACCACAGTTATTATTCCATATTCACATCGGGATACGTTTAGTATTGGTCCATAAAATGATCCCGAAGTTACCATTCATTATGTTTATCGGGATCTAACACAAAGATAGCACTCTGAATGAAGATTTACAATCAGATATTCATGGTTTAAATTGATATCATGAATGGATCAATGTTAGAACATTACTGAAAGCCTGAAAATATTGAATGGCTGTTTCTTCCTAATATGGGAATTCTCAGTAGTATGTGTCCGTATTCGAGATTCGAACACAGGATCTTCAGTCTCGCACGTGAAAGCATAACAGATAGGCTACTCAGCCAGTATCCATCGTTGTTAGTATTTATTTTCAATAAATCCACGATATCACTCGAATCTCCATCATTATCTTCCGTAAGTAACTAACTTACAACATTAAAAACTTCTTTGCTTTCAGGAAGTCAGTATTATCTCAATATCAACGGCAAGACTATAATTTATGAACAAAATCAATCAGATATAAGATCATAGATCTCAGATCATAATTCTAATTCCTTTTACTGCCTTATAACTCTTAATTGATCCTAGTTACTAGGTGAACACTCTCAAGATCACTTTGGAATCTTTAAAAAAAACTTGTCCATAAATGATAATCTTATTCAATGATCATTAATAGATCATGTGAAGCATAATTAACTTACCTGAACCCATTATTCATTTGAACTAATGAAAAATTGATCATGAATTGTCATCACACTTCAATAGAATCAAATCACAATGATGTTTTTTTGTATTTTTTTTGTTGCTACCCCCAATTAATTATTTATAATGATAATAATAATTCCCTTAATTTGTTAAATCAAAAAAATAATAATATTTCCGCAGTTTATTTGATTCAGTCATTCTCTATGAAATATTCCGCTACTCCCCCCGCCCCGTCGTATGTAAAACAAACAAAAAAGAGGACAATTTGATGTTAAAATGAAGAGGAAACATGCATATTAGTGATGATGATATTCAATAGTTTCCATGGTTATGTATATGTATATATATATAGGCATAGAATTTACATGTGGGTGGGTGTGTTTATGTAACTCAAATGAATCATTAACCAATCAGTAGAGAGTATATACATATACCATACTCTTTTTTGTACTTAATGGTTGAACAGATTTGAGGTATAGTAATAATAATAATACTGTTGTTGTTGTTGTTGTTGTTGTGGTCGATTTCATTATTATTACTCTTAATAATACCATTATTATCATTGCTGTAATTAGTAGTATTGTATTAATAGTAGTAGTAGTAGTAGTACCAGTGATGAGAACGTTCATTCAAATCCTAAATATTTTTACACTGTGAGCTTGTGGAGATTGCAATGATTTTAATAGTTGAATTCGTGAGTCAATTAAAACTAGACCACCATTGAAACATTGAATTTCCTGAAGTTCTAGTAAGAAGACATCACCAATGAAATACAATTTTTGTCAGTTAGAGACAGGTATTTACCTCAGACAATAGATGAATGATTGCGCAATATCGTGATTTAGTTGAAGTTAGACAATAACATCGTTAGATGACGGCTGAATGGTTTAATGGTTAAGCGTTTACGCTCAAAACCGAAGATCCTAGGTTAGAGTCCTGCTAGCGGGATCGTGGATACATACTGCTCAGGTATTCCATACTAGGATAAAATGACTATACAATTCTTGCAAGTTTTCAATAGTTGTCTAGCTTTACTCAACTCATGAATTCAATTATTAAAATCCTAAATATTTGGGAAACTGATCAATTCTTTTATTCAAATTCACTTGAAGAAACGTCTACAATATAGTTTCATTTTATACGTAAAATGCTTAACTCTTTAAGTCATTACGTAACTTATGTTTACATTCAATTTGGTTAAGATTAAAATTAACTGGATTCAAGAATATGGATCATTCGATGGCAGACTTGCCTTGTAACTGAGATCAGTAAATGAGTACATTATCTGCAACAAACTACTGTAAGGGAGAACAAACCAGATTCGAATAGAGGAGGAAATCCGGAAGAAGTACTGGAAGTGGATAGAATATACACCTTCGCCTAGAACACTTAAGTCTAAAGGAAAAGAGGATGACCAAAGAACAAATTACTCCGAGAAAGAAATACATGAGAAGAATGAACAAAAATTGGATAGAATTAGAAAGAAAGGCGTAGGACAGAGTGGGTTTGACAATGTTGGTCGGTGGCCTATACTCCATTGGGAGTAACAGCCTTAAGCAAGTAAATAGCAAAACAAAACCCAGAAATTCAATGAGCCCAGGACTTCAATAATGATTAGACGGATATTAATCAATTATCAAAACTTCATTTAGCTAGAAATGTTTTCCAAGTACCATGAGCCAATCTATGTGTATATCATCATCACTGGTTATACGTATTACAATAGTACCTTTCGATGAATAACAGTTGCTTCTATAACATTTTTTCCACACAAAAAAAGATTTAACGGTTATAATCATGAACAAATTTTGAATAAACCACTGCTGAACACCTGAAAGAGCTAAACGACCGATCTGTTCTAATATAAGACACATCAGAAATGCTCATCCACGACCCTATATGCATGAATCAAACCTAGAACATTCAATTTCCAGTGCAAACGTCTAACTTTAAAACCACCAATCCGATATCAAACAATGTTCATGAATGCAAACTTTTGATAAGTCCTACACGAGAACAAAATACCTTTCCATTACTTCCAAATTTACAGTGTTGATCTAACAAAGATGTGCACAGACCAAATTGCGATACTACGGATCATCGTCGAATAATCAGTTGAGTGGAACTCGTCACTGTACATCAACTTCATTGATTATGAAAAGGCATTTGACAGTGTGGATAAGAGAACGTTATGGAAACTTCTTCGACACTACGGAGTTCCTGAGAAGGTTGTCAACCTCATCAAGAATTCACTTGACGGAATACAATGCAAGATGGTGCATGGAGGACAGCTGACAGATGCATTCCAAGTAAAGACCGGAGCCAGACAAAGACTTCTACTCTCTCCCTTCCTCTTTCTTCTGGTGATCGACTGGATTATGAAGAGCTCGACATCTGAAGGAAAACACGAAATACAATGGACAGCTGAGAACCAATTAGACGATTTGGACTTCGCAGACAGCCAGTGTATCAGCAGTCACTGCATCAGTAGGCCTCAACATACACTAGGGGAAAATCAAGGTCCTCAAATACAACACAGAGAATACCAGTCCGATCACACTTGATAGCCAAACTCTGGAAAATGTAGAATCCTTCACATACCTGGGAGACGTCATCGATGAACAAGGAGGTTCAGATGCAGACGTAAAGGCGAGGGTCGGCAAAGCAAGTGCCGCATTCCTACAATTGAAGAACATATGGAACTCAAAACAACTTTCAACCAATATCAAAGTGAGAATCTTCAATATGAACGTCAAGGCAGTTCTACTGTATGGAGCTGAAACTTGGAGAACTACAACAACCATCATCAAGAAGATGCAAGTATTTATAAATAACTGTCTTCGCAAGATACTCAACATCCATTGGCCGGATACCATGAGCAACAGCCTTCTGTGAGAGAGAGGAAATCAGCTTCCAACTGAAGAGAAAATTAGGAAAAGACAATGGGAATGGATAGGACATACATTACGCAAATCATCAAACTGCATCACGAGGCAAGCCCTAACTTGGTATCTTGAAGGGAATCGGAAAAGAGGAAAGCCAATGAACACATTATGTTGGGAAACAAAAACAGATATGAAAAGGATGAATATGAACTGGAAAGAGCTGGAAAGGATTGCCCAGGACAGGGTTGGATGGTGAATGTTGGTGAGCGGCCTATGCTCCTTCACGAGGAGTAACAGGCGTAAATAAGTAAATAAGTAGGATCTAACAAAGATCAGTTTGTGACTACAACAGTGAAAACACCATAATCTCCACAAATTCACTAATCTATCTCATTATCTCATTCACTTGTTTATTTATTTATTTATTTCCTACTTAACTTTTATAAATTAAAAACGTGTTATCAGAATAGGTTTTGTGAAGATTTTAGAAATTTCACTGGTTGAATTCATAAGTCAATTGAAGCTAGACCACCATGGAAAACTTGAAAGCACTGAACGGCCGTTTCGTCCTAGTATGGGACTCCTCAGCAGTGCGCATCCACGATACCGCCCCCTCCCGCGAGATTCAACCAGTGAAATTAAAAATGGTGTATTATATACATGTAATCATTGGACAAATCAACGCATTACCCTAATTGATAATTACATAATCAATTATGTAATTATATCAATGAAATAATTGAAGAATTTCAAACAATTCAATGACAATATTGACTTATAATAAATAATTTCAAATTATAATACAAAAATCAATAAATCATTAACCTTCAATAGTAAATCAATCAAATGGTGATCAGTTTAATCGATTCAATTCCTAAGTACATAATACACAAATCAATAGAGTTAACTTTATTACTTTAATCGTATTTCATAATGATCGAAAATTTTTGATCATTGAATTGTATGATGTGTGTACTGTTTGATTGAATCTTCCCATTGATGTTTAAGAGATTGGAATGGATCAGTCTATTATTGGTTTATATATATATGCATCTTGTACGAATTGCCTAGATATTGTTTTAAGTCACAAGTATTGTAAACAAAAATAGATGACAGCTAGTAGTGAAATCCAATGACGCATGTTTCGTCCCACAAGGGACTCGTCAGTTAGATATATCTGCATCTCAGAGTTGATGTTCACTCTGACACTGAATCCTAGTACTGTTCGAGTCCCGGAGTGAACATCAATAACATAAAGATCAGAGAAACACCTAATACTACTACTACTACTAAAACTACTTCTGCTACTACTACCACTATTATTATTATTACTACTACTACCAATACTACCACTACTACTGTTAATACCACTACGACTACTACTACTACTACTACTACTACTACCACTAGTACTGCTACTACTACCACTACGACTACTACTACTACTACTACTACTACTACTACTACTGCTACCAATACTACTACTACTACTACTACTACTACTACTACTACTACTACTACTACTACTACTACTACTACTACCACTACGACTACTACTACTACTACTACTACTACTACTACTACTGCTACCAATACTACTACTACTACTACTACTACTACTACTACTACTACTACTACTACTACTACTACTACTACTACTACTACTACTACTACTACTACTACTACTACTACTACTACTACTACTACTACTACTACTACTACTACTACTACTACTACTACTACTACTACTACTACTACTACTACTACTACTACTACTACTACTACTACTACTACTACTACTACTACTACTACTACTGCTACCAATACTACTACTACTACCACTTCTACTGTCACTAACATTACTACTTCTAATAATAATAATGATACTAATGATAAACATTGTCATTATCATTATTCCTTTAGAAGAAACAACAGATCATGTGATAGGCTCTTGTTTATTGGTATGTTTTATTTTTCTTTCTCTAAAAAGAAAGAAACAAGCAAACAAACAAACAAAAAAAAACACTCATCTTATGATTAGAAAACTTGAAGTATTCAATCAATATTTAATGAAAAAGAAAGTTTGTTCAATTTAACAACAACAACAACAACAACAAAAACCACAGCAACAACAACAACAACAACACCAAGAAAGAACACAGTCAAAACATGTTAATTACCTAATTTTTTTAAGTATTATTGATAAACTGAATTATTACAGTTTATAAGCTGATCAACAACACGAAGAACATCAATACAATCAGACTGGATGATGAAACTCTGGAAAATATGGAATCTTTCAGTCATCATCTGAACAGTATGATTGATGAAGAATGAGGAACTGATGAAGATATGAAGGGGAGGGTTGACAAAACGACAACAGTATTCCTACAATTGAAGAATATATGGAAGTTAAAACAACTGTGTATACAAGCCAATATCAAAGTTACAATCTTCAATATGAATGTCAAGACGGTTCTATGGTATGGAGTTGAAACTTGGAAATCTATTACTACTACCATCATCATAAAGGTAAAAGTATCTGTAAACAGCTGTCCGTTGGTTAGATATGATTACCAACAGAGTATTATGGAAGAAAATAGACCAGCTTCGGGATGAGGAGGAGATTAGAAAGAGATGATAGAAGTGGATAGGTTATAGATTGAAGAAATCATCAAACTACATCACGAAGCAAGACCAAACTTGGAATCCTGAATGGAAGCAGATATATAAAGGATGAATAGCAACTAGAAAAAAACGGAAAGGATTATCCATGACATTGTCGGATGAAGAATGCTTGTGGGCGACCTATACTTCTCCACTAGCGGTAACAGGTGTAAGTAAGTAAGCCAACCAGAATCAATCTAACAAAATGTACATTTTGAGCACAATACATTTGAAATATAACGATTACTGTCAATTCAATTGCGATTCAATCATGTTATGTAAAGATTCACTAAAAAAAGATGTTCTTATGCCGTGTAAATTCTAATAACTGAGATGAATCTCCTTGTGTGATCATGAGAGTATTCCCTTACAACTTTATTTAGCTCTACATATTAATTTGTACAGAATGATTTCAAATACTAGTCCACTGGTCCAGTAGGTTGAGCGTTCTCTTGTGAGATTGAAGGCCCTTGGTTCGAATCCAGAGAGCGGGATCGTAGATGAGCACTACTAAGGAGTTCCACAATAGGACGAAAAGGCCGTCCAGTGCTTCCAGGTTTTCAATGGTGGTCTAACATCAATCGGTTCATGATCTCAATCAAAAACTTAATAATCTCCACAACCCTTAAACTGATAACTATGATAAATAGTTAAAATGATTTGTGCCGAAATTCAAACATTTACAAACAATCTGATCTGGATTCTGATTATAAGATGACAAACCAAACTTTAAAAATTACAACCTTTTTGTATTGAAGTAAGCAGAATATTCTGATCAGATATGAACTTTAGTCATAATCTATGAACATGATATTTAACGTAACCCCCTCCAATTTAGCTAAAGAGAACACCAAGTGTGAGACAACCAAATGTGTTTGAAAATAATTACTTACTTGCTTACTTACTCCCAATGGAACATAGGCTGTCAACCAGCATTCTCCAACCCACTCTATTCTGAGCCTTCCTTTCTAGTTCTGTCTAATCTTTGTTCATATTTCTCATTTCTGTCTCCATTTCTCGATGTAATGTATACTTCGCTCTTCTTCTCTTCCTTTGGCATTGAGGATTCCATGTGAGGGCTTGCCTTGTGATGCAGATGGGTGCTTTCCTCATTGTGTATCCCATCCACTTTCAGTGCTTCTTCCTGATTTCTTCCTCCGAACATAGAATACTTCATTTAAGAAATATCAATCAATCCTCTCAGACTATTAATTCTTGGCTTTTATAACAATCATACTCTTTCCTTGTTTTCTTTTTTCTTTGATCTTCTTAACCTTTTGCCTCCAGACATTTCATTTTCGTTTGATGATACATACTATTTATTTCTGTTGTCATCAGTAGTAATAATCGCACCCCTACAAAACGAATAAAACAAAATAGATGGATTCCTTCATTAACTCCTGTTACTTACTTACACCTGTTACTCCCAATAGAGCATAGGCCGCCGACCAGCATTCGCCTGTTAGTCTATAATAAATAAAAGCATAGTTGAAAATTTTTAGTCCTTCATACGCCTACAAAAGGACATTTAGATCGATTTATATGTGAATTTACTTAGTAAACAAAAGCATACTCTATGTGAAATACAAATGTTGAGTTCAATAATGAGAACAATCAGTTAGTGACATTGGTTTCTGTTATATCCCAACGACAATAATGTATGGTAATTGCTAAGTAACTTAACTATACATATTCATATTCCTCTTAATGTAAGCTTCCCTTAGATCTATAGACTATTATTATACGATTTACCGTTATTGAGTTATACCCAGTCTATTAATTACAGTCTCACACATTCACAGACACATTTTGGTAACATCTTGTACAAATGTTATTTCCTATTGTATGGTGTGATTCCATCGGTTTGGTTTGTATATAAACACAGTGTTTGAAATACATGATTCATATTGTAGTAGAGGCTGAGATTTGTGTTCTGGATTTAACAGACAGGACTAGACGGGAGGCAGGATTGATGGAGACTCTAGACTGCTCGTACGGTCCGGTCGATAAATCACAGTTCTCTAATTGGTGATATCATTACGTTATAGATTAATAAGAGCACAAAGCCCCAAGTTATAATACAAGCCATCAATTTTTCTAGATTATAGTACGTTTGGTGTTATTAATTTAAGGAATGTCAGCCAAATGAACATTCATCCATAGATTATCATCCATCAATTTGTCTCATTAAACTTCACTATTTACTTATCATGAAAATTCACGTGAAATATATGATGAATAGGTAGGTTGAATGTCTCATTAATTCATTCAATTAAAAGATAATTCTATGATATTTTATTCTTAATTGATTAGTATGAATGATTTTCATATGATTTTGATGATACATACTTACTTACGACTGTTACTCCTTTTGGAGGAGCATTGGCCACTTGCCAGCACTCTTCATTCAACCCTGTTCTTGGCAATCTTTACCAGTTGATAATTTTGATGATAGAATTCGAAATAATAATCATAAGTTATTCAAAGTATAACAAAGGTGTCTAACCATTGGTTGCTATCATCTCGTGGATCACAATCAGATAGTGTACATCTACTAACATGGCTCACTCAATTCACTTATCAGTGACTTCATAAATTTGTGCCATATTTTGGTTTGACTTCCCCTAGCTTTCTTCTAACCTACTTCTACACCATAAAGCATCGCACTTCAGGGCAATCGGTAGATGGGAATAACTACCATAACATCTATCTTATGAGTACTGAAATTCAGGGAATTTTTTATTGAAATACAATCACCTTTCTTATGATTTCACTAGTGTAACTGATTACATCATCTGAATACTTGAAAGTCATTTGAATTTCAAGTTAGTTCAATGATGTAATATGACAATAAAATTTCAAATATAAATTTAATATAGTTGAACTTCAGTAAAGAGACATCATATTGAAACAGATTGTTAATCGTTCTTTTAAGATCTACAATAGTGAACTATGTAATAGTTTGTATGGTGACAATTAACCCCTTTACCCCCCCCCCGTTTTTTTCTATAGCTTAACGAATGATGAATTATTTTTCATATTCATTACAATATCACACACTATCAAGTGGATATTTGGTAGATTTTCACATATGAACACCATAACCAAAATGATATCTGAGTTTGTCACGTTGGTTTTATAATGTACCACATATTTAGACATTACTGCTTACCAAAATTACATCATTAATTAGTTAAATTGATGAGTCCATTGAAGTTACAGCACTATGGAAAACTTGGAAGCATTGGACAGTCATTTTGTCTTAGTATGGGACTCCTCAGCAGTGAGCATTCACGATCCGGCTGTCCAATGCTTCCAGGTTTTCCCTAGTGCACCAGCATTAATTGATTCATGAATTCAACTATTAAAATTATTAAAATCTCCACAAAACCCCTTTCTGATTATATTGTAGTGTCAGTTGATACGTTAAGCGCATATAATTTATTCTAGCTTCCGGACAAGCCAACCTGTTCATTCCACTTGGGTTACATTTTGATCTTATTAATTATTTACTTATCAACCTTAACTGTTCTTATGTAATCGCATGTGTGTACACTTCTTATCCCATTCATTACATGTCTGTAGCTTAATTTTGTGTGACTATAAATATCGATCACGGGTTGACTAAATGGAGTTGGCTCATGAGACTTCTCCACCTCGCATCGTTTCGCTCTGTCCCTCTAATTGTCTATCCAGACCAATGATTGTACAAACTATATGTATTCGAAATCCATTCTCATATTTGACTTATTTAATTTCGTTGTTCACTAACACGATCTAAGTCGATAATTATGTACGAGAATAGTCAAGATATATACATTTCGACAGCAAACATTCATACGATCTAATTGATGTTAGATCCTGGGCCACTAAAGTGGTGAGCCCATCAATAACATTGTGAGATCTAATTGATGTCAAAGGGAATAGACCCACTAAAATGTCATTTAAGATGGGTTGTTTAAGTTTAATCTAATAATATAATAGTACATGGTTAACTAACCAATAGTAGTAATAGAAACATCAAGAAATATGGAATCTCATAACTCATTTCCTAATTATAGGTTTGTAGAATCTTTCCTAAGTCACATGATGAATCGGAGCTGACTGGTTTTTGCTCAACAGTCAAAACCGAACTGCTGGGGTTCGAACTCAAACTTATAACCCATTTGTTAAAGTGATTAAAAAAATAACGTTAGTTACTGTAGGATAATGTCAACTATTAAAAGGTTACTATAGTTACTAAACTAGGGTAAAACAAAATCTCATTTCCCTTGTTGTTGTCGTTAAACGTCTAACACTACCACAGAAGAGTATAGTTTATATTGTTCTAAGAGAATCAGTTGAATGATAATGAAATTCATTCATGGTTTGTTTATTGGAGAGCGATTAGATATAATGAGAAGATAATCATTGTTTTGATACTAGCACCTAGTAATACATCGATGCACATGTAACCAGATCCTGATCCCATAGTAAACATATATATGACATACTTGTTAAATTATATAAACAGTAAGACATTATAATCTGGAATAATTATCTCTAAGTTACATAACCCATTAGTAACGAGATGTTTTCGAGTCTAGGCAGACTAGACTATTATCTGCCCTCAAATGCCCTGGTATGGCCGAGAGTATGGTGGGCCCGCCCTCCCTCTCGAAATACTCACACACGGCCAGGTGTATACAGCCTCTGCCAGGAAAGTCTTGCTCACTGCCTTCTCGTGGTGGGGGTGTTGTTTACGAAAATGAGAAGACGAAAAGTGATTGTCCGGAGCTTTAACCGGTTTCCAAACCAATAGTGCACATGGGCTCCAGTATCCTGAGGGAACAAATGGAGCATGAACAAATTCCTTGATCACCGGCTACCATAGAACTGCATCTTCTCACGATGCTCGATTGCCTTGTGGGTCAGACCTTAAGGTCAAAGGCTCGGGGTGTGGCCCTTCAGTTTGGGCACATGGGCAGTATCACAGACCTCACATTAAATCAAATGATTTATGTGATGCATATGTATTTGGTGCCTCCTTACATCAATCTTTATGTGTTTAAATAAAATAAAATAAAGACTATTATCTGATAAGCATAAAAGTGATCACTTGGAATGGTAATGAAATAGACAAATTATAAAGTAGTGTAAACACTCGGAAAATAATCTTTCAACAACAATTCATACATCATAAAGTATCATTATAATATCATTGAAGATTTCTGTTGTAGAAATTAAAATAACCCAAATAGAATGGAACAATATTATCTCTAATTAAATCATAATCAGCTTTTACTCTAATATATAACCATGGGTTGGACACTCTTAATGACAACGCTCAGAATCGATCACAATGGCGTCGGTTTATATACTCTTTGTCTTCCCTCAAACTGTGGGATTATACTTTTCCTTCTACCAACTAATTCGTTTTTCCTGTACTATATCCTTATATTCAATTATTCTTTTATACATTACTAACATTGAAAGAAAGGTATATACTGAACGGTAGTTCGTTCTGTTCTACTTTACGGCTGCGAAACGTGACCATTAAGAATGGAAGATACTCGTAAGTTATTAGTATTTGATCACAGATGTCCTAGAAATATTCCTCGCATCTGCTGGGATCACCGGGTAAGCAATACTGAGGTTATACTCGGGGTATTAAGGAATGATGGTAAAGCAGTTGATGAAGTTGTAAATCTTCATCGACTGACATGGATGGGTTACGTGTTACATACGCCTGAACACCGATTACCACGACGCGCAATGTTCATTAATGCTGGGGACTGTTGGTAGAAAGTTAGAGGCGGCCAAACCAAAATATGGCATTAGTCCTTGAAATCACTAACTTCTAGTTTGAGCCATATTGGTAGATGGAGTTTACTTGGTTGAGGTCCGCATGACTATCGTAACCAATAGTTGGAGACTCTTGGTGACATCGCTCAGAATCGATCACAATGGAGTAGGTGTGTATACTCACTGTCTTCCCTTTTTTTTCTATGAACTAATTCTTTCTTCCTATAGTATATCCTTATATGAAATCTTTCTTTTATATATATTACTACCATTGATATGACTACTTCTATGAAATTGCTGTTCATCTTATTGTGCTAATGAGATATGGCAACTTGGATCAATGCATGAATGTGCCAGATCCTACATTGTAGCTAACATTTCTATTCAAATCCCTTCAAGTATCTCATTGATAACCTTCTACCGAATATCAAATCAAATGTCATTAAGAAAGTAAAAGATCCTTCCATTGAATGTTCTAAAACAAAATCAAATTGAATATAAATGAATAAACCTTTTACACTTATACTTAATTATTTAATTCATTTAACATCTTCTATTATCAGTCTTATAATGAAATTTCTTATTAACACTTAATGCCTTTTATCACCCTTAAACTATTCAATTCATCTTAATAGAATTGATTAAAGGTGTTTATAGATCTAGATCTAGAAGATTTGTTGTTAATGTGAATGTGTTCATTGAATTGGTTCTTCTAATGATACACAATATCAGTATCTAATACGTGTTGTATACCAATGAGTACAATGAATAGTCATTGTTGGGATCTATTTATATGGTATATTCTTAATGTATAACTATTCAATAATTAAATTATGTATATCTATACTCCTCTTACTACAAGCTTTATTTTGACCCATTGATGATTGTTATACGATTTACCGTTATTGAGTTATACCTAGTCTATTAATTACAGTCTCACACATTCACAGACACATTTTGATAACATCTTGTACAAATGTTATTTCCTATTTCATGGTGTGATGCCATCGGTTTGGTTTGTATATAAACACAGTATGTTTGAAATACATGATTCATATTGTAGTAGAGGCTGAGATTTGTGTTCTGGACTTAACAGACAGGACTAGACGGGAGGCAGGATCGATAGAGACTCTAGACTGCTCGTACGAGTTTTATGCATCATTGATCCGGTCGATAAATCACAGTTCTCTAATTGGCGATATCATTACGTTATAGAATAATAAGATCACAAGGCCACAAGTTATAACAGTAGGAATAAATTCTTTTGAACATTTTAGTATATTAAATTTATGAACCGATCTAAGCTAGACCACCATTAAAATCTGAGGGCACTGGGTGGTCAATGAATATCCATGATCCCATACGCGACACACGGCCCTAAAACCGTCAGTCAAACACTTAACCTCTAGATCACTGAAATGATATCTAAAAATGTCAGTGTCTAATCTTAATCATTCCATGGCATTCCGAGACCATCTTTCATTGTCTTCGGTAGGTAACTTACTCATACCCGACACAAATTAGCGAATTAAGTTGTTTTCATGGTGGTCATTAATTATGGAGTATACAGCTGCATGATTGTTTTCAAATTAATTGTAAGCATTGAAAACGTGATTTTTATTTCAAAGTTAAATCTAATGAAATGGATTTATTGCATAGAACAGCCACAAGTTCTATCTATATGTTATGCAGTTTAAGGTAAATACCAAAACGTTTTCAATTTAGGTTTCGGATTAGTTGGCATTCGTCAACAAAGTGTATCTGTAACGCTGAAAGAACTAGTGATGTTTATTGAATTCGAAATCGTGTCACTGAATGCCACATTTAGAGACCTTGACACCTTCAATTATCTAATACCAAAGTTCAATACCACGATATCAAGTCATCGAGACTAGTGGTTATAGAGCAACATGGAAAATCAAATTTGTTTACTACTAAGGGCTTGAAAAACATAATGTTGACTTGCATTCAATGTTGAATATTGAAATTCATCATATAAACGATCAAGTTAGTATTCTATACCCAACAGAAAAAAATATTTTAAGCTTATTTAAAACTTAGGACACCAAATAGGACCAGTTAGAGAATTACCTAGAGATTAAGTAATACTGGACAGGTATTTCGTCCTACTTTCATATTCTTTAGTAATGAAATTGTTATAACTTGTGACCTATGTGCCCTGTTAATGTACAGCGTAACGATACCGCCAATTAGATAGCAGTGACTTATCTATATTATTATTTTTATTTTATTTGAACACATAAATATTGGTACAAGAGAGCGTCAATATATATGCGCCACACAAAACAATGGGAATTCGAAGAGAAGTAGAAAGAAGAAAAAAACTAAGGAACGCAAAAGAAAAAGAGAACAATGACGAAGAGGTACAATCAGAAGAGATCTTTCAGGTAAAGGAGACAACCACTTTTTATGAAGAAAGTAAAAAAAGGTTACAGCAGGATCGCCACTGGCTTCTATTCTGAGCCATATCTGATAACGTCTCTAGCCACTGTGTAGCACCATCTCTCGGACCCCAACCAGGGAGTCGTGAAGGACCAACACAAGCCAGTCCTTTGCAGCTTTCTTTCATGCCACGACACCATGTCATGCACTGACCACCTCTCCGCTTCTTCCAACCAGTCCCAGAGTCGGCAAATAACGCACGACGTGGAATTCTCTGGGACGACATTCGGAGAACATGTCCAAGCCACCGAAGTCGGTGTTTCAAGATGGTGACACCAATTGAGTTATCATCTCTGTGCCCGAACACACGATGCCGAACTTCTGCATTACTGACATGGTGTTGCCACTGAATGTCAGCAATCCTTCGGAGACAGCGATGATCGAACACAGAGAGTCGTCTAACGTCCTCAACTCGGAGAGGCCAGGTTTCACAAGCATAGAGCAAAACTGCTCTCACCGACGCGTTGTAGATCCGACCTTTTACGGCCAGACTAACATCACGAAGGCGCCATAGATGGCCCAGATTGGCATAAGCCGCTCTGGCTTTCACTATTCGTGCATTGATCTCATCACTCACACCCCCACCAGCACTTATGCAGCTACCCAGATACACGAACTTCTCAACTACGTCTATCTGCTCACCATCCAGGGTGAGTACAGCATTAGAATCCTGCCAGTCTTGTAGAAGTACTTTGCACTTCGAAGGTGCAAAGCACATACCATACCTACGGACATTGATTGCCAACTGATTAAGTGCGGATTGATTGGCTTGGGCATTATCGCACAGTAAGACAATATCGTCCGCATACTCAAAGTCGAGAAGTCTTTCTCCAGGCAACAGATCCACACCGCCATTACTTACATCCATCAGCGCTGTTTCCAGAATGTCATCGATGGCAAAGTTGAAGAGGAATGGTGATATTGGGCAACCCTGCCTAACCCCACTGCTCGAATGGAACAATGGAGAGAGGTGGTTGTATGCCCTCACTCTGCCTGAGGTGTTTTTATACAGGGCTTTTAGGATGTTAATAAACTTCTCAGGCACACCCTTCTTCAATAGACAATCCCAGAGAACAGTCCTATCCAACGAATCGAAGGCAGCACTGATGTCAAGAAACACTACGATTGTTGGCCTTTGAAAAGTATGGCGGTGTTCTAACATTTGGCGAAGGGTGAAGATATGATCAATACATCCTCGACCAGAACGAAACCCAGCCTGCTCCTCGCGAGTCAATCTTTCTCGGGTTTTGAACAACCTACGAAGAATGACGGAAGCCAATAGCTTGGACGCAATCGGAAGTAAACTTATCCCCCGATAGTTGTTACAGGAACGACGTGAACCCTTTTTAAAGATAGGGACAACTATCGACTCATTCCATGACGTTGGTACACTCTCTAGTTCCCAAACCTTTGTAAACAACGTCGTCAATTCCTTAGTCAAAAAGTCACCACCATCTTTAAAAAGAGCCGGAGGTAAGTCATCTGGGCCAGGTGATTTGTAACGCTTCAAGAGTTGGAGTTCCTTGCGGACTTCCTCCTCATTTGGTGGATCAGTCGTCACCGGCCATGGAGGGCAGGACAGTCTGACCGATGTTGCCGGAGCAGCAGGCCAGTTGAACTGCCCTTCGAAAAATTCTGCCCATCGTCCAAGACGTCGATGGATGTTAGTGATTGGCATCCCATCATCCTCGCAGATTGTTTCACTCACACCAGACTTCTTGCTGCCAGTGGCTCGGATGAGTTGGAAGAGCTTCCGATAGTTACCAGATGCAGCTGCTGCTTCCACCTCATTAGCACGCATCGACCACCAGGCTTCTCGGTCCTTACGCAATCTTTGCCCGATTTCCTTACGTAACATCCTTCGTTTATGGTCAAACTCACGGTCACCCGGAGTAGACCGACGGGCTTCAATGAGTTGTAAGGAACCAGAAGAAACCCAGTGCTTATAAGCGGGACGTTTCGCGAACCCACAACTGACTGTTCCCGCCATTTTCATGGCGTCATGCAATTGCAACCAATGCTCATCTATACTTTTCGGTGGAGTGGAAGCTAGCCTAGAGGCTAGCTCGGTTCGATACTTACTTGCAACAGAAGTTGCAACCAGCTTGCTAATATCAATCCGTTGATGGCGGTCACTTCGTTGTCCACTGAAAAGTAAGGCAAGATTGGCGCAGACCAAGGCATGGTCAGAGTCCAGATAGGTACTCCAAAAGGAGCGGCAGTCTTGTGAACAACCACGCCAGCGGTAGCTGATCGCGATGTGATCAATCTGAGTCCAGGCTTGAGATGCAGAGGGAGGACGCCAGATGGCACATCGGCGATGACTGTGCCGAAAGTTAGTGCTAGCCAGAAACAGGTTGTGGTCTGTGCAAAGTTGCAGTAGACGGTCCCCGTTATCTGACCTGCGACCAACGAGTCCCCATCGGCCACCTAAACGACTCTCTTCTGTGCCTAGACGCCCGACCCGAGCATTCAAGTCTCCGGCTAGTACTACAATATCTGTCGAACGCACTTTCTGGAGAAGAACAGATAACTGGTGGTGAAACTCATCGTTGATTGCATCCGGGCTGCAATCTGTCGGGGCATAGGCGGAGATGACGAAAAGACATCGTTTCTCACGCCGATTTCTTCTCACTTTGATGGAACTTTCTAATCTAACAGCACATAACCGACTGTTAATGGGGATCCAATCGACTAGTGCTGCCTCAGCTCTAGCGCTTAGTGCGACACCAACGCCAGCAAGACCAGACGAAGATGCCACAGGGTCCCCGGATAAGCGCACGTAAAACAAGCTTTTCGAAGCGACAGATGGAGATCGAATTTGTAGTACTTCGCCAGAGTCTTGAATACGGGTCTCGGATAGACAACACACGTCGATATTAAGACTTTCCAAAGACATAGCCAGCCCTATCTGTTGTCCGACCTGCATAAATTTGCGAAGGTTGAAGGCAGCCAGTTTGAATGGTGCACGTGGTTTCAGAAAATCTGCTTCAGTCCTCGTATTCGGTGGTAACATACAATTTTCAACCGGACAGTGACTCGAGAACGTTTAGATACAGTCGGATTTCCACCAAAGACGAGCCGCTGTATAAGTATAAAAGAGGGTGAATAATGTGGAAAATAATAATAATAATGATAATAATATCAATAATGACAAAAATAGTAGTAATAATAATATTAGTATTAATAATGACAATAATTGTAATGATAATAATCTGAATCAATTGTTTGTTTTTCAAAGCGAGAAAGGTAATTTCCATAGGCATAAAGAGTTCATCAATTTGTGTGTGGGCTGTGATACTGCCCGGGTGCCCAAACCGAAGCAGGTGGTTATCTTAGGGGACCACTCCCCGAGCCTTTGACCTAAAGGTCTAACCCACAAGGCAGTGGAGCATCGTAAGGAGATGCAGTCCCATGGTAGCCGGTGACCAACGATTGGTTCATACGCCATTCGTTCCCGCAGGATACTGGAGCCCATGTGCACCATTGGTTTGTGATCCGGTTAAAGCGCCGGACATTCGCTTTTCGTCCTCTCATTTTCGTAAACAACACCCCCGCCACGAGAAGGCAATGAGTAGGACTTCCCTGGCAGAGGCTGTATACGCGTGGCCG
Organism: Schistosoma guineensis; assembly: GCA_944470375.2. Classification (NCBI taxonomy): domain Eukaryota; kingdom Metazoa; phylum Platyhelminthes; class Trematoda; order Strigeidida; family Schistosomatidae; genus Schistosoma; species Schistosoma guineensis. The sequence continues at coordinate 24,704,027 of OX103895.1, forward strand.
TGTGAGAGTATTTCGAGAGGGAGAGCGGACTCTCCCCACTCTCGGCCGTACCAGGGCATTCAGGGGGCAGTGACTTATCGATAGGATCAATTACGCGTAAACCCGTATGAGCAGCCTAGAGTCCTTATTGGTTCCTCTGCCTGTCTAGCCCAGCCAGTTACGTCCAGAACACCAATCCCAGCACCCTGTGACATGCATCATTTATTTCAAACATACGGGGCTTATATACCAGGTCGTCTGGAGATCGTGAGAAACTGTAGTGTGACTGAAGGCCAATTGAACTGATCCCTAAAGTGTTCTGTCCATTGATTCAATCTCCTGGATTGAGAATGAATAATATTTTCATCTTTATCCGAGATAACTTCGCTAACAGTTAGGCTCCTAATACCAGTTTTCTTGACAAGTTTAAACAGTTATCTGATGTTACCTTTTCCACCTCTCTTGCTTTCGCTACTCACTGGGTTACTTTAAAAAGAACATATCATTATCATTATCATATAGTTCCAATGTAGTCTGATCAAATGTGATACATTAAAGTGCGTACATGTGATTCCTAAAATAAATCAATATCCATATGATCCATAATAATAATAATAACACTATGAGTAGATGATATTATGTAATAATAATGAAGACATCTGATCTAACCAAGATATACATGTAATAAAATTGAATAGTTTTATATACAATAATAATTACTATGCACATAAACAATACAAGGTAAAACTTTTCCTGCAGAAAAAAAAAAAAAAACTGTGTAATTAAAATCAATAGAATTACATAATCCTATGAGATGAAATATAAATACACATATTCTGTAGATTATCAGTATAGGGGTTGTGGAGATGGTCAAGTTTTTGATTGAGATCATGAACCGATTGATGTTAGATCACCATTGAAAACCTAGAAGTACTTGACAGCTGTTTCGTTCTATTGTGTGACTCCTCGGCAACGCGCGTCCACGATCCCGCTCGCGGGATTAGACACCGACATCACTGGATGCCGACTCAGTGATCCAGTAGGTTAAGCGCTTGCGCACGAGACTGAAGGCCCTGGGTTCGAACACCGCGAGCGCAGTCGTGGATGCGCACTGCTGAGGAGTCCCACAATAGGACGAAACGGACGTCCAGTGCTTCCAGGTTTTCAACGGTCGTTTAATATCAATCGGTTCATGATCTCAATCAATATTCTGTTGAGTTTTAATTTTTATAATTTTAATAGAATTTTATGGTTGAATTCATAAATTGATTTAAGTTAGATCATCATGGAAAATCTAGGAGCACTAGATAACTGTTTTATCGTAGTATGGAACTCTTCAGTAATGCATATCAATGATCCCATAAGCGAGATTCGAACCAAGGATCTTCGTTCTTGCTTAAATCGACTCATAAATTCATCCATTAAAACTTAATTGACTGTATAAATAATCTTCATAAAAGGTGAAGACAAACACCATAGGGTTATAGTTAGTTACACAAACATTCATTCTGATAGAAATTATATTTATTAGCAAAGATGGATAGTTGCTAATAGTGGAATCCAGGACACGCGTTTCATCCTATTCGGGACTCATCAAATGGATGTATCTCTACCCAGTACCGTTCTCTTTAAATGCCACTTGTTTGTGCAGTAGGGTGAAGTTTAAATTCACTTGGTATTGTTTTACTAGTATCCTCCCATTGATGTTTAAGACTGTGATTGATCAATCTCTTATTGACATATGTGCATCCTGTGAGTATTGCCTGGATGTAGCCTTAAGTCAAAGCTTTTTAAGCAAAGATGGATAGTAGTTAGCAGTGGAATCCAGTTTGATGTAAGTTTCGTCTCATTTGGGACTCATCAGCTGAATAAATTTGAATTCAAGATATTCAAGAAATATAATGATTACAAATAATCCATTCAAACACATTAACATGCAATATGTTTTTATGTTTTAAAATAATCATTACACTGTTTCAGAAGCTCTAATAGAATTCTAATTAGACAAGTATAATTGATTATTTAAAGGAAGGTATTAAAGATCAAACATCAATACAGTAAACAATCTCATTATCAAAGTCCTTAAATAATAAGGTCATTCACTTGTTTATTAAGTGTAAATCTATCAAATGACTTAGATAGTGATTGAATGCACCATAATGTGTAATATGTAAAGCATAAACAATGTAATATCAATAGTAGTTATTTAAAAAATGAATTATTTATCCATTGAAACAAGAACAGTTACATCACATGTGATTCAGATCAATCTTTGATACTTAAACCTTTTAACACAATCATTATATTCAGTGAAATATACAACAGACGGAAAAAATTATGATTATAAGAAAAGATGGATAGTGATTAGCAGTGGAATCTAGGACGTGTAACCAGTACCATTCGAGTCTCGAAGTGAACATCAACTCTGGGATGTAGACACATTCAGCTGACGAGTCCTAAATAGGATGAAATGCGCGACCACGATTCTAGTGCTAATCACTATTCATCTTTGTTTTTAAAGCTTGTGACTTAAGGCTATATTGAGGCAGTCCACAGAGGATGCAAATATGTCAACAAGAGACTGATTCATTGAAGTCCTAAAAAACAATAGGATGATACAAGCAAATAAATTTATTTACTTATTTATTTAAACACCTAAACATTGGTACAGGGAAGCACCAAACAGATATGTGAGGGCTGGGATACTTTCCATGTGCCCAAACCAAAGCACGTAGTTTTCCTTGGGAGGCCACATCCGGAGACTTCAGTCTAAAAGTCTAATCCACAAGGCAGTGGGACAACGTTAGGAGATGAAGTCCCATGGTAGTCGTTGACTAACAATAGGTTCATACGTCATTTGTTTCTTTAAGATCTTGGAACCTATGCGCACCATTGGTTTGGAATGAGGGTCTCCCAACCCCCTAGGGGGATCCTCCATACCCACCACCGACCCGGTTAAAGCACCGGACATTCGTTTTTCGTCCTCTCAATTTCGTAAACATCCCCCGCCACAGAAGGCAGCGAGTAAGACTGCCCTGGCAGTGGTTGTGTGCATGTAGCCATGTGAGAGCATTTCGTGGAGGAGAACTGTCTTTCCCCACTCTTGATTGTACCATACACACTGACAAAAAGTTCATTCACTTCGGAACAATCTCAAAAGCTAAATAACTAATATACATACATCATGCGTACATTTGACGGAGATCATAATAGAATAAAACAGGAACTAATGCGTAAAATTGTATATAAAAGTGGAAATGCAAATATGTAATACAAACTAATCCTACCAGGAGAGAACATTCTGAGGAACAAGTATAATGCAAAACGATATATTTAAGACAGAAATCTTTATTGATGGAATAGTTCCAAGAATGAAATCAAAGTAGTTTAATGCCTGTTATGAATATCAAAATGTATTTTTACATCTTTTACTATTTCACATGTATTATGACAACAAGTTCTTCTGTTGAATAGGTTTGTAAACTGTTAGGAATCAATATGATTTCGCAATTATTCTTCTGCCTATTCTACTAACGAAAAAAACATTATTATCAGATGGGTTTTGTGGATATTATAGTAATATCAATGGTTAAGATTATGAGTCAGTTGAAGCTAGACCACCATGGAAAACCCGGAAGCACTGGACGGCAGGGGGCGAGGTCGTGGATGCGCACTTCTGAGGAGTCCTACAATAGGACGAAACGGCCGTCCACTGCTTCCAGGTTTTCCATGGTGGTCTACCTTCAACTAACTCATGATCTTAACCATTGAAAAAAAACATTGTTCAACTTTATTAGTGCATTTTTTTGCATGATTTGTAGTGTCAGTTTTTATGTTGAGCACATATACCTTATTCTAGCTTTCGGACAGCCCATCCTATCCACTCTACTTGAGTCACATTCTGACTGTGTTATTTATTCGCTTATCAACCTTGACTGTTTTTATATGAGCGCGTACGTGTGGATATACTTCTTATCCCATAACTTATCACGTATCTGTAACTTACTTTTGTGTAAATACGAATATTGATTAACGCTTGGTTAAAGGGGAGTTGACCTACCAGCCATCCCCACTCTGCGTTGTCTGTCTTCTCTTTTTTTCCATTCGCTTTATTTACAAAATATATGTATTCACAAGTCCATTCTCGTTATTCGACTTATTCAATTCCGTTATTGACTAACGTGATTAAAGTCAATGATTATATACGAGGATAGGCGATATATATATTTCAACAACAATCATCATTACGATCTCCTTGGTGTCAGATCTCGAGCCACTAAAGTGGAGAGCCCTTTCGACAACATCGTTCGATCTAAATGTCAATTAAATAACAGGCCACCACAGATACATGAGGAACAGAAACTCTAAGTATCTTAAATCTTCAATTAGAAACATTAAAAAACCAAGTAAATAATGAGAAGTATTTTAATTGTTCTGACACAACTATTACAAGAGGGTGATGTGGATATTATAGTAATTTTAATAGTTGAGATCATGAGTCAATTGAAGCTAAATCACCGTGGAAAACCTGGAAGCATTGGATGGCTGTTCAGTCCTATTGTGGGACTCCTCAGCAGTGAGCATTCACGATCCTACCTCGCGAGATTCGAACCCAGGATCTATTAGTCTCACACGTACGAGCGCTTAACCCCACCACACCACTGAACTATCAGACATAAAATATCGAATTAGAGTGTACTGCAATTTATAAACCTCAATAAATGTACAAATACAACGTTTTTTGTTTAAAAGCATGAATGGTTAATCTACTGAAATTAATTGCTTACCAGTCTGAATGGTAGTAGAAGACTTAACTAGTATTTTGATGGAGTTTTGTTCTCTGAGCTTGATAGTTTGATTGTGGAGCTTTCATCGTCCTTCTGAATGTTATCATCAGCATAAACTTCAAGTAAAAGTGAAATGTTCGAATTTCTCCACATATGACTCACAACTTCCCCTGTAGACCTCGGTGTTGATTGATTCTTATTAACCTTAAATCTGTTATTGTTTACTTCTTTGTTTTTGTTGTATTTTCCATTGATTTGATTTTTGGTCCTATTTTTGTCCATAATTTTCCTGATTGTTTGATAAATTGGATCGATTTCAATGTGCTTGTTCATTGCTGATGAAATTGAGGGCCAAGCTTCTAAAAATTCTCTGGTGTTTTCAGAATTGCTTCTATCTAAAATTTCTACATAGTCCCAGTCGAATGTGTGTCCGCATTTGTCCATATGTATTGATATAAGTGAGGATATGTCATGGCGTCTGACCGTTAATTGATGTCCTGAAAAACCCTTCCCACTTGTTTCCAGTTGCTATTCAACTTTTCCATGTCTGTTTCCAATTTTCAATACAATGTTTTCTTTGGTCATCCGCTTTTTCGCTTCCCTTCAAGATTCCATGTTAGGACTTGCCTCGTGATGCAGTTCTTTGATTTTCTCATTGTGTGTCCTATCCACTCCCAGCATCTTTTCCTAATTTTTTCTTCAACTAAAAGCTGGTTTCTTCTCTCTCTCTTAATAGGCTGTTGTTGATGGTATCCGGTCAACGGACATTCAGTATCATGCGAAAACTTTTGATAAATACTTGTAGCTTTATGATGATCGTTGTGGTAGTAGTTCTCCATGTTTCAGCACCGTAAAATAGAACTTTCTCGACGTTTGTATTGAATATTCCATATGTTCTTTACTTGTAGGAATGCAGCCATTACTTTGCCAAAACCTCGTATATTATAGATTGATTTCTTCAAATAAAAACTTATTTTATTATAGAATTGATTTAAACAATACGTTTCATATTTTTAAATAAGAACAACACCATTCCATTTTAATTAAAACACACACACACATAGTGAATACATAAAACTAATTAAATTTTACCAGTCACAAACCATAATTTTTTCAAAATGAAAAAGCAAAATGGAACAGAGAAAATATTTTAACGGTTGAATTCATCAGTCGACTTAAGCTAGAACACCCTGAAAAGCCTGAAAGCACTGAACGGCCATTTCGTCCTAATATAGGACTCTTCAGTACTGAGCATCCACGATCCCTCACGCGGAAATCGAAATCAAGACCTCCGGTTTCCCGCGCGAACGTTTAGCCTCTAAATTAAACCAATCCACGATAATCCGCAGCCTTCCATCATTATGTTCAGTGAGTAACTGACTCACAACAGATACAGTTTGACCTCACTGGTCTAGAGGTCACACCGGAGGTCCTGAGTTCGAATCCCGCGTGTTGAATCGTGGATGCACACTACTGAAGAGTCACATGTCAGGACGAAATGGCCGCCCCCAAATGCCCTGGTACACCCGAGAGTGGGGAGTCAGCTCTCTCTCTTCAAATACTCTCACATGGCCGTGCGAATATAGCCTCTGACAGCGAAGTTCTACTCACTGCTTTCTCGCACCACAGAGGTTGTTTACGAACTTGAGAGGACGAAAAACGAATGACCGACGAGTTAACTGGGTTGGTGGACACGGAGAGTTCACCTAGAGGAGTTGGAAAACCCTGATTCCGAACCAATGGTGCACACAGGCTCCACTATTCTGTAGGAACAAATGGCCCTTGAACCCATCGTTGGTCACCAGCTACCATGGGACTGCATCTCCCCACGATGCTCCACTGCCTTGTGGATCAGACCTTTAGGTCAAATGCTCCGTGTGTGGCCCCCTAAGAAAACCACCTGCTTCGGCCTGGGCACCCTGATAGTATCAGAGCCCTCACACATATCAAATGAGATCTGTGTGGCGTATATGTATTTGGTGCCTCCTTATACCAATATCTATGCTTTAAAATTAAAATAAACGAAATGGCCGCCCAGTGCTTCCAAGATGGTCTAACTTGAATTGACTCATTGGATATTACTATAGTTATCGAGCAGATGCAATATGTCTGCTGAATGATCAAAGGTCAAACATCGAAATGTGACATTAACTAGTTAGCTGTAGATAATTCAATCTTACATGATACACCTTGTTCGAATAACTCAATGATAACGTGTCACAATATGAAACTAAGTGATACAGGTTCATAATTCTAAAGAAGACAGCCTAAAATCTAATTTGTTAATATAAACATTTACAGTATAACAATGAGCTGAAATGAATTCACACAGTATCATTTTATCATTTATTTAAACACATAAACATTGGTACAAGGAGGCACCGAATACACATGCGCCACACAAATCATTCGATTTGTGTGAAGGCTATGATACTGCCCGGGTGCCCAAACCTAATTAAGTGGTTTTCTTAGGGAGCCACACCCCGAGCCTTTGACCTAAAGGTCCGATCCACGAGACAGTGGAGCATCTTGAGGAGATGCAGTCACATGGTAGCCGGTGACCAACAATTGGTTCATACGCCACTTGTTCCTTCAAGATACTGGAGCCCACGTACACCATCGGTTTGGGATTCGGTTAAATTGTCGGACATTCGCTTTTCGTCCTCTCAATTTCGTAAACAACACCCCCGCCACGAGAAGGCAGTGAGTAGGACTTTCCTGACAGAGGCTGTATACGCGTGGCCGTGTGACAGCATTTCGAGAGGGAGAGCGGACTCTCTCCACTCTCGGCCGTACCAGGGCATTTAGGGGAAAACATTACAGTTGTTGATATTTCATAATGATATAAGAGATTTTAATGTGAAATTAAGTTTTATGTAGTCTGTCATATTCATATGATTTCATTGCTGTACAATCTAATTAAATACCGTATACTGTAATGAATGAGAACACAAATAAGGACAATCAATGTATTTTAATATATAGAATCATAGAATCACTTGTATAGTAACTAACGCACAACCAATTTTGATCATGGTTGAATGTTGGTTAAGCTCTTTTATTAACTGAACAGACAATGCTATTTGTTGAATAGTAACAAATTGCATATTTATTTTGTACTATTATGATCACTATCTATTTTGTATAAACGTGTACGCTTGATCACAAGACAGACTCTAACTAAAATGTTGATCGCTTAAATATCACTCAATGATTCATTCTCTTATCCAATGTATATATGTACTTCAGTCCAATTTTTAGCCTTTTGTTTTGCTTTGCTGTGTCCTTAATGTAACTTAACTATAAATTTGCTTCTGTATTTGCTCTCACAGATACACACACTCGCCTCTTCACTTCAAATTCACTAGATGTGCTTATACCTTTGTGATTTGTACTATCCGCTAATCAATTGTGGTTGCCACTTCTTATTGCTTTCTGATTTCAAACACTGTTAGGATCTATATAATAACGAAGGTAAGCCACTACAATGGAAAACTTCATTTGCAAAATTCTATCATTTGTCTATCAAATTCTGTATGATTCTTCCAAGTTTACATTCTTTTTCTATTTTCTTCTAGTCAATCTTCACAATATAAATGAATTATATTCCATTTAATTGACAATTCATACGTGATTTCATTCAATACGACGGACGATTCCACGAAATCAAATGAAATCTTCCTTTCAAGATTTAATTTGGAAAATAGAATATTTAGATCAAAAGTTATAAAGGACTACGACATTAAATAGATTGAGAGGCATGTACCTAAATTTAAAAAACCTATTGGAATCGATCAATAGATCAGTCGTTAAGAAAAAACGTTCGTCACCGAGATCAAAGAACACATTACACCGAGGAATGGAGACAGACATGTGAAGAATGAACTACAAAGGAAGGTCCAGGATAGAGTGGGTTGGAGAATGCTTGTCAGTGGCCTATGCTCCATTGAGGGTAACAGGCGTAAGTAACCGAGACTAAAAGCAATATATAAATGGAAATCAAATGACAGATAAATTGTTGATGATCAGTCCGGACAAGTGTTGTGAACTAGAATACAGGTGGGGACAACCAATGTATTTTGATATATGATTACAGAATGTCTAGATAAAATATAAGAACCATACATTGAATACTTCATTTGCTAATTTCCATCATTTATCCTTCACATCCTGTACGATTCTTCCTATTCACAATTCCGTTTTATTCTCTTCAACTTCATCTTTTTAGCCTTCTACCTGCCATGCATTCCTCTTGTGACTGGTGTTACATACTACTTATGTTCCGTTGACATAAGTAGCATATACCACGACATTAGTTCGTCTGTTAAATAATAAATATACAATTGTAGAAATTCCTACATAAGAAAAACAACTACTCTTTCAAAAATCTTACAACTCACACTTATAATCTAACTGAAATAAACTGTAAATGATTATCAACTTAAATACTTAGTCGATTGAGTACATGTTATAATCTCCAAGTTAAGATACTGAATTGTGTTTCCCCTCATATTCATATTCACTCAATAGAAATTGGAAAGTTTCAGGTAAATTACTTTGCTCATTGTTGTATTTGATCAGTTATTTACAATCAATTAAAGCAGTTTCCATACTACTGTATCTGTACTGTTTTGAATACTTTATAAGTAATGATTTTGCAAACCAATCACGTATAAGATAGCAGGTCTTGGATTTTGGCACGAAATTCATTCACCCATTTGGATCAATTGAGTTTTGACATTAAAGCTCATGTCAGTTTGTGATGAAAATCTGTTATGGATGCAGAATAATGTGCCAATCATTATCATGTTAAGTCTAATGTCCTTGGACGTTAAATGAACATTTCCTATTGGCCATTATTTATTTCACTCGTTAAATATTGTACAGATGTTATTTTCTATTTTTATGGTACGATGTGGTCTGTTTGTTTGGTATATAAACAGAGTATGTCTGAAATATAATGATTCATAACTCAGAGGCTGTGACTTGCGTTCTAGACTCAACTGGCTGGGTTACACATGGAAGCGGGACCAATCGGGACTCTAGGTCGTCCTTACGTGTTTTACGTGTCACTGAACCGATCGATAAATACGCTGCTTATCATAACCTGCAGTCCACACGTTACAACAAAATCTCAAATCTAATTTCTAACCTTAATCACCAACTCTATAAATAATCATTCTAATTTCTTACACTAGTTTGTAACCCTCATTTGCTTGTGATTATTAAGTGGCTACTCATAAGATCACTTCAGTGTCACTCAAAGGTCATCCATAAATTATAGTCTAACCGATTTTATTTATCAAAATACATGCAAACTTGCAAATTTTGATCTAATTTCACTTTATCAATTAGAAACTAAATTTTAAAATAAATCACCATAATGACCAAAATTTTATAAACATAAAGTAGTTATATCCATTGGTTACTCATATTAAATAGGCACACTGAGAGTGTCAGTTAAACCTAACAGATCCTAATACCTACATAAATATGGATATAATTGAAACTAAACTCAGGGTTCAAACAAAATAGATCACCATAGTTCACATTACATCAAAAAATGATGGAAAAAAAGAACGAATATTATTAAATTATGGCCATATTAGTATTGTATTACAATAAGGTCTTATTGCTTGCTTCAAGTAATCATCTGAAAAACTTTCATGACCATAGAAGAAGAAGAAAAGATTACAGAATAGAACACAGTCGATACTGAAAGAATCAAAAACAAGGAGTTCAAAAGAATAAACATATTGAACAGTTAAAAATAGCTGAAGATAGATAATTCGACTCCGAAGGACAATCCTTTTTGTCTGTGAAGTGATTTAACTTTTGTTATGACAAAACAATTTAGAATAAATGAATTACACATTGAATGAGATTAGTAAATAATAACAAACGAAATAGAAGACAATTAGCTGAAGTAAATTCGGCACATTTCATTATAAAGAGAACATATATGATTTACAAACAAAACTGACAATAGATGTGAACAAGTATTTAGAGAACAAACAATAGTGACACTTCAAAAAATCTGAAACTTCACATAAATACCAGTATTACAAATAAATTTATTGAAATACATTTTACTACTTACTTTAAATCAGTAGCATATTTATATTAGTTAAAAAGGCATAAATCGGAATATCTGCTTAACCCTTTATTGACGACAGTGAAAGATGAGAAAAAACTTATGAAACTTTACAAGAAGCAATTAATAAATTAACATATAAAATGTATCACAAAGCTTTTTTTGTCTGTTTCCTTTTTTTCCTAGACTCAATGTAAATTTGTCAAAGGGAAGTATCATCCATCTTCTTTTTTCACATGTCAAACAAACCATCATCAATCAGAGGGAAATGACTAATACTTTTACATAATAAGATTTATATTATTGTCATTATCACGAGAAGAACATCAATCCTCTAAAATATTCACTTGAGAATAAAGAAAAATAGCATGAAAATATGTGGTGAAGGAGGTGGTGGTCGTCGTCGTAATGATAGTGGTAGTAGCAATAATAATAATGTCAACCACATGGTAATTCTAACTTCCCAGATTCTAGGATCGATTCACCATCTAATATAAAGGACAGTTGAAATTTCAATACAAATTTTTCCTAAAGATATAAGAAAGAAAGAAAAAAGAACAAAAGAATTTAATGAATCATTTACATACAGGACAAAATATCAATAAGAGACATTTGATAACTTGAAATACAATCGTTAAAGAAAACAATCTGTTGAGTCAGCTTCCGGAGAACTTCAACGGAGCCTCCAGAGGTTCAAAAGGAGCCGAAGGGTCCTAGCCAATCAGAGTATGATGGAACGTTCTGGAATTCCAACGTGGCGTGCTACTATTGGTCGGTAGCATAATATGTCGTTAACGGATTGGCTGAAATATGATGTTGATTTAATAGACGCCAGCATCTATAAATACCTATGATTTTCTGTACAAAAATGAACCTTGAGATAAAGTATTTTCTCTCAAACTTGTGTTTTCTCTCTGTTGTTCAAGTCGCTGTGCAGTTCTAGACTGCAGGTTACCGGAATAGCTTAGGTAATTATATATAGTCATCGATCAGTGGCGACGGGGATGAAAACTACAATCAATATTTCCATGGAGCAATTAGAAGCCTATATGGTGCATCAAGAAAAAAGATTTGAAGAGTCCCAAATTAGAATCATGGAAACTCCGATGCAGAAATTCTACGTGTCCGAGAGAAATCTTGCTTCTAGTGAATCACAAGAATCACATACTGATTCAGTCACTAACGTCATCCATGAATTTAATTTTGATGGTGTAGCAGGTGTAACATTCGAGTCGTGGTTTAAGAACTATGAAGATTTGTTGTATATTGATCTTTGAAAACTGGATGATGCTTCTGATACGTCTTGTCGTTGAAAAAAACATACAATCATCTAAGCTATTCCGGTAACCCGCAGTCTAGAACTACACAGCAACTTGAACAACAGAGAGAAGACACATGTATGAGAGAAAATACTTTATCTCAAGGTTCATTTTTGTACAGAAAATCATAGGTATTTATAGATGCTGGCGTCTATTAAATCAACATCATATTTCAGCCAATCCGTTAACGACATATTATGCTACCGACCAATAGTAGCACGCCACGTTGGAATTCCAGAACGTTCCATCATACTCTGATTAGCTAGGACCCTTCGGCTCCTTTTGGACCTCTGGAGGCTCCGTTGAAGTTCTCCGGAAGCTGACTCAACACCTCCCCCGAATAAGATTTCTTTCTGGGATCTACTTGTAGTTTGACGACTGGGGTGCGACGGCGTCCCATTATTCTTGTCGTTTTCCTTGTCCAAGGCTTCTTTTCAGTGTTCCTGGGCATTTGTGGCATTAGTGCATCGAAGATTAAATCTAACGGGAAGTTCGGCCGGTTACTTCGAGTCTGCACCGTTCTTTTGTCCCTAAGGATTTGATTTGCGTGTCGTATACATGTCCCAAAAGCTCCTCGAACTCTCTACAGAACTCTTCCCAGTCTTTGTACAACTTCTCCCGGCTCCCATCGGTTCTTCCCGATGTAGGATTTAATGTAAATTTTGTCGCCAACATTGCAGTTCCGGATACTTGGATCGTGACTGCGCTCATCCACTAATTTGGATGGCAACATGGCATCGAAGACGGTTCGAATACACCTTCCGAACATGGCTTCCGCAGGGGACTTGCCGTCTGGAACATTCGGGTTCGGGGTGGATCTGTAGGATGTCAAAAACTTTGTGATCACCTGCCCTGTCGTCCCTTCACCTCCCCCTTTCAGTAGTGCTCTTTTCAATGTATCCACGAAGCGATCTGCCTGGCCTTTTGATTGAGGGTGATACGGTGGAGATCGTATGTGTGCAATCCCATTAACGTTGCAGAAATACTTGAATGATTCTGCAGTGAGTTGTGAGCCGTTATCGGTCACTAAAGTCTCTGGAACTCCAAAGCTGCTAAACAGGTCGGATAACTTGCTGATTGTTTCACTGGCTGTGCAATTCACCATGGCGTAGATTTGTGGCCATTTTGTGAGCGCGTCTACTATGACTAGATACATTCTTCCTCGTATTAGACCGGCAAAGTCTGCATGCAGCCTCTCCCAGGGACTATTCGGCTTTTCCCATTGTTGCCGTTCACACTTGCTTGGACTTTTGGCTGCTTGTAGGCACGATGAACAATTGCGGCATCTGGTTTCGATATCCTGATCCATCGTAGGCCAGTATGCGTAGCTTCGAGCCAGCGCTTTCATCTTATTGATACCAGGATGACCGCTGTGGAATTGTCTCAGAACCTTGTAGCGTAATACTTTTGGAACAATAATTCTGTCACCAAACATAATACATTAGTCGACCATCATAAGTGAGTCCCGTCGGCGAAAATATTGTAGAATTTCTCCTTGAAAACGACGGTTCGGCCACTTGGTGAGAAGATAACCACTAACCTCTCTTAAAGTCTTGTCACTTTCCGTAGCTTCTTTGATGGCCTTGAAAGTAACTGGTAAACCATCGACTGCGTCTTCCAATACTCGATGTACTTCTGTTTCCGTTTCGATTGCTGCCACCGAAGTGTCTTCTTCCTGTTTTGCTTGTGAGCCAATCAGTCTAGATAAAGCGTCAGCTTGTCCAAAATCAGTAATGGGCTGGTATTTGATCTTGAAGTCATAACCCAAGAGTGTAGTTCCCCAACGTTGCAGTCTGTTTGCAGTGTATACAGGTATACCTTTCTTCGACCCAAAGATGGCTAGTAATGGTTTATGGTCAGTTATTAGGGTGAACTGACGTCCAAATATCATCTTGTGAAATTTCTTGACAGCGAAGATAATCGACAATGCTTCCTTCTCGATCTGACTATAGTTACGTTCTGCTGACGTTAACGATCTAGCCGCATGTGATATCGCCTTCTCAGATCCATCTGGCATGATGTGAGAAATAATTGCTCCAATGCCGTAGTTTGACGCGTCTGATGCCACTACAATGAGTAAAGATGGATCGTAATGTGTGAGCAGCAGATCCGAGACTAGTACTTTCTTGATTTCATCGAAAGCAGCTTGGCAAGTTGCAGACCAATTCCATTTTACATTCTTCGACAGAAGGTTATTCAAGGGGGCACGTAATTGATGAAGGTTCGGAATAAAAGCTCCATAATGGCTAACTAGTCCCAAGAAGGATCGTGGTGTGGGGACATACGTCGGTCTGGGCATAGTTTTCACTGCCTAGGTATTCTCCGGATCTGGTCTTCTCTCATCTTTGTCGATTATAAACCCAAGGTAGCGTACTTTTTGCATACAGAAGTCACATTTCTCTGGACGAAGTCGAAGACTGCTTGAATATCTGGGCTACCTGTTTCTGCCATCTGATTATTTCAACAAGTTATCTGTTTTTTCATTTGTTTTAATTTATAATTATGTCCATTAATCGCATAACCTATTCAGGCGCTTTTATGAAAAGCCTACGACCTTCCGCTGCACAAGTTACAAAAAAGTACTATAAAAGGCATCGTGGTGGTTGGCAATATGCGTTAAAGAGAATGAACATTAATCATATGTCAATTCCCGAGCTACTAAATTCTAACTGCCGATCACTAATCAACAAAGTGGACTATCTGCAATTCTTACTTAGTCAAAATACGTATCGTAATTGTGGTGTCATCACAGTTCAAGAATCTTGGTTGAATGATTTACAGGATGACTGCCTTGTATCACTACGTGATTTTAAAATTTATCGTCAGGATCGATCGAACAATAAAAAGAGGTGTGGTGGCGGTGTAGCTACGTTTGTAAACATAAACTGGTGTCGATCTTCGTTTGTGTGTTTTAAGTTTTCAAATGACTTTATCGACTGTCTAACTCTAAGATGTCGTCCGAAACATCTGAATAAATACAAATATGTTTATGTGACCAATATCTACGTGACTCCAGATTGCACATCATCTGCGCTATCTGTTTTTGCTGATGAATTCACTGAGTTCGCTGTTACTGCCTTCAGTGATTCACTTTCAGTTGTATGTGGTGATTTCAATTCATGTGACTGTAGCTTCCTTACGTCACTAGGTCACCAAAATGTAGTAGATTTTCCTACCCGTCTGGATGCTCATCTAGACTTCGTCTTCATTAATGATGTGGGTATATATGCGACTCGTAAACGTGCTCCATTGTCTAGCTCAGATCACTGTATAATTCGTGTTCTACCTAAAGTATATGGAAAGCATGGGAAGAGTACACTCCTACGTCAAACCAGAAAAGTCAAATATAGGAATTACACAGAAGAAAATATCCGAAATCTGAAAAACATGTTTCATACGACTAACTGTGAATTATTTACAGATGACTCACTCGAAAACACTACTGATGTTATCACTTGTTACCTTAAATTCTGTTTTGATATTTGTTGTCCCACCGAAACCATTTTTGTAAGTTTTGATCGACTTACATCTTCACAACTAAAACGACTACGAAGGATGAAAGAAAGCATGTACAAGGAGAAGAACTCTAACGAAGTTCGTAAGCTAAATGGTCTGATAAACCTAGAGATTAGACGTCTCAACTGTATGTTTACTCAAAAGCTCTTATCTTGCAAAAACTCTCCAAGTATGTGGAAATTCTTTAAAGAACTTACAGGTGACAGAAAGTTTAGAATCGATAACCAGCTGAATGTTTGTGACTTAAATAAGTCTTTTGTACGTCAGTCATCTGATGTGATGCTCCCTCTATCCACGGGTTTAAAAACTAGCTGTGTTCCTACTTTCACTGAAACTGATGAAGCTCGACCAGGTGCTGACGCGAATAGCCGTATTAATATTATCATTATCATTATCATTATTATTATTATTATTATTATTATTATTATTATTATTATTATTATTATTATTATTAATGGCTTTATTCAATATTATATTTTGGTACAATATAGAATTCTCAGCACAGGGTATTTCAACAAGTTACTTATGCAAACAAAAATAGTAACAAAGACAAAAAAAGTTTAAAACAAAAAAATCTGAAAAACAGTACAACATTTAAAATTAAAGTCATGTTAAGAATGCAGGTTATTGGCTAGATTAGCTCTAACAACCTGTTCGTCACAGAGTATATTTGCTAGATAAGGTATTATAGAACATTTGTACTTTTCCTTGCGTGCATGGATTTTAATGTAATTACGTCTCGTTCTACCAGAAGATATACAAGGAGAAAGATAAGAGTGAAGGGGATGGCTAGTATCTGATAAAATGACACCTGCCAGGAGTTTGCATGATTTTAAATGTCTATCCACAACCATATTAATTATGACCTCGAAAGATTCACCACACACCTTGCTAACTGCCTTCAGCACTCTTCGCAATACAGCAAAGTCTTTTCCCAAAAGCCCGGGAAAGAATAATGGAGAACAGTAAAGAATAATAGGTAGTATGCAAGAATTGACAAATTGTAAGAGTAAATGACGAGTAATTCCAAGAGCATGCAATCTCTTTATGTAATAGGTCAGACGGAAAACCTTCTTCGATAACGATAAAACGTGGGAAGACCAAGACAGATCAGAGGAAAAGGTGACACCAAGATAATTGACCTTCGACACTGAGTTTATCAAAGAGTCTCCGATGGTACAAGCACTATGGGATCTCAAAATAGTGTTTATACTCCGTTTATGTCTCATGCTAAAGTTAGCAGCTTGATATTTAGACGGATTAAGTATGAGACCATTACCAACAGACCAACAATTAATACGGAACAAAAACTCATTCAGTTCTATGAGATGTAAAGAGGAAGAGATAGGCATACATACAGTGAGATCATCCGCATACTTCACAAAAGTGTTTTCTGTGGAAGATGGCAGGTCATGCAGAAAAAAAGAGAATAGAAGAGGTGAAAGAACAGCTCCTTGTGGTACACCTTCATGAGACAGTAGAGACTCTGAACTCTTTCCTCCAAACACAGTGTATTGTTCCCTTCCAGAGAGGTAGGAACATAGCCAGTTGGTTATCCAGCTGTCAGTGTTGACGCTGATTAACTTGTTAAGTAAACGTTGTCTTGGTATAGAGTCAAAAGCTGAAGTATAGTCCAGAAAAGTACATCGAACATACTTCTTACCCTTTTCTAAGTTGAACACTATGTTGTGATGCAGAACTGCAACAGCATCTAAAGTGCTTCTTTTGCGCCTGTATGCAAACTGGTATGGGTCAGTATGCTCTTTTATCGCAGGCTGAAGTGGAAGAATTAATAATTTTTCCATGGTTTTGAGGAAGGGTGAAGTTATTGCAATAGGTCTAAATTTTACATTCTTATCACCAAATTCTTTCTTGGGTATAGGAATTATCTTCATCTTTCTCCACATTTTCGGTATGAGATTAGATGAGAAGGATCTGTTAAATATAGTTGTGAACGGATGACACAGAACGTCAGCACATTTTTTAAAAAGGATGTTTGGGATACCATCAGGTCCCAAACATCGAGATGAATTAAGCGACTGGAGACATCCTCGTAGATCAGTTTCAGTGAAAGTAGGAACACAGCTAGTTTTTAAACCCGTGGATAGAGGGAGCATCACATCAGATGACTGACGTACAAAAGACTTATTTAAGTCACAAACATTCAGCTGGTTATCGATTCTAAACTTTCTGTCACCTGTAAGTTCTTTAAAGAATTTCCACATACTTGGAGAGTTTTTGCAAGATAAGAGCTTTTGAGTAAACATACAGTTGAGACGTCTAATCTCTAGGTTTATCAGACCATTTAGCTTACGAACTTCGTTAGAGTTCTTCTCCTTGTACATGCTTTCTTTCATCCTTCGTAGTCGTTTTAGTTGTGAAGATGTAAGTCGATCAAAACTTACAAAAATGGTTTCGGTGGGACAACAAATATCAAAACAGAATTTAAGGTAACAAGTGATAACATCAGTAGTGTTTTCGAGTGAGTCATCTGTAAATAATTCACAGTTAGTCGTATGAAACATGTTTTTCAGATTTCGGATATTTTCTTCTGTGTAATTCCTATATTTGACTTTTCTGGTTTGACGTAGGAGTGTACTCTTCCCATGCTTTCCATATACTTTAGGTAGAACACGAATTATACAGTGATCTGAGCTAGACAATGGAGCACGTTTACGAGTCGCATATATACCCACATCATTAATGAAGACGAAGTCTAGATGAGCATCCAGACGGGTAGGAAAATCTACTACATTTTGGTGACCTAGTGACGTAAGGAAGCTACAGTCACATGAATTGAAATCACCACATACAACTGAAAGTGAATCACTGAAGGCAGTAACAGCGAACTCAGTGAATTCATCAGCAAAAACAGATAGTGCAGATGATGTGCAATCTGGAGTCACGTAGATATTGGTCACATAAACATATTTGTATTTATTCAGATGTTTCGGACGACATCTTAGAGTTAGACAGTCGATAAAGTCATTTGAAAACTTAAAACACACAAACGAAGATCGACACCAGTTTATGTTTACAAACGTAGCTACACCGCCACCACACCTCTTTTTATTGTTCGATCGATCCTGACGATAAATTTTAAAATCACGTAGTGATACAAGGCAGTCATCCTGTAAATCATTCAACCAAGATTCTTGAACTGTGATGACACCACAATTACGATACGTATTTTGACTAAGTAAGAATTGCAGATAGTCCACTTTGTTGATTAGTGATCGGCAGTTAGAATTTAGTAGCTCGGGAATTGACATATGATTAATGTTCATTCTCTTTAACGCATATTGCCAACCACCACGATGCCTTTTATAGTACTTTTTTGTAACTTGTGCAGCGGAAGGTCGTAGGCTTTTCATAAAAGCGCCTGAATAGGTTATGCGATTAATGGACATAATTATAAATTAAAACAAATGAAAAAACAGATAACTTGTTGAAATAATCAGATGGCAGAAACAGGTAGCCCAGATATTCAAGCAGTCTTCGACTTCGTCCAGAGAAATGTGACTTCTGTATGCAAAAAGTACGCTACCTTGGGTTTATAATCGACAAAGATGAGAGAAGACCAGATCCGGAGAATACCTAGGCAGTGAAAACTATGCCCAGACCGACGTATGTCCCCACACCACGATCCTTCTTGGGACTAGTTAGCCATTATGGAGCTTTTATTCCGAACCTTCATCAATTACGTGCCCCCTTGAATAACCTTCTGTCGAAGAATGTAAAATGGAATTGGTCTGCAACTTGCCAAGCTGCTTTCGATGAAATCAAGAAAGTACTAGTCTCGGATCTGCTGCTCACACATTACGATCCATCTTTACTCATTGTAGTGGCATCAGACGCGTCAAACTACGGCATTGGAGCAATTATTTCTCACATCATGCCAGATGGATCTGAGAAGGCGATATCACATGCGGCTAGATCGTTAACGTCAGCAGAACGTAACTATAGTCAGATCGAGAAGGAAGCATTGTCGATTATCTTCGCTGTCAAGAAATTTCACAAGATGATATTTGGACGTCAGTTCACCCTAATAACTGACCATAAACCATTACTAGCCATCTTTGGGTCGAAGAAAGGTATACCTGTATACACTGCAAACAGACTGCAACGTTGGGGAACTACACTCTTGGGTTATGACTTCAAGATCAAATACCAGCCCATTACTGATTTTGGACAAGCTGACGCTTTATCTAGACTGATTGGCTCACAAGCAAAACAGGAAGAAGACACTTCGGTGGCAGCAATCGAAACGGAAACAGAAGTACATCGAGTATTGGAAGACGCAGTCGATGGTTTACCAGTTACTTTCAAGGCCATCAAAGAAGCTACGGAAAGTGACAAGACTTTAAGAGAGGTTAGTGGTTATCTTCTCACCAAGTGGCCGAACCGTCGTTTTCAAGGAGAAATTCTACAATATTTTCGCCGACGGGACTCACTTATGATGGTCGACTAATGTATTATGTTTGGTGACAGAATTATTGTTCCAAAAGTATTACGCTACAAGGTTCTGAGACAATTCCACAGCGGTCATCCTGGTATCAATAAGATGAAAGCGCTGGCTCGAAGCTACGCATACTGGCCTACGATGGATCAGGATATCGAAACCAGATGCCGCAATTGTTCATCGTGCCTACAAGCAGCCAAAAGTCCAAGCAAGTGTGAACGGCAACAATGGGAAAAGCCGAATAGTCCCTGGGAGAGGCTGCATGCAGACTTTGCCGGTCTAATACGAGGAAGAATGTATCTAGTCATAGTAGACGCGCTCACAAAATGGCCACAAATCTACGCCATGGTGAATTGCACAGCCAGTGAAACAATCAGCAAGTTATCCGACCTGTTTAGCAGCTTTGGAGTTCCAGAGACTTTAGTGACCGATAACGGCTCACAACTCACTGCAGAATCATTCAAGTATTTCTGCAACGTTAATGGGATTGCACACATACGATCTCCACCGTATCACCCTCAATCAAAAGGCCAGGCAGATCGCTTCGTGGATACATTGAAAAGAGCACTACTGAAAGGGGGAGGTGAAGGGACGACAGGGCAGGTGATCACAAAGTTTTTGACATCCTACAGATCCACCCCGAACCCGAATGTTCCAGACGGCAAGTCCCCTGCGGAAGCCATGTTCGGAAGGTGTATTCGAACCGTCTTCGATGCCATGTTGCCATCCAAATTAGTGGATGAGCGCAGTCACGATCCAAGTATCCGGAACTGCAATGTTGGCGACAAAATTTACATTAAATCCTACATCGGGAAGAACCGATGGGAGCCGGGAGAAGTTGTACAAAGACTGGGAAGAGTTCTGTAGAGAGTTCGAGGAGCTTTTGGGACATGTATACGACACGCAAATCAAATCCTTAGGGACAAAAGAACGGTGCAGACTCGAAGTAACCGGCCGAACTTCCCGTTAGATTTAATCTTAGATGCACTAATGCCACAAATGCCCAGGAACACTGAAAAGAAGCCTTGGACAAGGAAAACGACAAGAATAATGGGACGCCGTCGCACCCCAGTCGTCAAACTACAAGTAGATCCCAGAAAGAAATCTTATTCGGGGGAGGTGTTGAGTCAGCTTCCGGAGAACTTCAACGGAGCCTCCAGAGGTCCAAAAGGAGCCGAAGGGTCCTAGCTAATCAGAGTATGATGGAACGTTCTGGAATTCCAACGTGGCGTGCTACTATTGGTCGGTAGCATAATATGTCGTTAACGGATTGGCTGAAATATGATGTTGATTTAATAGACGCCAGCATCTATAAATACCTATGATTTTCTGTACAAAAATGAACCTTGAGATAAAGTATTTTCTCTCATACATGTGTCTTCTCTCTGTTGTTCAAGTTGCTGTGTAGTTCTAGACTGCGGGTTACCGGAATAGCTTAGGAAAACGAATATAGCGTTCGATGGGCAAGACTTATCACAATCCAAAAAAATATCTGGAATCTGTTTATTATTATTTCATTTTAAACACATAAATATTAGTACAAAGGAGCACCAAATACATATGCGTCACGCAAGTCACTTGATTTGTGTATTGGCTGTGATACTGCCCATATGCCCAGACCGAGGCAGGTGGTTTACTTAGGGGAGCCACACTCGGAGTCTTCGACGTAAAGGTCTGATCCAAAAGGCAGTACAGCAACGTAAGGAGAAGCAGTCACGTGGTAGCCGATGACCGACGATTGGTTCATACACCATTTATTTCTTCAGAAAACTGGAGCCCATGTGCACCAAAGGTTTGGAATCAAGGTTTTCTAACTTCACTAGGCGGACCCTCCGTACCCACCACCGGTTAAAGCAACGTACATTCGCTTTTCCACCTCTCAATTTCGTAAACAGTAATGCCACGAGAAGGTAATGAGTAGGACTGCCCTGGCAGTGGTTGTATGCATTTGGCCATGTGAGAGCATTTCGAGAGGGAGAGCTGACTCTCCCCGCTCTAGGCCGTACCAGGGCATTTAGGGGCAAAGTGTGGCAACTGTCTGTTGCAGTGTAGAAGTGAAGGAATTATAGAGAAAGAAAAAAGCATATTGCACAACTAATTGATTGATGTGAAGAATTACAGTTGAAAGTATTTTATATGGTTATCTAACCTATCTAGTTGACGTAGATCCTATTTCATATTAAAAGGATCATAGAAACATTCGTAATTCGTAATTACCGTAAGCACATAAGCCAAAAATGGTATTTTATACAATAGGATTATTTAGCGCCGGTTGACAGACAACCAAAAACTTTTTCGAACAACGAGAAGCGTATTACGCTCACATGATTTTGAGATGGTGGAGAAGATTTGTAGCTCAGGTGGATGATTTTGGTGGTTTTGTTCTCTGAGTTGGATGGTTTGGTCGTGGAGCTCTCATCGTTCTTCTGAACGACATCATCAGCACAAACTTCAGATAGAAGTGAAGTGTTAGAATTTCTCCATATGTGTTTCACAGCTTGTTCTGTGCACCTCGATGTTGATTGGTTCTTATTGACCTTAAATTTATCATTGTTTACTTTTTTATTTTGGTTGTCTCCCATTGGTGTTTGATTTTTGTTCCAATATTTGTGCATGACTTTCCTGATTGGTTGATAAATTGGATTGATTTCAATATGTTTGTTGATTGCTGATTGACCTGAGTGCCAGGCTTCTGAAAATTCTCTGGTGTTTTTGGAGTTTCCTCTGTCTAAGATTTCTACATTTTTCTAATCGAATGAGTGCCCGTAGTTATCCACGTGTTTAGATATAAGTGAAGAGATATCATGGCGTTTGACTGCTAATTGATGTTCATGTAGGCGAAGGTGGCGTCCGCTTTGTCGGATGTAGTGTTTGTCGCAGTTGGTACAATTTATTTTGTAGATGATGTTTGATTTGTTTTCCTTTGTTATTTCATCATTTGGTTTGCATAGGATTGATTGTAGTGATTTTGTCGGTTTGTGTGTAACACCTATCCCGAAGGTTTTCAGCAGTCTCGTTGTGGTTTCTGATATTTCTTGTATGTACGGTAGGGTGATCCTTTTGTTGATTTTTGCGCTTGACTTGGGTTCTGATGCTTTGTGCGGTTGGTGTTTTTTGATGAAGTTGATTGGGTAGCCGTTCTTTTGAAATATGTCCTTCAAGTGTTTCTCTTCATTTTTTCGTGCTGCCAGTGTGCTGCATTGTGTCCTCGCCCTCTTGAACAATGTGTGTACGCAGTTGATTTTGTGAGCTATTGGGTTGTTGCTGTTGTAGTTGAGAATTTGACCTGTATGGGTCAGTTTCCTATATACTTGAGTTTCCAGTTTTCCTGTGTCGGTCCTAGTGATTAATATATCCAAGAATGCTAGTTGGTTGTTTGACTCCTGTTCCATTGTGAACTTGATGTCATTGAAAACGTTGTTGGTCAGTTTGTAAGTGCTTTCCAGTTCATTCTTCTCCACCATCTCAAAGACAACCAACAATACTCAGAAATGGATTTGCTCAAATTTAGAAGGAATGAAACATTCGTCTAACGACCAGACTAATGTGATTTAACTTATCAATTATACAGCTGTAAATGGATTACATTTAGCAACTAGTTTCATCATGTTTTAATATCACGGTATCAGTCAGTCAGCCACAACATAGGACCAGGCACATATATGCATCGGTCCAAGTTGCCATACCTCATTAACACAACAAGATCAACACCAAATTCATAAAAGTAGTTAATTCAGAGGTGGTAATATATAAAAGAAAGATTGCAATAAGGATATAGTACAGGAAGAAATTAGTTCGTAGAAAGAAAGATATGAAGCAATTTTAATCTCAGAGTTTAAGGGAAGACAGAGAATGTATACACCGACGCCATTGTGATCGATTCTGAGCCATGTTACTCACAGTCTCAAACCATTGGTTACGATAGTCACGCGGACCCCAACCAAGTAGTCTGCATCTATCAACATGGCTCAGACTAGAAGTTAGTGACTTTAAGCATTGATGCCGCGTTTTGGTTTGGCCGCCCCTAACCTTCTTCCAACCATCTCTAACACCGGTTAGCATTGCACGTCGTGGTAATCGGTGTTCGGGCATACGTAACACGTGACCCAACCATCCCAGTCGATGAAGATTAACAAACTCGTCAACTGATTTACCATCATTCCCTAATACCCTGCGTCTAACCCTACTATTACTTACCCGGTGATCCCAGCAGACGCCAGTAATATTTCTAAGGCATCTGTGGTCAAATACTAGTAGCTTACGAGTGTCATCTACTCTTAATGGCCATGTTTCGCTGCCGTAAATCAAAACAGAACGGACTGCCGCGCAGTATACTCATCCTTTTATTGATAGACGGATATCTCGCCTTCGCCAAAGGTGAAGATAACAGTGATATTAGTGTATATCTCAGGTAGTTATTATATGATAGAAGAGATAGACAGTTTAAAGGTATATTATAAATAATCAATAATTATTGATTTGAATTCACTATGTTGTAATGAAGGAAATATCTCTTACATAGTCATTACACAACTAAAGAATCATCATTTGTAAATTTACATGGTTTAAAATTGTTTTGTAGAATATAATTGCAATATTGAACAAACTTAAGGTTAGTAATTCTACATTTCATGTATCAGTCAGTTACAACGTACGACCACGCACATATATGCATCGGTCCAAGTTGCCATACCTCATTAGCACAACAAGATCAACACCAAATTCATAGAAGTCGTTACTTCAATGGCAGTAATATATAAAAGAAAGAGTGCATGTATGGCCATAGTACAGGAGGAAAGAATTAGTTCGTAGAAAGAAAGATATCAAGCAATTTTAATCTCAGAGTTTAAGGGAAGACAGAGAATAACGCCACTATGATCGATTCTGAGCCATGTCATCCAGAGTCTCCAACTATTGATTACGATAGTCTGCATCTATCAGCATGGCTAAGAGTAGAACTTAGCGACTTCAAGGATTGATGCCACGTTGTAGTTTGGCCGCTCCTAACTACATTTCATGTATACTTTAGTTAGAATCTTTAGTGTAGATTCTACACTTGGAGTATAGAGATAAATTTATGTCTTTACAGGCTTTGTTTAAGATTGCTTAATGAGTATTTAAAGAAAAAAGTGAATAACGCATTTACGAAATCCATCGTCTAGTAATCGGAAGACTTGATTATTCAAGAATACAAAACATTTTTTTAAGTCGTGTTACACCAAGTGATTGAATAAAAGTATACCGGTTCGATTTATTGTATTATCAGGATTATAATGATCATCATTGTCATTAACTGTTATAATCAAAGCCTATTCATGGCTAAACTTAGTATTAAACGGTTCCATAAAAGATTATTAACATCCAACATAACATCAGAATCGTCGATATATATGGACATAGATATATATATCAAATTGGACTTTTTCTCAAAAACTCCACCTGGAGACCCTCTGGGGTTACTGCCGATCGTAAACTCGGATAAAAGAGGATGATTGGGTATAGGGGGTTAGCTAACCCATCTCGTAGAAAATTAACTTTTTCTCAAAGAAATATATCAATGATTAACTTACTAATTTAGATGGATTATAAATTAATAATACTTGACTAATTGATGCAGGTGGTAGAAATGTTGTATAAGATGGAAGATTTTGTCCAGATGCAATAAGTTGTCGTATTTTAAAAGGCTACAAGAGTAAATAGAATCAATACAAGTTAGTATCTATTTGTTCAACTTAGCATAGCAAATTTTCAATTGAAACTATAGAAAAGAATTTACTTGAAATACAGTGCAAAAATCATCCGATTACAATTGACTTGATCAATGTTTTAGTAAAATCTAAGAACCATACCATAAATACTTCATTTACAAAATGTCAATTAATTGTCCTAGACTTCATTGTTCCTTTGTTTCTGATAAGTCTTGTTAATTTGAACACTTTATTCGGTTGCTAAGCTATTCTGGTAACCCTCAAGCTAGAACTACGCAGAGACCTGAACTCAAGAGAAAAGGCGCAAAATAAGCGAAAACAGTTTACCCAAAGGGTTCATTTTTGTACAGAAAAACACGGGTATTTATAAATGTTAACATTTGTTAAATCAACATCATATTTTGGCCAATCCGCTAAAAAATATATTATGCTACTGATCAATAGCAGCACGCCGCGTTGATATTCTAGAAAACACCATCATGCTCTGATTGGCTAGGACTTTTCGGCTCCGTTGCAGTTCTTGGAAAGCCGACTAAACAGTTTCCATAGTAATCGTTCTCTGTTCTCGTTCTCTTTCCTTCGACCATTTTTAACTTCCGGCCACTAGGCTTTTTACTTTCGATTGATGATATATACTACTTATATCTATCGACATCAGTAGCATACACCACAGTAGTAGTGTACTTACCCATTGTATGTTTGTAAACATGTGTTAAGTTAGATTCGTTTATTCACCACGTACTTATGTATGAGCCACATTCGAAGTATGAGAGCTAATAATACTACTTGGTTGCTTAAACTCAAGTGAGTGAGACATGGTTCGAACCTAAAACTTAGTGGTTGAAATTCGATTGTTTTTTAAAATAATATGTGTATTGGTGAACGATGATAAATTGCATTTTTATTTTTGACATACATTTACTTGTGTTTCTTGTGAAATTTATACGAAAACAATACACCTTTTTCGAAGGTTTAATAAACATTATAGAAGAATATGGTATTTCATGTCTAACAACGATGTAAAACGTAAACATATAAAATCATCGTAAAATATCCTGATATCAAATTAACAGAATAGCTAATCAAAGAAAACAAGACATAATTGGCTTTTAAAATATAAATCATCATAGTCATAAACATCATAATCAGAAAACGAGAAAACAGTTGTTTCGTGTGTGCGACACAAATTGTTACTAATAATTTTCCATCATTGAATCGAGTCATCATACTGACACCACAAACAGGATATGTTTATATCTTCCAGCACGACTTCATTCGACAGTCATTAATTTCATGGATTGATGTCACATATTTGTTGGACTGTTCCTAGTATTCCAGTTTACCTTACATGAGATATCAACAGGTTTAAGTATTTATTTATTTATTTAAACACAAAAATTAGTGCAAACATTCACAAAAATATAGATGCATCACACAAATTATCGAATTTTTGTTTAGGCTGAAATACTGTGCCCAAACAGGAACAGGTGGTTTTTTTAGGGGGCGATTCCCCGATTATTTGACCTAGAAATCTTATCCACAAGACAGTGGAGCAACGTTAGGAGATGCAGTCACATGGTAGCCAGCGACCAACAATAGATTCATATGCCATTAGTTCCCTCAGAGTCCTGGAGTCTATGTGCACTGCTGATTTAGAGTCGGGGTTTCCTAACTTGTCTAGGTAGATCCTCTGTGGCAATCAGCCCGGTTTCAGTGCCGGACATTTGCTTTCCGTCCTCTCAATTTCGTAAACAACATCTGTCGCGAGAAGACATTGAATAGGACATCCTTGGCAGTAACTGTATACGCGAGGTCGTGTGAGAGCATTTCAAAAGAGAGAGAGGAATCTCCCCACACTCAGGCGTACCAGTGTATTTGGGGTTCAAGTATACTATCATCTGATGTTGTTTGATGTGAACAACTTACATTCTTTTTCGTAAGCATTATGAGAGTGATGGATCAGTCTCTAATCACTAGTTTCAATTTAAAGGCCAATATATTCATATTCATGCCCCCCCCCAAATGCTGAGAGTGGGGAGAGTCAGCTCTTCTGCTCTAAATGCTCTAACATGGCCACATGCATACAACCACTGCCAGGGAAGTCCTACTCCTTGCCTTCTCGCACCACAGAGGTTGTTTACGAACTTGAGGGGACGAAAAACGAATGTCCGGTGCTTTAACCGGGTTGGTGGACACGAAGAGTTCACCTAGAGGATTTGGAAAACCCTGATTCCAAACTAATGGTGTACATGAACTCCAGTATCCTGCAGGGACAAATGGCGTATGAACCAATCGTAGATCACCGGCTACCATGGGACTGCATCTCCTTATGACGCTCCACTGCCTTGTGAATCAAACCTTTAGGTCAAAGGTACTGTTATTTTAAGTATGAGTTAAAGTGTATTCATAAAATGGTAATTTTGATTGATTTAGTTAGTTAGTTAGTTAGCAATCAACGAATTTTTTCATTCAATTCACATAGTAACCTTTAAAAAAAGAAACAAATGAACATGAGATAAAGTAAAAGTGATGATATGTTAAGGTTATCAAATTCGATAGTGTTGAATTTTCTGAAATGGATAGTTCATTGTTGTTTTGAACAACATGAGAGCTTATTATAGGTAGAAGTGAGTTTGTTTGTTTGTTTGTTTAAAAACAAGAGTGAATATTGTCCAGTCATTCAACTATATCCTTCATATGATACAACATACCTAAAATTGTTTAGATGAAGTTATAAATCTTCATCATCAGATATCCATACTAACTATAGGACTAACAGTGAACATGAAATGTTGCATACAAATTATAAACAATAATTATTATTTAATCATTTATTTATTTAAAAACATAAACATTGGTACAAGGAGACACCAAACAGATATGCTCCACATAAATCATTCGGTTTATATGAGGGCTGGGATACTGATCGGGTGCCCAGACCGAAGTGGGTGGTTTTCTTAGGAGGCCACACCCGGAGCCTTTGATCTAAAAGCCTAATCCACAACGCAGTGGAGCAACGTCAAGAAATGCAGTCCCAACGATTAGTTCATACGCCATTTATTTCCTTAGGATCCAAGACCTCATGTATATCATTGGTTTGGAATCAGGGTTTTCCAAATCCCTTAGGTGGATACTCCATATCGACCAACCCGGTTAAAGCGTCGGACAATAACAATAATAATAATAATAGTGTTTATTAATAATCTCACCTTTTCAACACCAAATCTAACATTGATTTCAGTAATGGGTAAAACATTTCGACTAGATATAACAGCAACAAAAACCATCACTTCAGGATGTGGTTTATTATTAGCGTAATGTAGTGTTAATTGTATGTTATAAGTATTATCATTACTGTCATTCTCTTGTGATATATCAGTTGGATAAAGTGTCAATGGTGTTTTATGTATTGAATGAGGTTGAACAGAAGAAAGTTGAATATCAAATGATTTAAGATCAATTACACTTTGTGTTGTAACTTCTGATGGTGTTACTTCTTCCACTTTGTGATTATTACTGGTGGGAGTGTTATTCATGCTTACAACTACGTCACTAATACATAGGGATGTGTTATCATCATCATCATCACCATCGGGTTTTACTTTACTTGGAGAATTATTTGCTAGTAATATTGATAGATTTGTATCTGTCAAAGCATTTGTTCTATGTAGATATGAAAGAAACGTAAATAGAATATTAAAACTACATAAAAAAATCCATCATGTAAATATATTATTTTTTCCGAAATGATTTGTGATGTAATTACTTACGCCTATTACTCTTCGTGGAGGAGCATAGGCTATCCACAATCACTCTCCATTCAACCCTGTCCTAGGCAATCCTTTCTAGCTCTTTCCAGTTATTATTCATCTTTTTCATATCTGCTTCTATTTCCCTACCTAATATGTTCTTTGGCCTTCCACTTTTCTGCTTCCCTTCACGATTCGAAGTTAGGACTTGCCTCGTGATGCAGTTTAGTGACTTTCGTAATGTATGTCTTATCCATCGTTTTTCCTAATCTCCTCATTAGTTGGAAGATGGTTTGTTCTCTCCCACATTAGGCTGTTGCTGATGGTATCTAGCCAATGTAGACAATTATTTATAAATACTTGTACCTTCTTGATGATGGTTGTGGTAGTAGTTCTCCAAGTTTGAGCTTCGTACAGTAGAACTTTCTTGACGTTCGTATTGAAGAGATTTTTGACTTGGAAACAATTAATTATCATCGATTGATATTAGTTACAGAAATATTGATAACCAAGGGACACTTATTATCAATCTTATTAGATGATCTTTGTGCTACACATCATCAATTGAATGGATATATATATATGGATTGACTCAGTGATCTTGATATATCATGCACACAGTGAAGTCTGAAAGTTCTCAACTCGATACTGCGTAGAGTAGTAGTAGCACAGTTTGTGTAAACACTACTTGGAAGACATGAGCATACGAATACCAACAATTTACTCAGTCTTCCTGCTCTTAAATATCTTAAAGTAGTACAAATCAAACTATTATTCAGTTTATTCTCATATTTATTAGTAGATCGACATTTAACCCGAATCACATGTGGATTAGTTTTTTTTAAAACCGAACAAGCTTTTTTTGTCCATGCTAACAGATCCGACCAAACCCCCAAAGAATCAGAGCTGATGAGACTACAAACGCAATTGAACCAGTTAAACCGCTTGATAAATTTGCTTCCTAAGGTCATATTCGACATCGATAAATGTCATTCTCGAAATAACACTTTGTAATTGGTGGAAAAGTAAATCATTGCAAATACTCTAATAATCCTCCATGAAATAATCAAAAGATTACGGATCACCAAAATAGAAATACATCATTAGAATTACAATAACATGAAAATCAGATCGCTAAATAAAGGATTAACTATGAATAGGTGAGGTTTGATTTGATGAAAGAGGTCAGTGCAAAAAGAGTTGCATTACCACAAATCATACAAAGACTTCTCTCAATGTAAGGTGACAATATTTATTCATCAATTGTTTGTTCGGAAAATTTTGATTCAGCCTCTTTGTCGCTTTGTAGTACATCACCATCCATTTACACATGAATGGTCATCATCCAGGAAATAATAAAAAAGGATTTCTACAAATAGATAAAAACGCAACGAGCAACACTTACTTTGATAAGTTAAGCATTTGACGACTCAAACAATCTAGTTCACTGAAGACGTTGGGATTGGAATTTACATAAGATCCATGTTCAGGAGACAAGGATTGTTTCGAAGTTTTGGAGTCTACAGAACTGAATACTGATGGGTAAAGCGTTGACGAAGTAGAGAGTACTGGGAGGAAAGAGAAAAGTAAAGATTAAGAATTCTTATTAGTGTTAGTAGTAGTATAGTTCATTGAAATAATAATTAGCAAATGAAATTATGAAACATCATTCCATTTGAATATTATCAATATAAAAAAGTGATACGCATTAGAAACCAGTAAGAATTAGATATCCATCTCGTCCTCTTATAATACTCTAAAGCACAAAACTTGCAACTCAATTCCCGACATGCCCGAAAGTGTTTCCAATGGATAGAATAACCAAAAATGTTACGGTACAAAAATATCATATATTATGGTTTCTGACAATGAAGAACAACTTCATTTACAATCGGTTTAAGAAATCCTATGGAGTAAACAACATCATTTATGTCAGGTCCCATGTAATCCTATATGAATAGCTATCTGTTATGACTGAAATAGAAATTGATGTCATTCGACTAATGGAATAGAGAAAAGAGGATAGATGATAATTTATGATACACCAAAAACAAATCAATAACATCTTAGTCCCATAGGAACTTTGTCGCTCAGTGGTAATGCCTCAAACTGTATCTTAGAGATATAGGTTCGAATTCCACCCGGAGAGTTAGCCTCCTTAATATTCCAGGTAAGTCTATGTAATGAGTGCTAACTAGCATGAAACCTAGTTCCAAGGTTTTCTTTTCACTATGTTCCACCACTTAACAAACCAACAACACATCATGAATATAATCTTTTCTATATGATTAATAGTTCGAATTTAAATAAATTTAAACAAGTACCATTTACAACTGCTTAATATCAATAACTTACTGGATGAAAACAATTTATAAGTTTCATAAGATCGAAATTTTACAACTAACATGAGTAACTGAATACTGCAATTATATTGTTGTCAATAATAATAATAATAATAATAATAACAGCTGTTGGTACATAGCATAGTACCATTCAATTAAAATAGTTTCGCAGTAAATTATTAACCCATTCACAGTGTTTCTTATTTTTATTTATTTAAACATATAAACATTGGTACAAGGAGGCACCAAATAGATATGCGCCACATAAACCATTCGATTTGTGTGAGAGGTGATTTTCTTAGGTGGCCACACTCGGAGCTTTCAACCTAATGGTTTGATCTACATGACAGTGGAACAACGTCAGGAGATGCAGTCCCATGATAGCCGGTGAACAACGATTGGTTCATACACCATTTATTCCTTCAGAATACTGGAGCCCATGTACACCATTGGTTTAGAATCAAGGTTTTCTTACTTCCCAGGGTGGATCCTCCGTACCCACCACCAGTTAAAGCACCGGACATTCGTTTTTCATCCTTTCAATTTCGTAAACACCCCCGCCACGAGAAGGCAATGAGTAGGACTTCCATGGCAGTGGTTGTATGCATGTGGCCATATGAGAGCATTAGAAACATCTGCAAAATTATGATAGATTCTAATCGACCTCACACAAAATCTCCAAACAATGATTATGATAACCATGTGGATCCCAACACGGTAGTCACTACCCACATACATGGCTCGGTCCAATAGATTTTATGAACTGATGCTTTAATTTGACCCCCACTAGCTTTCTTCCGACCTACTCCGACACCATTAAAATACAGCGCATCGAGGCGGTTGAGCATAAATAACACAAACCTCAGTCACCTCTCAATGAATAAAACTTCACTACCTGATTAATCGATTCGAAATAAAAGGATACTAAAAAGAGTAAAAATATTAAAGAGACTTACCTGTTGACCCAGAAGTCGTCGTCGTAGTAGTAGTAGAAGTATTAGTAGCATTTGTAGAAAAAATATCCTGTAAGTCATCATAGTTTGATTTTTTCCTAATACCAGGATTATTACCAATAAAATTGTTACTATTATTATTACTACTGTTTAATGAATATTTTGGTTCAATTGGACGCGATACTTGATTACATGACGAATTATGAAGATGATTAACAAGAAATGAATTTGAAGTATTCAATAATAAAACATCTGGAGAGTATAGATTAGCATTAGACGATGGGATAGGTGTGATTGAATCATCACATAAGCCTAAATTCATTAAATCTTGTGTTAAAAGATCAGTAATATGATTAGATGATGACAATTGATTTTCATTTGATGATAATTGAGAAGAAGAAGAATTATCCTTAGTTATAGATGATGATTTTGATGAGGATAATGACTTTTGTTTGGCTATTTTTTGTTCATAATTTGCTAAAACTTCACTAGCTTTGTCACATATTTGACCAATTTCAGCTAAAAAAAATTTATAACCGAGAAAAAAAAGATATAAATGTAAAAATACATATACCATTATTAAGACTGATAACTAATTATTTTTCAGTCAGTCAGTCAGTCAGTAACAACGTAGAACTTCGTACGTACGTACATCAGTTCGAGTTGTCATGCCACATTAGCACAGAGATGCAGTTGTCGATTCAAATCCCGTAGTGATAGAGGGTAATAAGAGTCTAAGCAGTAATTGGAAAGATTAAGGTTTGAAGATGTTATTCAAGGAGTATAATCCAGTGAAACAATTGAAGCTAGAACATCATGAAAAACCTGAACAGCCGTTTCGTCTTGATGTGAGACTCCTCAGAAGTGTGCATCAACGATCCCGCCTCGCGAGACTTTAACCCAGAACCTATTGGTTTCCATAGTGGTCTAGCTTCAATTAACTCATGATATCAACTATTAAAATTATTGTTTACTTATTTCGTTAACCATATAAACATTGGTACAAAAAGGCACCAAATATACATGTGCGACACTTCATCATTTAATTTTTGTAAAGGCTGGAATACTGCCCGGGCGCCCGAATCGGAGCAGGTAAGCATAAATTAACCAGTTGAATTGAGAAATACTAACAGAAGTAGTTGGTAATAATTATAAAATGATGTGGAAAATAAACCTTTATCAAATAAGGACAAATCATCGATCAATCCTTTGAACATACAGTTATGATATCAGATGGAAGAGCTTAAAAGGAACGTATATGAGTTACAAGAAT
Organism: Schistosoma guineensis; assembly: GCA_944470375.2. Taxonomy (NCBI): domain Eukaryota; kingdom Metazoa; phylum Platyhelminthes; class Trematoda; order Strigeidida; family Schistosomatidae; genus Schistosoma; species Schistosoma guineensis. Next base: position 24,738,209 of record OX103895.1, read on the forward strand.
TGATATGTGTTAATAAAAATAAATATAATTGGTTACTGAGTATGGATAAACAGTCAGGTAGCTTACTGACGATTAAATATGTGATTTCCTTTCCTCCTGTTGACTTCTATTCCGGAATTACTGAGAGCGACTGCTTGTGATTGTGTGGAATAAAGTATTATCTAGTCCATATGGTGGTTCTTTATTTCGGTCGTGAATCGGGTATCTGATATAACCTAATCTATTCTCTGTATAAAGGATCTTTCAAGTATCCAATCTTTTGATAGTATAAACTCGGTCACTTAAACCAGTCTTATTGAGTTATAGTCGCATTATAATAGTGGCGTAGTATATTGTGGTGACAAAAATATTTTATTCCAACCGTTGTATCAGATACACCCACTAGTTGTTCATCATCTAATTGTGATCTAAATGAAACGACAATTATCAAAATGATAACTGACTGTTTTAAGCATTATTATCTAATCAGCTAATCAGTCTTCAATCAATTGAATTACATATTAGAACTATGGTTCGTCTACTTTGGTTTAACTAACCCGACAGTATTGCCATAATAACTTGTAGTACGAAATTAAATTGGAAACTTGTAGATACTTTGATGGAGTTCGGTTCACTGAGCTGGATGGTTTGGTTGTGGAGCTTTCATCGTTCCTCTGAACGACATCATCGGCACAAACTCCAGGGATATATATACATAATTTATGTGTATTAACTCATCAACTCAACAAATCTATTTATCTAAACACATAAACATTGGTACAAGGAGGCACCAAATAGATATGCGCCACGTAAATCATTCGATTTGGGTGTGGGCTGGGATACTACCCGGGTGCCCAAATCAAAGCAGGTGGTCTTTTTAAGGGGATTACACTGGGAGCCTTTGACCTAAAGGTCTAATCCACAAGGCAGTGGAACAAAGTCAAGAGATGTAGTCACGTGGTAGCCGGTGATCAACTACTGGTTCATACTCTATTTGTTCCCTCAGGATTCTGGAGCCCATGTGCACCATTAGTTCGAAATCAGAGTTTTCCAGCTCCCTTAGATGAATCCTCCATATCCACCAACTCGGTTAAAGCACCGGATATTCGCTTCTCATCTTCTCAATTTTGTAAAAAACACCCGTGGTACGAGAAAGCATTGAGTATGACCTTCCTGATAATGGTTGTAGGCATGTGGCCATGTGAGAGCATTTCGACAGGATGAGCTGACTCTCCCCACTCTCAGCTGTACCAGGGCATTCGACTACATCAACTCAATAGATTTAGATGAGTTAACGACCCAATAATTCATATGAATGTAAAACTATTTCCTAAATACAACTTAAAATTTGACAGAATATACAGCAATCATTATTTATTCCTCAAAAAAAAATAATTTCAATTTCTATAATTTGAAGAAGAAGAGGAAGAAAAAGAAAAAGAAAAAATAAACTTACTCAAAGTTTCAATATCTTGTTCTTCATGTGTTAAAGAGAAACTATATAATAATGGACGTGCTCTACGTATATTCTGTGTCAATTCCTGTATAAGAATTAAAAATAACGATAATGATGTATATGTACGTGTGTGACAAGTTAAGGATCAATTACGAAAGAATTACATGCTAATACAATTCACTGTACTATTAAATAATATCTCTAATGATTGCTTTAGTAAGTAAGTAAGTAGTTAATACATATATGCCGGTTGTTTGGATCTTCACATTGATGTATAGGTCTGAGATTAACCAGTCTTTTCTGGTATATATCTGTCCTGTGAGGGTTTTTTCGATGTCCCCATATAATTCACAAGCATTCTACACGGAGATGGATGATGGCTAGCTACATTGAACCCACCGGACATTGTAGCAGCACAAAGATCTTCCTATAGATGTCACTCCGCCTACGACAGCAGGAATCAGGATGGCTATCAGACTAATCAAAAGTAGAAAAGTAGAAGGACCTGACAATATACTAGTTGAAGCAATGAAGTCATACATAGAAGCAACAGCAAATATGCTCCAAGTTCTATTTAGGAAGATTTGGGAGGAAGAACAAGTGCCGGCAAACTGGAAAGAAGGATACCTCACCAAGACAATAAAGAAAGGAGATTGGAGCAAGTGTGCTGACTACAGAGACATCTCATTACTATCAGTGCTATGAAACATTTACAACAGAGTGTTGGTGAAAAGAATGAAAGATTAGGTAGACGCCCAGCTTCGAGACCAGTGAGCTAAATTCCATGAGGATCGATAACGTGCCGACAAAATCACCCCACAATGGGTCATCGTTAAATGTTCGATTAAATGGAACTCGTCACTATACATTAACTTCATTGACTGTGAGGTGTTTTACAGTATGGATATAATAACCCTAAATAAACTTCTTCGACAATATACTATAACTGGGAAGATTGTTAATATCATAAAGAATTCTTATGACCGAATATACTCAAAGTGGTGCATAAAGAACAGCTGACAGACATTCCAAGTAAGGACCGGAGTCAAACAAAGCTGTTTTCTCTCTTTCATTCTTTTGGTAGTTGACTGGATTATGAAGACCTCCACATCTCAAGAGAAGTATGGAATACAATGGACAGGTTGGACGCAACTAAACGATTTGGAGTTTGCAAGTGGCCTAGCTCTTCTATCCCATACACATAAACAAGTGCACACGAAGACAGCCAGTGTAGCAGCACCTTTTATCTGCAGCAGTAGGTCTCGACAAGGGAAAAAGCAAGATCTTCAAATAGAACACCACGAGCACCAATCCAATCACAGTTGATGGAGAAGCTCTGGAAAAGGTTGAAAATTTCACGTGCCTGGTCATTATTATCTATGAACGAGGAAGATATGATGCAAATGCGAATGAAAGGACAGCATTCCTACAGTTGAACAACATATGGAACTCGAAATAACTATCAACCAATATCAAAGTCACAATCTTTAATACAAACGTCAAGACAGTTCTACTGTACGGAGAAGAAACTTGCAGAACGACTACCACACCATCATCAAAAAAGACGAGTATTTTTAAGAAATGTCTATGCAAGATACTGAATTTCCGTTGACCGGATACCATCAGCAACAGTCTGTTGTGGGAGAGAGAAAATCAGCTTTCAGCTGAAGAGGAAATTAGGAAAATATAATATTACTATATAAGACTACCCATAATCTAGCTATTATGAAACATCAAGATAAGAGGTAGCCGTGCACTTATAACATAGATCTAGATCATCTCAGTCAATTTACGATGATCATCATTTATTTTCATACAGTTTTTTTAATAGGTAGGGGAAAAAACAAGGAAACAACCGACAAAGGGTCTAAGTAAGCTTCAAATTAACTACTCATTCCACCTTTAGGAAGATATTATTCTAGCCAACGGTCATGAAATAATCAGTCATTTCTTGAAATACATTCAATGAATTTATAATTGGTGTACTATGAAAGTTCATAAGTAAAAAACATATAGATTAATTACTTACACTCATCAATTCTAATTCAGCCTCAGTACTTTCACCTAATAAATATGTCCCAATCATTTCTTCTAATAATATTGTATTGTTCCTTAAAGCTTCCATTTCACTAGTTCTTTGACTTACTTTTTCCATACGTACTTGATCCTTTAAAATAAGTGTGTAATAGACACATAAATAAATAAATAGATACTTTCAACAAATGGTGAAATCAATGTAAATAATTCCACAAAATAAGAAAACACTATTTGCCTACTGATTTAATTTATGAGTAGTTAATGAACGTCAATAACAACAAAATGTACGGTTCGTTAGAGCAATGAGAAATTCCTGAAAAGATCAATTACATTTCACAACAAACTGTTTAGTTACATAATTTACTAATTAGTCAGTCACTATCAACACTGAACTGGATAGAAGATTATGGGTTGGTACAGGTCCCCTACTTCATAGATATTAGTATAATAATAAGTGATCTTCGATATTTAGAACACTAAATCAGTCAGTCAGTCAGCCAGCTACAACGTAGGACCAGGCACATATATACATCGGTCCAAGTTGCCATACCTCATTAACACAACAAGATCAACACCAAATTCATAAAAGTAGTTAATTCAGAGGTGGTAATATATAAAAGAAAGATTGCAATAAGGATATAGTACAGGAAGAAATTAGTTCGTAAAAAAGAAAGATATGAAGCAATTTTAATCTCAGAGGTTAGAGGAAGACAGAGAATGTATACACTGACGCCATTGTGATCGATTCTGAGCCATGTCATCCAGAGTCTCCAACTATTGATTACGATAGTCACGTGGACCCCAACCAAGTAATCTGCATCTACCAAACTGGCTAACACTAGAAGTTAGTGACTTCAAGGACTAATGCCACGTTGTGGTTTGGCCTCCTCTAACATTCTTCCGACCATCCTCTAACAATAGTCAGCATTGCGCGTCGTGCTAGTCGGTGTTCAGGTACATGTAACACGTGACCGAACCATCCCAGTCGATGAAGATTCATAACCTCATCAACTGATTTACCATCATTTCCTAATACCTAGCGTCTAACCTCACTATTACTTACCCGGTGATCCCAGCAGACGCCAGCAATATTTCTAAGGCATCTGTGGTCAAATACTAGTAGCTTACGAGTATCTTCTACTCTTAATGGCCATGCTTCGCTATCCTTAGTTCAGGTGTTGACGCAGACCAGTCCTGAAGCAGCAGCTTGCATTTAGAGGGAGAGAAGCGCATTCCAAACATTCTGGCATTGTTGCTTAGTGCTACCAAAAGACTGCATTTTATCAGCGTCTTCACGAAACAGGACTATATCATCTGCGTATTCTAAGTCGATCAATGTAACATCACTAGTTATCTTGATCACTGAGTTATCTTGTATTACTCGATCATACACTATTTGAGTGATTTAATCGATTAAATGTAGTTGTACGACAAGTAACGAGAAACAAATAGATACTTTGACATCATCACTTTAACGAAGCAAAAATTTATAGATCAATCTCCAAATTCATTTTCATTTGAACTAATAAGGATATATGATGTAAATTGTTACAAATTGTCACATAAGAACTATTTTGAATCGCAATTAGGATTAATAACTTTGACCCGGCTACTAGACATAAGTGATGATGATATTACATACAGGTCAGACAGAGTCAACAATAATGTACTCAATAAAAAATTATATTAAGTAAGAATACAATATACATGTAAGCGCTTTACATATCAGTATACACTCTCCAGAAAAGAGTTGATTGATAATGCTATGAGTGTTTATCAACTGGAGAGGTATATATATATGTATATGGATAACTACCGCGTTACTCCTAAATTACAGTACTGTCTACTACAGAAGTAGGTTCAGAAAAGGATAAAAGAGGTGAAACTAGGATACGACATGAGTTCACCAAATCATTAATTAAAGGTCTAAGCCATGTGTCAGTACATTTAGGTATCCTATTTCAGTTTTGAGCAATAGCTGTAATCTGTGTTGAAGGTTTTATGTGACATGATTCTGTATTAAAAACAATCATGAGAGTCAAGCTTGACAGACTATTTTCTAGAATTGTTCAGCTTTTGATAATCGTAAATTTTCGAGTTTAGAAACCGGTTAACAAGTTGGTATCACATGAGTTATGTATATGAGGCTTTACCAATATTATCAAAACCTCCATTCAAATGATTTACATTCATATATTAAGTGAATGGAATGGTATCATCTTATTCCAAAAATCGAAATACCCATCTTTCTTTTAATACAATGAAATTAAAATAAGTAGACTATTCATATCAACGAACTCACTTCTTCAACTATACTCTTGATAAGCGCATTCGCTTCACGTAGATCAGCTGGATTACGACTACGAAGTAATTGGGTTAAACGCTAAAAAAAAAGAAGTTTAAAAGTCATTTTATTTAGTTATAAATTTAAGCGTAGTAAATTGATTCAATCATTTGATTCTTAATTGTTAGGTTGTAAATATGAATCACGCTAAATCTATTTCATTTTTGAGCACTCAAATTGGTGTCAATAAACTTCGCAAAACATTAGTTAATACGATACTTGACTAATTGGAAATGTGTCAACTTCATAAGTCTAAAACATGACTGGACTATTCCCGATTAAATACACATTCACAAGCGTTATTATTATTATTATGGAATTAAATGGTTTTATGTTTTAGAATGATAAGTTTTATTCTAACAATGAAAGTGGAGGTGAGAACTAACAACTATCGAAAACAAGGGCTATAGATTTTGGACAACCATTAAAAGAGCTGACCAATACACAGTTCAATAATATTATATACAAATATAACTCAATGAAGAAAAAACTAATCAATGAACTATCTATGGGAGATATCGTTACTTTCAGTCAAAGAGATATTATGATAGAAATTCTATTATGATAGCAGAGAATGAAACAGTAGTGCAAAAGTTTTAGCAACCATTATGAGAACAGTGTCAGACAATCAGCTACAATATAGGATCAGGCACATATATGTATCGGTCCAAGTTGACACGCTTCACTAGCACAAAAAGATGAACACAAAATTCATAGAAGCAGTTAATTCAATGGTAGAAATGTAAAATATAGATTGCATATGAGGATATAAAACAGGAAGAAGGGATTAGTTCGTAGAAAGATAGATATAAAACAATTTTAATCTCAGAGGTTAGAGGAAGACAGAGAATGTATACACTGACGCCATTGTGATCGATTCTGAGCCATGTCATCCAGAGTCTCCAACTATTGATTACGATAGTCACGTGGACCCCAACCAAGTAATCTGCATCTACCAAACTGGCTAACACTACAAGTTAGTGACTTCAAGGACTAATGCCACGTTGTGGTTTGGCCGCCTCTAACATTCTTTCAACCGTCCCCACCATTCATCAGTATTGCGCGTCGTGCTAGTCGGTGTTCAGGCATACGTAACACGTGATCGAACCATATTAATCGATGAAGATTTACAACCTCATCAATTGATTTACCATTATTCAATATGGAAACTCAAAACCAGGTGAATTGAATATTGAGTTATTGAAACATCTATTTTTTCTGGTTGAAAAATATGGTTATATATCTGCTTATTACTTTGGAAACAATTTAATAAATGTTTCGTCACATGTTGTAAAACCTACATGAGAACTAAATATTTAACATATTTTATTATCCTGATAGTTGTGGGATTTTTTTTCAACTCAATCAAAAGATCATTGTGGAGAAGAAGAAGATTGTAAGAAATAAAACAAATCCCGCAAGACTTATCGATTTTCAATGTAAGCAAAATCAAAAAGAGGGTTGAACAGTAGACAAACTAGGGATGGAACAATTGTGCCAAGGTTGTATTTGGTTTAGTAATATGTGAAAATTTCTTTTTTTATGTGAGCCGTATTTTCCAATCTAAATAATTACCTTCAAAAGAAAAGGTTTACCTCAGTATTTTTGAGAAAAAATTAGCCTACATTTCGCGCTAGTAAGACGGTTTCAGTCGGAAGAAGGAAGAAAGGCACGGTATTTATTAAATTGAAGAATATATAAAACAAGTTAAAGGTCCCACCGTCTAACTAATGTTGCCAAAGTAGGATCGTTTTGTAGGCGGAGGTGGTATCAAGTCCAAAAACTAGGCTTAACAGTCATGTCTTGATTAACCAGGAAATGAGCAAACTATAAGCTCATTTCCTCCGACCAGTCGACATTTCATTATGTTTATTTTGGGCTTGTTTTCTGTACAGAAGTACGTTATTTCATTGTAGAAAAACCTATTCATCTGGCTAATGATTTTGATCGTAACATCAAAATATTCAAAGCTTTAAGTAAGTGATACGGCCCGTAAGCAGCCATCACTCGGTCACATCACATTATTGTGCTTATCTATCGATTACCATTCTAGTCATTAGCTTTAAAAATCGAACTTTTTGTCATTTTAGTTATTAAAAGCTTCCACCATGACAACTTTTTTTCACAAATAACACTTACCTCTGATTTTTTGTTACGTTCAAAAATATTTTGCCTATTTTCAGCGGCTGAAGAGCCTGAGCGACAAATCTGCAAGCAAAGAGAACGAAACGAAAATATTACATAAGTAAAAAAGAGATAATGTACCGTACGTTACTCTTTATATTAGAAATAAAGTGTCACTAGACGCTTAAATGCAGCTTGGGAACAGGTAATCTAATAAAACCAAGCAAGTTTTGATCCTGGCTACGGATCTGTTGACCAAACCTTTACCCATAGGTAGATCCTAGAAAACAGATGCCGCCGTCCAAATGTAATCATATTCCCCCACCTAGAGACAGCATTCAACTCTGTTGGCTGAGGAGTCCTGGTACGACGGATATAAGCCTGTAAGAATTTTACTCAAATACTATTCGTCGACTGAGATTTTGTGACGAAGAGTAATTTGAAATAGCCACATCATGTGGTATATGCCAGGGTAGCTCACTATCTCCACTTTTAGTTAATTCTGTTATACATATTATGCCATAAATTATCGACTCAAAAATCCAATTAATTGGTTTATGATACCTAACACCTAACCAGTTCTCGTGTCACTCAAATAAATCGATTCAAAATACGAGTCGTGAAGTCATATCTGATACAAATATATACCGGTTCTAACCTTTACAAATCTCACAATCATCTCACAGTTACAAGTCAAAGGAGGTAAAGTAATGACGTCAGAAGTAGTTGTAAACTAAAAATAAACAGAAATATATTGGGAAAAACAAATGAAATTGGAGCACGGAAAATATGAAGTCATCCAATGTCTGGCGCTTTAATCCGGCCGGTGGACACTGTGAGTTCATCTAGGGGAGTTGAGAAACTCTGATTCCGAACCAATGGTGAACATGGGCTCCGGTATCCTGAAGGAACAAATGGCGTATGAACCAATTGTTGGTCACCGGCTACCATGGGACTGCATCTCCTCAAGATGCTCCACTGCCTTGTGGGTCAGACCTTTAGGTCAAAGGCTCCGAGTGTGGTCCCCTTAAGAAAACCACCGGCTTTGATTCGGGCACCCGGGCAGTATCACAGCCCACACATAAATTAGAATGAAATGAAAATATTTAATAGAAATTCTATTGTTGTTTCAATTAAAATTCATACAACTCATAACCATTTGATAACATTATTTTTTTATTTTTTATATACTACGTCACTTATATACTCTCTTCTATTTCCACCCTTTGTATCCTTATTTTTCAACTTATACAGCAGCTCGCCTATGGTGGAAACTCTTTAGACGACTCTGTGTTCGATCATCGTTGTCTCCGAAGGATTGCTGACATCCAGTGGCAACACCATGTTAGTAATGCAGTGGTTCGGCATCGTGTGTTTGGGCGCAGAGAGAATAATACAATTGGTGTCACCATCTCGAAACACCGACTTCAGTGGCTTGGATATGTTCTATGAATGTCGTCCCAGAGGATTCCATGTCGTGCATTATTTGCCGACTCTGAGACTGGTTGGAAAAAGTGGAGAGGTGGTCAGTGTATGACATGGTGTTGTAGTATGAAAGAAAGCTGCTGGCTTCTATTGGTCCTTCTCAACTCCCTGGGTGGGTTCCGAGAGACGGTGCAACACAGTGGCTAGAGACGTTATCAGGTATGGCTCAGAATAGAAACCAGTGTTGATCCTGCAGTAACCTTCGTTTACTTTCTTTATAAAAAGTGGTTGTATCTTCCTTAACTGAAAGATTTCTTCTGGTTGTATCTTTCCGCTTCCCCTATTATTATCATTATTATTATGACACTAACTTACACTAATCTGGTCGTTATTGTTCCTCGTGTTACGTATGCCTGAAGACCGATTACCACGACGTGCAATGCTAACCGGTGTTCGGGATGATTGAAAGAAAGTAAGGGGCGGCCAAACCAAAACGTGGCATCAGTGCCTGAAGTCACTAACTTCTAGTCTGAGCCATGTTGGTAGATGCAGACTACTTGGTTGGGGTCCGCGTGACTATCGTAACCAATGGTTGGAGACTCTTGGTGACATGGCTCAGAATCGATCACAATGGCGTCGGTGTATACACTTCCTGTCTTCCCTTAAACTAAGAGACTAAAATCGCTTCATATCTTTCTTTCTACGAACCAATTCTTTCTTCTTGTACTATATCTCTATATGCAATCTTTCTCTTACATATTACTACCTTTGACCTAACCATTGCTATGAATCCAGTGTTCATCTTGTTGTGCTGATGCGGTATGGCAACCTGGACAGATGCATATATGTGCCTGGTCCTACGTTGTAGCTGACTGACTGACTGTTCCTCTTTTTTACGCTCTTCACCTTCCTTTTTTTCTTTCCCCATTCTCATTGTTTTGTGTGGAGCATATATATTTGGTGCCTCCTTATACCAATGTTTATGTTTTCAAACAATCGAACGTTAATTCAGTTAACTAATTTACCAAGCTACAGTTCATACTGCTTAGCTTTAAGCTGGACTTCCTGTCCAATGAAGATACCCAAGAATCCAGACAGAAAAAGGTGGATCATATATTTAAATCTTAAATCCTATATGGAATAACTTGATCATGTCAAGGTTAAGATCATCTAATTAAAAGCAATCATATTGCTTAGAGAGAATCTTAAGTGAATAACGTTCAACATTATCGATAATCTTATCTCCTAGAACAGTACCATGTTGATACATGCACAAAAATTCACTAAATGACACACACACACGTCAGCTATTCCAGACAAATGTGAAATCCCATCACAATTGTCACTACTTTATACTGTTATATTGATAAGTCCTACTTATTTTAACAATAATACATCTGAATGAATGAAGAAGAAAAAGAAGGTCAATATTATTGAATTAATAAGACATAAAAACTATAAAAGTCGTCGAATATCTTACGAACAAATTGTTTGTCAAAAAAAAATCAGTTAGAATATTGTCAATAAATTAGTTCCACACCTTTACCGTACTAGTAATCATTTTACCAATTTTAAACATTTTACAAAATATTTGTTTAGGAAGATATAGTATATATAGTTTATTTTTAAAAATTGTATTTAACATATTCCTTGAAGGAAATGAACAAAGTTATTACCATGAGCAATAACAATTCGAAATATAACTGATACTTTGACAATACTTTCCAATCACCCAATTCAACGTTGAGTTGAAACTGTCATTGAGTCAGTTTTATTTAGTGCAGAATCTAGCGTATGCACTGGTATAATTTCTCTTATTACAACCCAGCTATTCCTATTGCTTGGTATTCTTGGACATCAATTTACTCGATAAGTCCCCAAATCAAAATACGGTTGAACAATCTTGCACGGAATGTGCTTTAAACCAATCTATATTCCGCTAACATACATCCATCAACCTAACTCGTCACACTGCTGAGGTTAAATTATCAAGGCGATTACTAACGTAGTAGAAGTACCAGTAGTATCAAGGATAGTAAAAAACGATTGGACAGAAAATATTATTCAGAAAAGAATGGATTCCCGGAATAAAAGGTATGAAGTAGTTTTAAAACTCAGGATCTAAAGAGTGAATACATCTGTACTCTTGAGGAAGAACCTAAGTTACATCACATTTCACCAATCATTAATTACGATAATCACGCGCAAACCAACTAAATAGTCTGAACCTAGCTAAGTGGATGCTGTTAGTAATGAAGAGATCCGGCAATGTATGTTTTGAAGCAGAAACGATAATTCAATCGGTGTCACCATCTTCAAACATCGACTACGGTGTCTTGGATATGTACTAAGAATGTCGCACATTATTTACTGACGCTGAGACTGATTGGGAAAAGTGATGTGGTCAGTGTCGGACATGCTGTCGTAGTTCAAATGACAGCTGTACAGGACTGGCTTCTGTTGATCCTTAACGACTTCCTAGTTGGGGTCCTAGAGATCGTGCAACACCGGCTTTAAATGTTATTAGAAATAGCTCAGAATAGAAGCCAGTGGTAAACCTGCTTTAACTTGTTTTTACTTTCTTCACATAAGTGAGAGGAACTTTAATTGAAATTCTTCCCGGTTGTATTTTTCCCAAATGAACTGCTTCTCTAATTATTATTATCATTTCATTCCCCTACACTAACTTCTATTCGCTTTTGTCCATTTTTCTATTTTACTGACCATCCTTTCTCTATCCCTCCACCTTGTTTTTATTGTGTGGCACATAAATTTTGGTAGCCCTTGTACCAATACTTTCGTCTGAACGAATAAATAATAGACACATATAACTGAATAATAGTAACCTACAAATATCCTAGATTCCCAATGACCATGTTACACGCTAATAAAACAGACCAGAACGAATTGCCGAGCAATAAACTCGTCTTTTGATTGACGGACAAATACTTTGATTACGCCACAAGTGGTGCACGTTGGCAAAAGTCAATCAAGCTTTCTAATTCCGCGCCACATTTTGTCAGACACTAGCCCATCTGGGCTGAAGAGACTCCCAAGATAAGTCGAGCGGTCGATAAGCCCAACTACTTCACTCCTTACCAATAATTTGAGAGCTGAGCCAGGCCGGTCATAAAACAATGTTTTACATTTGAATGGAGAGAATGAGGTCCCAAACATCCATACATTGTTGTCTCATATTGTCAAAAGACCGCATTTTTCTAGTATTCACCAGAAAACTACATCATTTGAATATTCTAAGTCAACAAGTGAATATCCTGGAAAAACATCAATACCTAAAAACCTAGATGATAGTGTTATCGCTAAAAGCATTTCTATGACGAATTCGGGTCAAGATGGGGAAAGTGAGGGTTCCCCCTGAACGCCACATGAAGTAATTACTTCTGATGACAGTTTGTGATAAGTTCTGACTAGACCAGTACTGTTTGAGTCAGTACACGGCTGAATAAACCCCCTGGACTCCACCCTTAGTAAGATAGGTGCGTAACGTTTGTTCACTGAATTATGAGTTGCAAACCACTTTGCCTATTTTGATTTAAGTATTTAGGAACTATCACCAGGCAACGCGTATTGGGGCTGAGTTAATCGCATGAAGACAGATTTCATTGCTGATGGTCGATTCCCAATACTTTGTCTCATATCACAAACAATCCAATAATTTTATATTACGATTTCAGTTTGAAAGATAGTGAATATTACCTCTGAAACGGAGTCAGTAGAAACTATCTGACTTGCAGTTATAATACCTTCTCGAACAAGCATATTGTATGCCTCAGCAAACTTCGGTTCATTTGGTGAGAAATCACGTTGCCAATTATGAAGCAACTGAGCACATTTGTTTTTTACACATGAAGATGTCTGGTCACCAAGATACTAAAAAGTAAAAAAACCAGAAGTTGTAGAAATGTGAAATGTGTACTGACTGAAATTTTAGTTATAAACAAAGGGAATTAAAAACGCAAAAGTTCGCAGTATTTAAAGCCATATAATAAAGTATAAAAGAACACATGTTAAACCAGATGATAGTTTACACTGAAAGTTAACGATAAACGAAAGTAGGGGTCGTTTATATTATCAAATATTATAACAGCACACGGAAGGGAATTGAACAGAAACAATCGAAAAATATACGGAGAACGTCGGATAATGTCAAATAAAACAGTTGATCTTGAAGCATAGATGAAACTAAAACTTATAGAACGAGACAAAGTGAACTGCAATCCAGTACGACTAACCGTAAGAAGACAATCGAACATTACAAGTGCCGTAATTCAGCAGAATATAAAGGTCTCTCATATCAGTCAGGACGTTTTATCCGCATTTAATTCAACAGTTTTTAAAAGACTTTCACATGAGAGAAGCAGTCAACCTACAAAACTATTGAAGTAATAATAAAGACGGATTCGGACAAAAATATTTCACAGAACTTATTCACTAGTTCTAGTGTTAGGTGGGCTTATTATTGCTGTTTGTAAAAGAACTGGCGAAAAATATCATATCACTTTAAGAACAAATGGAAATTAAGGCTGAAATTTTACTACAACTGACTAAGAAAGGACAATAACATGGAAGAAGCTTCAGGATGTTCAGACCGACACATGGGAAAAATAGTGCGACCTATGACTGCTGGTCTCTCACACGGCAAATTTTATAAAAATTTAGTAATTTTCAACTTTACCTTGGGCGAAAGAACTTTGATTAGTTCGTTGAGAAACTTGAACTTTCCGAGTTCGGATATAAATGTTGGACCACAACGCTTGGATAAAAACTCTAACAGCTAAAACTTATAAAAGAGCAATAACTATTACCATTAAAGAGCTAAGAGCTTCTTTTTCATGTGGAGACTTAATTTTATGGGCAAGAAGTCGAAGAGTAAAGATTGGACCATTAGGTTGAGTATCAATCAGCTTTGCAATTTCATTCACGGTGTCAGAGTCATACTGATCTGATATCGGGTTTGTAGCTTTACCTACAATAAAGTTTTGCGTAAATAGAAACACTCGATACTAACTTAATAACTTCTCCAGCTCATTCATTACCACTAGTCTTTTTACAAGAGCCGCACTAACTCAAATTATCCGCTGACCTTTCAGAACCCAAACCTCAACCTTTGAACTTTCAGTCTGGAAACAGTAAACTGGTTGTACTTTGGACGCTTCATTCCAATAATATGATGACGTTCATCACTAAAAATAAGTATTGTTTTTGTCTGAATCCTCCATAGTTATTAAATGATAAAAGCACTAGGAAGTAGTAAGAAAACACGAAGCTACTCCTTAAAACGTCAATGGAGTATTTATTGCATCAAAGAAGATTTGTTCGAAGTTAACTTAATTCATTTCATCTGCGGTCTGAAATTTTCTTCAAACCCGTTTTGTCTTACCCTTTTTAGTTGATTATCACACTAGTGAGGTTCAAAATAGAGATTAATCCACGAAAGTCCCAAAGTAAGTCAATATTTAACCCCAGCGTAGTTGAAAAAAGTTTGATCTCGTCAAGCATTGTGAGCGATTTGCTTGAATCAATCGACTTTAATCCAAAAAAACAAAGAAAATTTCCTAGTAGATGACAGGGAGAAAACGACAACAATACTTTCAAAGGAGTCAAATCCGTTTCTATTCTAATTATCTGCAATTTGAAGGAGTCTAGAGAAAGTGACCCCGCTCAAAGGCACGTACACGACTTCGATTCAGTGTTGACTTTATCATCCAAAATATGCTGGAAGAGGTTTGAGGGATGCATAACACTGAAGTAATAAGACTAAGTGGGTTGGATCTGAGACACGACCGAGAAGAATCCTGAAGTTCTAACTGAGAAATTACGAAGAAAGAGACGTTATAATGAATAACGCAAAAGATCTCTAAATTTGAATATTCGTATTCTATCACATTGGGAACCGAATCAAATGGAAAAATGCCTTTACTAAATTAAAAAACTCGGGAGCGAGAAGGCAAAACAAACATTACCACTGAGGGTTTTTGGGGTAAAAAGTCTCTGGGGTTGGTGTTCCCGAGACTTGTGTGGGAAAAATAAGTGATTCTCATGACACCTTCAGTGGGTGCTACACAAGCGCTGGTATTATTAGAAATGAAACGTCCGAGTAAATTTTTATGGTAGATGAATTAAGTGCCGATATAACTGTTATCACAAAAACGTGGATTTGAGCAAAAATAGACTGCTTCCCACTTATTTCGAGCTACATCTGTAATAGAAGTGATAGAATTAAAAATCAAGTGGGAGGTGACATAATATTGTGTTACAGTCTATTTACGCGTACAGTCGAGCACATTAGACGCGCATGACAGTGGTACGTATGAAGTAGCTTGTTGTACAATGAAATCTGGACACGGATTAGCGGTTATAGGAGGGATACAACGTAGTTCACCATGGTTAGAGCCGTACAACTCCTGAAAGACACATAATAGCCGTACATGCCCAAAAAAGATTGTTTTCGTACGTTAAATGAAGGATAAATAGTAGTGATGGTATTCCTCCATTACTATTGGGCGACAATTCAAATATACCAGCTCAGCCAAACCTGGTCAGCGGAGTTTACTCTACGGGTGTTGTAAATAATACTTATCATAACGACACTATCGACATACTAGCTATAGGGCCTGTACATTTAAATGAGGAAGCTATTCGTCAATTGATCACTAACCTTAGACCCATTTAGACCTGGGGTACTGAAAGGTGACAACCGTAATTGCTGTCATATTTCACAAACATTATTTCACGACCACTCACCACACTATTCAACATATTCCATTCCTACAGTCAACAGCCAAGAGATTGGTCTTATGTTTAAATGTGGAAAGAGACAAATTGTGTCTAACTACTGACCTGTCAGCCTGACCGGCATGAAAATTAAGTTAAATGAAAAAAATTAATCGTGTTGAGTTAGTGAGTCACATAGAATCATACGATCATCTAACTTCCGAGCAACCTAAGATTCAAAATTAGTGTTATATCCCAACGAAGAATAAATGGACGTTAGATGCTAGGAGCTATTCTTAGGGTGTTGTTGCAGGCATATACTTGATGGATAACTGTTAAGTAACTATAATATATACATTTATATTACCTTTACCATTATATTCCATTTTACCTAATAACTATTATTATACGATTTGCTGATCTTAAGTTTTCCCCACTTTATTAAACACAGACCCCAACAATTACAGCTACATTTTATCCTAGGCTTGCATAATTGCTTTTTTTATTTTATGGTTTGTTGAGGTCTGATTTGTTTGTATATAAACTCATACAGTGTAAGCTGAGTTTGTTTTTGTAATACTTTGGGTGGATTGGTTAAGAGTTGACCGTAAACGTTTACGTAGGCATCATAACATTATAGCTTAAGTATTCACTCACTTCCTTACTTTGTATAGGAATTGTATTTCCTGATATTTAATGTTGAAAATCTCTGTGTATTCGAAATAATAACCTCGATTTCAACTACGTCTTCCAAGGTTTAAAACTAAATAACTACTCAATAAAACATTTGTTACATGTTCTAGACTCAAACAGATAGATCTGGGCGGGAAGAACAGATAAGGACTAAGAGTTGAAACTAGGTTCCTCGTAGTGGTTGACGCGTCGTTGGTTTGGCACAGTGCAAAGGTTACACAAGTCATATTTTAATTGGCGATCTGTTCACACGATAATTCACAGGGCGAAACTCATAACAATAAACATCTATGTTTAACGAACTAACTTGTTTCAAGAGAGAATTAAACAATATCACAAACAGTTGTCTGTCTCTTTATATGATATTCATAGATTTTAGCGGAGCATTTTATAAGGTTTATCATTTGGGTTAAACACAGAAGCTCCCAAGCTCCGGAATAACAGGTGCTGTATAGGAATTGATATGACACTTCCTTTGAGGCCGACAACTTAGAGTGGAAGTAAGTGGAACATTATCTGCATGAGGGCCGGTCGGAAATGGCGAACCCAAGGCACCATCTCAGATCCCCTAACATTCCTTCTCTACTCCAACGACTTATCGCGACCACTTAAGTCATCACCATTATGGTTTGTATATGTCAAAATCTATAGAACAACAAGTGGTGAGGCTGATAGTTGTCTCCAAACTGACCTGGACGACTTAGTTATACGGTCGCAAAGTTGGGATTTAGAAATTAATTTTAGGAAGAGCGTGCTCATGCACATGGAGCACGGTAATAATTATAAGTATACCATCAATGGCATCTCGCTTCTGTGTGTGCAAATACATAAAGACTTGAGGGTTGTAGTTAGTCACGACTTGGAAACAACTGCGCATTGGGACGCAGCAGCCGCAAAAGGCTTTCGAAAGTTATGGTCACTGCTGCAAGCATTCAAATACCCTGAAAAGGAGACGTTTGAAATTTTATATCTCACCTATGTAAGACCACACCTAGAGAACTGTACCCCAGCAGCCAATTTATGTCATATTAAACAAACCAGCACACTGCAAAAATTAGTAGAGGACCTTTCGAAAGTTCCTAATGATTAGCACTTAAAACACACAAACCTTTCCACCTTATCATATCGTAAAACGCGGGATGAACTTATATTGGCAATGCGAATCTTTAATAACGATTTGGGTCTAATCCCTTTGCTCTGTCCAGCAGTAATCATCTCCAAAAACATAGCAAGAAGGTTTGAAACCCGTGATAAATGAGATTATAACTTACGGACGTACCAATCAGATTCACGATGATAGGTTTCAAATTTTGTGGCGAAATTCATCTAAACGTATGCCTGACTAGCGTTTGGGTATTTTAGCTCATGTCGGTTAGTGGTGAGAACCCCGAATCTAGCACTTAACCCTAACTATCAACTGTTAATCATAATTCTAATTCCTCACAGAGATTTATAACCCTAGGAAGTAGGTTAACATTCTCTAGGTCACTTTAGCATCGCTCAAAGGTCGTCCGTAAACTATGCTCTCATTCACGTACTATCAGCCCCACCAGTGAACATTTCCAAGGAGAAGCTGGACCACACTTGAAAAAGCTTCGAGGATTAATAAAGGACAGCCGGCCTGTCAATTTCGTTACTCGGTATTCGCAATATGGTGAGGGCTGAATTTTGATACGTCGTAGGGTACGAAACTTCGGCTTACAGAAAAGTTTGTAGATCCTTTAATTTGTTCGAAAAATATGGATTTGAATTCCTACACGAGCCGGCCTACAAACATCATGCTTTTAGTTAAACTGATTACCACTCGACCGCAGACAGCTGATGTTTCTCTTCAACCTGATTTAAGATTTCGTTCACATGTTTTGTACACCGCAACTCATCACTCCAACCTGACGAAACTGAATACAAAGAATCCCAAAAAGTCTTTCATCATAAGGTCCAGTACTATAAAACTGATAAGAACGGAAGTAAAGATAAAATTGGAGTGGATTAACTAAAGGTCAGTTACTATGAGCGTAAAACCTTTGTTAATCTCACGCCACAAGATCAAACGATACAGCCTTCAAAACTCCGAAGCCCTCCCCAAAGGTGTACGGTCATGAGGAGACGCACCTGGTACCTGAAAATCAGCCGGACACGACGTGGTGGGGGGAGGGCTTAAGGTCTCTAGAGAGGCTACGACGTTTAGGACATTCTACAAGGATACTAATTGTTATCTAATTTCCTGTGTTTTACCATAAATTTGTCGCATTTTTAACTTCTGCCGCATCGAAAAAGTAATAGCAGATTTTTTAAAAATGTATTTATCCACATATTATTAAGAAACAAATAAAGGTACATTGACATGCATATCCATGTGTTTATTGTTTTTTTTTAAAAATTCCTCAAAATAAATTTTAGACATAACATGTAGACCCATCTCTTAAAGAATGAATAGATTTTACATACGATTTCCATTCTAGTTTATAACACATCAGTTTGAACATCTTTATATCTCAAATTTATTAGAATTCAACAGTTTCTTCTCAATTAGGTATTACCTTCCCTTAAAATTGACAGTCTTAAACGCTTTTTTCTCATAGACTGTGGTTAGCTACCCATCCTTACCTTTCAAATCAACATATCTTCTAACCAGTATCTTAGAAAATGTACCAATAATTAACTTTATAGCAGTTTGGTAAGATAAGTGGATATTTAGTTTCCAATACAGAAGCTTTGAATGTCTGATTTCCTCCTAACACAGTGCCAGAAGAATAATGGTATTCTAAAAAGTGTACAGGAACTAGCTTGAAGTAAAAAATATTAAGACACTCTACAAGCGAACGAGAGACAAACATCACAAAAGAGGAAGTGTAGTCTCTGATCAGCAAACGCGAAGATAGCAAGATAACCTCACTCTGCCTGGAAGTAGCTAACCGATTGTACTGGTGTTGTTTTCTCATGACTCTGGCTTACGTTTTTTGACTTAAAGCGGACATTACTTATTAATTGGAAATTCTGTTGAAAGCTACACGGACTCGCACAACTAAAAGATGTGGTTGGCTCATTACTTTGAAAGTTGAACGCACATGATCACAAAAACTAGAAGCACTGTACCCATTTTATGGTATTTAGATCTACATAATCTTTAACTGCTTCCGGTTACTTAATCTCTTTCGTTTTTGGGATCGTTTATTTAACACTTGCCACACTTAGGGCTTTAATTCATCTGAATATGCTCGAATTGCAGTACTTCTAACTAAAGGGATTAACTAGTCATAATTCAGTTTGTTCATCACAGTTGACCCAACTTCACTAACCAATTTTTCAGCATCATCATAATACACCCCTGGATAGAAAAATACGGCATACCACTAGTCATTACCACAGACTGCTTTACAATTATCCACTATATTCCAAGAATTTAACAGACTATCAGGAGCGATTCGAATTAATTAATTAATAGTTACATACCACCCGACACTAAATAGCTTGGCCAAATAATCCCACAGCCAAATAAAATGCTCGCCTGTTTCAATATGATATAATGGAGTGCCATCCCAACATTTGCCCTACTTTGGATCCCCCAACCATTAAAAATGATGTGCGCCACATATCAGATGTACAAGTTTACCACAATTATGGTTCTAGGACAGTTGGTCAGCTCTGAAAATAAAACACCAGCCAATCCAAACTTTGCAAATTAACTGTTACAGACTATGTAGCAGATTAAACCGTGATTTCTACGAGAGCATAACCGAGATGCAAGGCTTGAGAAACATTTGAGTACATGCGCACCCATTTTTGTTCATGTCAACCCAGTGCGAAAACCACAAGTCAAACGTTGAAGTACCTTATCAGATTACCAAAACTAAACACGTCAATATTAACAACAATGGAAAGAAGATTATCTCGATAACTACATTCTTGGACGACCAAGAAAATGTCATATTAGACAAACCCAACTCCCAGTTACAACAAAAAACACCCAACGATTGTCAAACACCCCCCAACTAAACCCCGATAAGTACTTACAAAACACAGATAAACATCTAATAATAAAAGTCAACCGGGTCCCGGAATCCGGGTGATATATATGAGCAATCCAAATCCCAAAATGCCTATATGCAGCGAACAAATCATCAATCGTTTATAAATGAATGAAAAGGCGTTCGTCCCCGTTCTGAATCTTAGAACGTTGAACGCGGAATAAAACAAAGCCTATCAAAACCAGACAACCAACTTATCGCTAACAGACAATGTACATGAAGTGACAAATCTGCACGAATAAATTATCGAGGCCCAGTCAACAAGGTATGTCTATTTTCAAGAGTTTGGCCATCGGTAACGGTAGACTTCCGACAGTTCAAACAGAAAGATGCCTATTTTCTCGAGCCTTTGTCCATAATGTTGAAAAGTAACACTCAACATAACCCGCGATAGAAGTTCTGCACATAAATTGTACTTCCAGAATACAGGAGGATGCCTTAACAAGTTCTGATTATCTTCGGCTGTCTTACTAAAACCATGAATCCACATACTATGTAAACAGCAATCTTGGGAAACCGTAGCATTCTTTTCCAACATTTCTTTCAAGAAACACGAACGCAAGTTTCATTATGATTTGAACCAATTAATTCCCCCGCTTTTGTAAACATATTACAGATACTGAGTTTATCAATAATTTAATCTTACATGAAAATGCACCAAGGAAAACATCTGTGGACCACTGGACGCCTAACGTTCTTTTTCATGAACTACTGCAAACTTCCTATAATCTAATGTTATCAATCAAACTTACTATAGGCCCTTTGGAAAACACTTTGTATTAGAACTTCAGGAGATTAATAAAAAAATCAGTCACCAATAAGTAAAGCATTTCCAGCCACTTAAAGATGGTTAATCTAAAAATAAATTTCACAAGCAAACATCATGTTCCAAATAGAGCTGGTGCACAAAATACAAATAAGGTCAATGGGAATTTTGTTTAGGTTTGATTTTCGGCCTTTATTTTACAAATTGTACCATATGCCTCGGGAATCAGTTTGAAGTCATACAGAAGCACATATTGTCGACACAAATTTTAAAGTAAGGGAAAAATATGGACATTGTTCTGCAATAGAAATTCATGCGGATAACTATTTTTGTACAACACGTGGTATTTTATTGCTTACAAGGTGAATGACTGTCTGTAATCGCATTACTGTTTCCACCTTTACATAACCTGGGCAGCATCACTGATGAACGCAGTGGATCTGATATACACGTAAGGGAGCGGATCGGCAATGAAAGAGCAGCATATCTACAACTTAGAAACGTCTGGTACTCAAAACAACTGTATGTCAACCAACAC
Source organism: Schistosoma guineensis (assembly GCA_944470375.2). Lineage (NCBI taxonomy): Eukaryota > Metazoa > Platyhelminthes > Trematoda > Strigeidida > Schistosomatidae > Schistosoma > Schistosoma guineensis. The sequence continues at coordinate 24,760,334 of OX103895.1, forward strand.
CAAAGTCAGAATTTTTAATACAAATGTCAAGACAGTTCTACTGTATGGGGAGGAAACCTGGAGAACTACGAACGCCATCATCCAGAAGATACACGTGTTTATTAACAGTTGTCTACGCAAAATACTTCGGATCCGTTGGCCAGACACTATCAGCAACAACCTACTATGGGAGAGAACAAACCAGATCGCAGTGGAGGAGGAAATCAGGAAGTGCTGGAAGTAAATAGGACACACACTGAGGAAAGCACCGAACTGCGTCAAAAGGCAAACCCTTAATTGGAATCCTCAAGGCCAAGGAGGAGAGGAAGACGAAAAACCACATTACGCCATGAAATGGAGACAGACATGAGAAGAATGAACAAAAATTGGATAGAACTAGAAAGGAAGGCCCAGAACAAAGTGAGTTAGAGAGTGCTGGTCGGCAGCCGATGCTCCATTGGGAGTAACAGGTGTTAGTAAGTTAATAAGAATCATTTAGTCACAGCGGTTTTAAAGGTTTTATTTTCATACAAAATCAAGATTTACAAGGATATTTATGTTATAAATAATCTAACGTAGAAATGATGTTGAATAGTTGTAGCTAAAACTAAGTACAATTTATAGATGTTCATAAAAAGTAATTAGAATAACAGAAATCCATTCATCTAAATTAACTGAGATGGACATGATTGAGAGTTGTAAGTATGTATGATTTCAAATATGTCTTCTTCTGTGCATGTAGATTTACCAAACAACTGTTGACGTATAATTAAAGCCAGAAGTGTGTTAAATCGTAATAATATCACATCATTATACACCCATTCATTTGATCCAACCTAAAGATAAGAATATATAATTATTGCTGTTAACATTCAATGAAAGAACAATAAAAATAACTTATGATCGAATATTTGATATAATAGAAAGGTACTAACATGAAAACTGTGAACTTTGTTGAGATCAAGCACGGAATATTTGAGCTCCACAAATACAATATAAATTAGGAAATACAGAAGTTGATAAATGAAATTTCAATCAACTTTTAATATACTACTCATGGGTAGCTAACCTAAAACAACTCCACTAGATCTTATTGAACTCAACCAATTGGTTAAACAAAGGCATTAAATTATAAACTGCATCATGATGAGTATACTAATGACTAAAACATCAATTACTGGAAGCTTGATAAGCAGATTTAAGGTTAGCATGCTCACTAAAAAGCATGAAGTTTGAAGGTATATGTATTCAGGAAACTCTGAAGTATCCCTGAAAACGAGGAATCTACGATCTAGAACAATAAAGTTTTTAGTGGTTTTCTCTTATAAGAACGAAATTGTAGAATAACTAGATAAGCAAAAAGAAGTCACAGATTTATTCACGGAAAAATTAGGTAAAGTAATAATTGACCAAATACAATAGCCTGTAACATAATTATGATGGCCATGAAATCAATGTGACTGAAATGCACTAAGGACTCACAATATAAAAATATAGCTGTTTAAAATCTTTAATTTGAAGTTGGTCTTTGTTAGCGGGACATAGATTGGATTAAAGCATGTTTCATGCACGATTGCATTAGTGCACGCTGATTGTCTAATTCTTATCCAATCAACGCTAGTCGATACTCGGAGGACGCTAGAATCTTCTCATGTAAAAACTAAAAATATATTATCGCTTTTCTTGTTGTGCTTCTTACTGCCATCTACCCTTGTTATTTGGAATAGAATCTCTGTCCCTGTACAACCGTATTCTGATTTGGGGGAACTTGTCGAGTGAATCGGTATCCAAGAATACTAAGTGATAGGAATAGCTGAGTTGTAACAAGAGAAATTTATAATAATTTTAATCTGCCTTAATACTTCTAAAATATCCTACAAACTTCTAAGATTGTAAACTCTATTTTCAATATATTTGAGCAATAACGTTATCTTGAATCAATTATATTGAAAGACAATTACGTCAATCTATATATATCGACATGTAAAGTGTATATAACAAGGTGACAACATTATGAGTTCTTACTAACTGAAAGAATTGAATACTATAATAATGCATTTCTTGTTTATCACTAATTACCAACCTATTTCGCTATCCACTATATAAAACTCAAAAGTGTATAACTTACTTTGTCCAATAATACTTCAGGCAATTGTTTAACAATATCAAATGCCAAATATTGTAATTCTTTAAGAACATCCGATTTAGCAATAAACCATTTTTCATTTAAATAACGATTAATTTTACAACCAGATGCTAACAGTTTCAAAAACCGTAATCGAAAATCTTGTATTTTATCAGTCTTAAGAATAATGTAGGAAATTTATCATAACCAATATGAAAAGTACAAGTAATTACTAAAAATGACTAAATATCAAATTGTTAAAATTTAATAAAAACGGAACACAATGATTCAAATAAACAATAGATGATATTCCATGGGAACAAATTCGACTGATTGTTTGATAGTTATTCGTGAACGTAAGATTATTTTTGTTGTAACGGGTGTGACTGCAGGTTTTGATAAGCAGTGTTTTATTGATCGATTCGGTGACAGTGTAAAACACGTAGAGTATGTTACTAGTATTCGATCATAGGTGTCTTCGAAACATTGCTCGTATATCATAGGACCATCGAGTAAGTAACACAGTTGTTAGGAAATGAGTACTAGGTAAGGATGGCAAATCAATTGATGAAGTAGTGAAACTTCGTCAGTTGAGATGGCTGGGACACGTGTTACGTATGCCCAACGACCGACTACCTCGACGTGCTATGTTCAGTGGTATAGGAGTAGGTTGGAAGAAAGCTAGGGGCGGCCAAAACGAAACATGGCACAAGTCCATGAAGTCACTGACAAGTGGACTGAGTCATGTTGGTAGGTGTAGACTACCTGGTTGGGATCCACGAGATTATAACAATCGATTGTTAGAAACCTTGAATGACATGGCTCAAAATCGTTTGCAATGGCGCAGGTGCATCCACTCTTTGTGTTCTCCCAAATTCTAATCTTCTGAATTCTTCGTGTCCCTTTTTTCCTCTTTCCAAATTTATTTCACTGGATTATACTCTTACTACCTCTACCACTACAAGATTTGAATCGACAACTGCATCTCTGTGCTAATGTGGTGTGGCAACTCGAACTGATGTACGTACGTACGAAGTTCTACGTTGTTACTGACTGACGTACGAACAACCTAGTGCCCTGATTGGCCCTGCTTCCCTGTCTATCCCAGCCAGTTGAGTCCAAAACACAAGTTACGGCCTCTGAGTTATGAATCATTTTTTTCAGACATACTCTATTTATATACCCAACAAACAAACCACATCGTACCATAAAATAGAAAACAACATTTACACAATATTTTACAAGTGAAACAAACACCGGCCAATAGGGAGTGTACATTTAAGGTCCAAGGCCACTATAGACTTAACACGATAATTATTGGTATATTTTTCCGACTATACTAACACCTCCCTTTTTTTGAAAGATCCGGAGTTAATATCTCGATTTTAAAATTTTCTGCGCCCGTCCTCCCCCGCGAAATAACGTTGGGTCCTCATATACCCAAGTAACAGTTAGTCTGATTCTATTTAAAGCATATTTCGCACATTGAGTAGAGGGTTCACTAAAACTGACTAGATGATGAGGATTAGCGACACCAGACATGAGGTCATTAAGGTTTGATTCTTGTGAAACATATTCATCAGACCTCTTCAAAATTCCATCAGTGGATAATAGGTCACTAAAATAAACAGCATCTTTGAATTGAATTGAGGGCATTTGTTAAGCAAATACATGAAAAGTCCCGACTATCGTAACAATTTTTAATGCATGAATTGATGACGAAGTGAGAGTTAATATTCTACTACAATCTCCAAAGAACTGATCAAAGTTTTAACATTCAAATTTAGCCACAGAGCATCAAAGGTATGTGAATGAATAGGGGATGCAATCGATTAACAGTGATGCAGAATGATATGAATTCATTATATTTCGCAGTTTCGCATCAGTTGCTTACAACCATATATGTATTGAAAGGTAACATTGAGGTATGATATAATGTGAAACAATCGACACTGTACAAGTTGCGACAGACTGGTTGAACAAAACCGATATAATACCTTTATCAGCCTTATTTTCAAGTTAAAAACTTTGAATAGAACAAGAACATTTGAAAAAAAGTAGATTCAGTATAACACATAACAGTTCTAATATTCAATAGCCATTTGATATTGAAATAATAATTGTAACTATATTTGCTCTAAGCGATATCATCGTATTTTAACACACATTCATCTAATTATCCTTTAAATAAATAAATTTGTTAATACTTCCCCGTCCATACTTTGAGTATTCGACAATTAGGCTACCACTTAACCTAGCCAACATCTTTTCAGAAAACCAATTTAAATATGATGATAACACTTTATGTACATTCCAACAACAACAACAACAAAACTGTTTCAGGTTATAACGAACCCATACTTCTCTTTTTCTATTATTCCTTTTCTTCCACTTGAATTTATGATGGAATAAATTGTATGTTATGCTGGAGAAAACAAGACTGTGATATGGAAATATACTATAAGTTTATTGTTGACAATCACAAAAACTTGTATTTTCAAAGAATTGTATAAGGCTTTGCATTAACTATATGGTTTCAGCAGGTATTTTAGTTTTATTAAGTTTCCCAATTAGATTCCATACTGCAACAATTGACCGCAAAAGGATTTCTAGTCAATATAATTCATTTTACTCTTACTAAATCATAACTACCTTAAATGCTTTTAAGTGTTTAATGACACCGTTTTCAAACTACTTTCAGACATTTGGTAACAGCATCGACTCACTTCAGACAAAAAAAGCGTTAAAACTTTGATTAAGTCGATAGAACTAACAGTTTCTATTTCTTGATTATAGAGATTTATCAAAAAATATGTTCGATCATCGCTACAAAATTAGTATAATATGCAACTTGGGCAAATAAATGTGATAAGACACTGAGCGCGAATTGGTAAAGACATATTATTGAGTATTTAATTTGTGATTTCCTGCCTAATAATGATTTCTACCCTGGGCTCATTGAGTGTAGACTGCTTGTAATAGTGTCGAATAAAATACTGTTTGGTCTATCCTCTAGTTATCTATACTTGATTGGAAATCGTGGCTTGCTTCGGTTTGGGCACCCGGACAGAATCCCAGCCCTTATATTAAATCGAATGATTTATATGGCGCACATCTATTCGGTGCCTCCTTGTACCAATGTTTATGTGTTTAAATAAATAAATGAAGTCTGTTAAAACGTGATCCAGTATGTGCATAGCATATCGAACGATTATTCAGTGTAGTGGTAGCATTACCTCAGTCACACGTCGCATTACCGTATAATGGTAGTATATCGCTGAACACAGGAAATATTCTTAATTCCCCCGTTACATCATCAGTTAGATATGTCTTCGATCATTCGATGACTTTTCACAATTGCTTACAAGATTTACAAACAGCTGACCGTTTTGAATTGTTATTTAGCTATATTTCTAGAAGCAGTCTTATTACTAAGCAATTCGTCGTCTGAATCTGAATAAATTCGGCTAAACCATGAGCATATATCCCACGTTTTACGTTGCAGATGACTGACTGAAGCGAAGCATTTATTTCTACCTAATACATATGAGTTTTCAATATATATGAAGTGCAAAATACGCTGAAGTTAATACCATTTTCAGTATCATATAATGATAATAACTGGCTGGCTGAACCAAAGTACAAGAAGAGGTACTTCGACCTTCAACTCGGTGATCAATAGTCAAGTAGTTTAGCCACCGGGGTTAGTGTACTTGTGACAGTCATGTTTTATGTCTGGACATGTAGATGTCTCGCCGGGAAGATAAGTGACTCACTTTTTCAAATGCCTAAGGAGTTTTAATCACCCTCTGGAATAGCAGTATTGAGAGCAAAAAATCCCGCGGAACACTACTTACTAGCCTCAACCAACTAAGCAAACAACGAGGAATATCGTTACTTAACATTTAAAAAGATATTCATCAGATGTTGACATAATTTTACAAGACCAGAACCAAAGCTAATCACGAGTGTAACAAAAAACTGGGATATACGGGATGGATAACTGGACTAGTTGATTTTTTCATCAGAAAATTAAAAAAAAACATTGTTTTGGGAAACACGTGCGTATACACTGCCAGAAAACAAAAACTGTATACAGACAGAATAAATCAGTAGAATACTGACATATTATAACTAACTCACTGGATCTGATGCAGGAAAATACTGATTCAATTTGGTAAAACACGGTGTATAGTCACTTGTTGATGAAAACGATTCCAAGTATAAATGCATAATCTAAATTGCAGCAAGATAAAAGAATTTCTTTGTCTGATTAATTAATCCGGGAGAACAGGATTCTAGAGAAATAAAAACTTAGTGCTAAATGATTTTTCTTAGTTTTGGGGTATAGCGATGGCATAAGTCTCATCTACACTTTAAGCATCATCCCAGAAAGTATATTTGTTCGCATAAATCTTTGAAACTCAAACTTAATCATTCATAATATAATCTCCTCCCCACCTCAGTTACTACCGTGCTTTCTTTGATACATGACGGATAAACTGTCACTACTCATACAGGAAGTACTTAGTAGATCCAGCTTTTATCACCAAAGACTAGACCGCAATAAAATAATTACACGGTTTTAAAACTATTCACATGGAAATGAAAAACGGAAAAGACGGACAACAGTTAACTTTATTTAGTGAATCCTATAGCTAACCTTAAGGATGTTTAGAACATGATAAAAAAGCACCAAGTTCTCGATGAGTCCTACCCACTCGCGACCTTAAGGATGAGTAGTGAGATTATCCTCTCCACCAACCAACAAATTGTGTTAACTAGGTTATAACGGTTTAAGTGCTATGTAATTGCTCCACAAGCTTAAAAACGATTTTACCAGTGATGTGCTCGAGCAAACTCAGCTAACAGAGCTGAAAACTTTAGTTGAGATGCTCAAAGCTAGCTAACTAGTTACCCAATCGTAAATTGGATGAAACGTCAACAAATTATTAACAAACAACAGAGTATAATTAGATTTCAAAACATAAGAATACGATCGCCAATATTTTAAAGCAAATGAAAACATCGCACTTCAACAATTCTAACTTCATCAAATGAGTTTGCGAACATGATATAAAAATAAAACTCCAAAACATATATCTATGCTTGTCAAGCGTTCTCAAGATCGGTTGGTCGACAATTGGGTCCGGAAACTCCTAACTAATAAAAAAAACACTTTAACAACATTTGTACATACATCTGTTAATCTTCTACGCCGTTGTCTATAATTATTTTAATAACGAAAATAAGAATACCTGGAATTTCGGACAAAATATGTGCCCTTATGTAGCAACAATAAAAATCACATTGATGCACAACAACATAGCATCCAAGTGAAAACTTACAACACGTCTGGCTTCATTCAAGTACTTGTGAAGATGTGGTTTATATCGAGACGAATCATCCAATCTTGAAAATAGATCATCCCCTACTGTAATCAAAATTTCTAACTGATTTTGCCAATCACTGGATAAACTTAAATTGTTGGAAGTATTCTCAACAAAATTCCCATCTGGAGTCTTGGGAAATAACATCGCTGCACAACACCACACACAAAAAGGAGGTGGTTCATAGGACAAATGACTGTAAAGCTGAATGACTAAAAGAAGAGAAAGAATGTGTCAAGTACACAATTTATGCTCGTTTTATAAGAACCATTGCGAAAAAGATACTCATTTGCCAAATCTTGCAATTTTAAATTATCGATGGAATTTAATCAACTGATCGCTTTTAAATTAACTTGTATTTTCAGCAAAACTTTAACTCTATGATACGATGGTCTGACTAATAAAATAATTGAGTGAATTTGACTAAACGATGACTCCAATGGTGAGTAAATGGATAGATTTGTTCAAAGAACTAAGCTCCTATTCCCAATTGAGCAAATTTTAGAAGACAGAACTACTAACCAACTGGCTAAGTGTACCTAACTGAAATAAATCTCCAGCTTATATACATAATGTTAAAACAGAATTATAAGAATACAGGATAATTATCAAAGCAATCAATTAACGGTGCGTTTGAGGTTAAAACATCTAGAGGCTGAGATTCGCCCATTGCATCACTTTTCAGTTTAGACTTACTACTAACCCTTCACTAATGTCATCACAAGCGACAGATATTTTTAAAATGTCAATTTAACCTGAATCATATGCGGAATTTATGAAACTAGGAAGAAGGATATAATTGTAATAAAAACTATATTTTTTACCTTCTTTTGTTACTGCTGTATACCCCTTTCGAAGAACGAATATTAGAATAGTATTAAGCAGGAATTTGTCACGACTTCCTGATTAGTAGGTGTTTAGACACTGGAACAAGCTTACCATGTAGTCCAATTAACTCTTCATTTATATGAAGATCGACTGTACCACTCTGTTTTATGAAAAAGAAGGTATATAAATAATGTTTGACACTCGAAAAAATCACACTCAAAAAGACACGTACATGGTACTATCTCAGGCACAGAACTACAATGAGCTAAAGTGAAATATACGATCAAAGCAGCAAAATGATGGCTACAGAATAATACAATGACTAGAACTTAGAGGGAAGAGTATGCCTACACACAGTACTGCTACCGATCACAAATTATACTGCCCAGTCACTAACAACCGACTGTAAGTAAACTAAATCCCAAGCTCGAAGCCTGGATCCTCTTACAAGGATCAGATCAATAATCAATAACTTTGGGGATTCATCCTTGTCTATTATACAGTCCAATCCCTACAACCTACTCCAAACATAAGCTGAGGGACATGATGGTTAACGAAGTATATCTCGTTACAACCCCAATACTCAATCACTTTCTATGTCACGTTTAACACCTGTAAACAACCACTTTTTCGATGTGTTGAGTATCGTCTGGAAGCCTTAGTGGTGACCCTAATACCTGGATTTCGGGTTTTTCCGTCATATGAAAATTCGTAGATTTTAACAGAATCTAGGGAAATACTGGGAGAAAACCGGAACTCCAAGTTATTATGGGTAAACAACACAGACCAGGTGAAATTTTGGGCTTATGTCGCACTTCCCCAAAGTCAGGATTGGGACACTCCTGTGAAACGTTTAAGTGTTTTGAGTGACGGTTAGGAATAAACCTGGGATATGAAGATCCGACCTCATTATTTTGGGAAAAACTGTTCGTTCTGAGGAAGCTACAAAAGAAAATTCAGAAGAAATGATACGAAAACCCAAAAAAAACTTCTGGGATAATTTCTTTAAAATCTAGAAATGAGGAACCAACGGGTTTAAGACGAATAGTTGGTTTGCAAGAAAGTAAAACATAACTCAATGTATACATAGATCATAAGCAAACGCACATTCGTAGACCATGTCTTAGGTACGAAGAGCAAGACAAAATGCTGAAACAATAAACGGATTATTCAGTGCAGCCTTACCAATTTATTCATAAGTCATAGGGTGTAATATATGGCTTGGAACAATGTTAAAGATGAAATCAAGTGGTAAGAAATCAGGACTCAAATTCGGCAGTGCGGCCTCGAGTTACAGAGTCGAGATAAGTTAAAACAAATAGTATTTTAAAACGTATAATAATTGTTGCCGTTATTCTCCATATTCATTACACGTCAAATTTTGTTCTGTGTTTGAAAATTTTTATTTCGGTTCGTCCGTTATTTCGTCTATAATGGCATGTACATTCAGTGATTCATTATCCTTTGATACGGAAGGCAGCTTCAATCCTAGCAACACCGCTTAGTGTAATATTCTGACGCTCACTAAGCAGAGATACATTACCGGAAATTTGGAAGCTGGCTCACATCACACCGATTTTAAGAGGAGCTCGACGCTGGGAACCTTCAAACTACCGATCGGTGCCACTGCTCCCTATACCTTCAAAAATTATGGAGTCCCTTATATGCGACGGCACAAACGACTATTTATTGTCCTCAAACTCATTTTCGCCTTAACATCATGGTTTCAGGAAGGGCCACTCTTGTATAACCAACTTGTTCACTGCGTAGACAGATAGACAGCCATCCTCGATTGCAAGGGTAATTAATGTTGACGCCATCTACCGTGACTTCTCAAAAGCTTTTGATAGAGTCAGCCATACATGTCTTATCAATACATTCAAACGATTGGGTATCAAAATGCTTCTAAATGAATGGCTCACTTCACATCTAAAAACACGACATTTTAGGCTCAGTGTTAACTCCGATTTCTCTCAAGCTAAGGACTGTCCTAGCGGGGTTCCACAGGATTCTGTACTGTGACATCTTTTCTTGATTTATAAAAACGACCTTCCACAACAGGTATCGTCTGACTTATTACTTTTTGCTGATGATGTGAAACTTTGTAGAGAGGTACGCAACCAAGGGGATATACCGGCACTTCAGGAAGATCTGACTCGACTTCAAATTTGGGCAGACAATAACGGACTTACCTTTAGCACTTCAAAGTGTGAAGTGGTCCACCTGTGATATGTTGCGGACTACAGTTACAACTTAAGAAACTCCCCTCTAGAAGTAACCCAAGTTGAAAAAGATTTAGGAGTGCTGGTACCCTACTACTTGAAGTCTTGCGCTAACTGTGAAAAAATGCCTTTCGAGCAAACCTTGAAATGCACTTTTGGCCAGTATGGAGGGAGAACTTTCCACATGATCTCCAACGGTTTTATTCGTCACCATTTAGAATACGGAAACATAGTATTTCCTTATGAAGAGCGCCTTCCAATCACTAAACTTTTACCTATTATAGTACAGACGTCATAGAGGTGACCTTCTAATGGCCTACAGTATCCTTAACACTTCTGGATAACGGCTTAAATGCCTACTTAAGTTTATCCCTAACAAAAACCTAAGGTGTAACACCCAGAAAATAGAAACATAACACAGCAGAACGAACTGTATACCCAACTTCTACTCCTTAAGATTAGTCAAATGCTGGAATTCGCTGCCGGCTGAGATAATCCAAGCGACTCACCAGGAGTCCTTTAAGAGGAAATTTGAACTATTCTTAAGGAGTATGGGCAATATCTTACTATGCTTTGCCTATTTCTTTTTCCTCTATTTTTGTAAATATACCTAGGTTCCTGCCTGGAGGTATTGGTGATTCACTGCTACTAGACTCGTGAGCCCGGTAAGCAAAAGCTTCTATTCCGTCTACAACCGTTTGCACCGTTTTGATTTATGCAACGGCTGAAACGTAGACCACGATTTTTTCCTTTGTTAGTGGCACTGTTTGTAACCCCGTGTATGTCGGTGTAAATAAAAAAGGGCAAAATTGATTGGTTGATTAATACTCACCTTACTGTTGTTATTCAGACTAACTCTATCTCATTTATCTATTCTTTTGCATTACAAACCACGGCTGGTGACTGAAGATTATAATAGTTTTATAACATCTTTTCAGTGGCTGGACTTTCGGTCGGGATTATTATGCAGTAACACCATCGGACTTATTATTCGCGTCACGCTATCACTAGGTGCAGAGGAACATTTGTAAGTCGAGTGGACTCATTTGTGATTGTTATCCCAGAAGGGTCTTATAAGCAACATTCAGTTCATAAAATTTTTTATCATTTAACATACGATGTTGTTGTAAGTGCTATTTGTTACTTTGCTATATTCATAGACAGCCACTCCGATTTGAAATGTCGACATTCACTTGATTTTCCGAAAATTTAAAATTTTCAGTCGATTCAAGATTAGTAAGAGGATGATCGGAAGTCATCCAAAGAGCACGCACGATGGTCACTAAAATAGCTTTTAAACGACTTGAATGCCGCCTTGATGTCTAACAACTCAACAAAATGAAAGGAATTCCGGACCGCAGCTCTCATATTCATCAATCCGAAAGACAATTCTGACCTTCTTTTTAGTCTGCAGGACAACAACAATAGGAAGCTTTCAGAACAATTAATGGTTGCACTGAAGAGATTAGGATATCAGCTAAAACCGTTGAACACAACGAAAGTCAGTAACACAATGACAAGCTAAACTATTCCAATGCTCCACAGCTCTGGTAGCTAGAGCGAAAAGACTATATTCAGCTTGGAGAAATGTTTATTCGACGAGCAGCCGAAAGCACGGGCGGACAAACATATAACTCATGAATACGTATACGGCACAAAAATGTTATTGGCGAATATCACAAAATAGTGTACCGAAAGAGGAGACGAACCAAAGACACTTAAGGTCCTTCCAAGTGTGTAATACAAACTGAAAATGAAAGTCGGCGCTTACGATGTAAAAATGGGAAACTCAAACATTAAAAATCAATTTACAAAAGTAAAGCGTTTACGAAGTTTTTTTCTGGGGATCTAGCATCCTTAAAAATCTTTCTCTGAATAATAATCGTAAAGAATTAACAACTCAAGTAATGTCGAGTAAAAACCCTAATGAGTTGAAAATTTGATTTCATGTTCTCATCCCATTGTATCAGTAAGAATACTATGGAGAAGGAAATTCACTGGAATTCAGTTCTATGTGATTGATGTAAAACTCCGAAATCACTCAAGACTTCGTGTAAAGTCCACTAACAGTGCTGACTTAAAGGACGATCTGCTGACCAGCCACTTGCTGAAATCACAAAATAATGTAAAGATACTGCCTGATATACCATATTCTGAGCACAATCAGAAACATCCCTAAGGAGTCTTGCGAGACATTCTTTCGCGGATGTCTCGAAAAACAGGGATCCTGATTATGAAAATTCTGATATTCAGGGGTGTGAAATTCATAAAGCAGTCCTTGAAGCTCAAGAACATAATGACTGAACAAGCGGTGCGACTATCCAAGGAGGACGAGGATTGTAGACCCCGGCTAACGAAGATAACCTCCCTACTCTCCTCAATAGGGAGTGCTCCTCTCGAATAATTTCATACTAACAGAAGCCGGGGATCAGCTGGAATCCACGTGCATCTGGACAAGCGATATGAAGCAAGGATTAAGCGCATAGGCAAATTGTAGACGATTACTCTACTTGTGGATTGTCAAGAACAGGGTAAAAACATAGAAGGGACAGGTATCACTAAAATACAGCTTCTAAACAAAACCATTTTTAGTGGCCCAGATATAGTTCATTTTGTTATACTGTGAGAGGCAGCCTAATGTTATATTCCCACACTCGTTAAGTCGTGACACGACGCAAGAAAACGGGAGGCTAACGCACATAACATCAGTTCTTAGGAGGCCGACGCAGTAAACTATCAAGCTACTGGCCGGCAGCATTTCTCTCAATACATTTGAAAGTCTTGAAGTCCCTGATTTGCAATGATCTGCGCAACTACTTGTTATCCATAAACTTCTTTTCACCCCGACAGCACGGCTTCGGGAAGAGACACCCTTGTGTAACCAACCTGACGACCATCCTTGATCGCAAATATAAGGTTCACGTAGCGTACGGTGACTTCCTAGGTGCTTTTGATAGAGTAATACGGATATGTCACGTCAATAATCTCAGATCGCTAGGTAACAAGTCACTGTTAATTTATTGATTTCATATTTAAACGATCGACATTTTAGCATCAGGGTTAACTTGACAATTTTCAGGCTTCAGAATGTCCTGGCAGAGTCTCTCAGATTTCGACATTGGGACCTCTTCTTTTAATCGCCGAAAACTCCCATTGTACTAAAGCACAATTGTACGAACGAAGAATACCCTTTTCAATAATTCCTCATCAGGTTCTACGATTATATATCCAAATTCGTAATTCATGATATTGGCTAGGTTTGAGGCATTTAAAAATATAACACGTGAATCAACGATCTCATATAACATACAATCCTTGAATCACATGTCATAATTCTAAATGATGGACTTCGTCTTAAACCTGGCCAATTTTCTGGATTGCTTGTTCTTTTTTTCTTAATTTATGTAAATTACTTTACTCGGTAAGTATAGTCCGACGAATTACTTTCCTCTGTCTATGTGAAACTTTGGAAAGGAATTTGCGGTCAAGATGGCTCTTCGGAATGATCTGATTCGACTTTAAAATTGAGCGGATATAAACGAACTTGTAGAATTGTGGCCTAGTTTGTTATTAGTACTGCTGTTATACTAGACCTTATCCTCAAATTGTAGATTTGTCATGGTTTAACTACCTTATCTATGAGATCTTACGTGGAAGTTCCACCATTGTCTATTCTGACTCGTCGTATCGTACAATCACAATATAATGTTTGGTGTTTCCAAAGGACAAATTAGGTCCGGAGATGGAACAATATATCTAATATGAATAGGAAAGATAGGCTACATAACAATGACCATGCCTGCAAGTTTGAGCCTTGCCACCCGATTGAATTAATCGAATGTTCTGGCGTGCCTATTGTCGACTTGTTTGTGTTAATTGTTGAATATAAATCTTTTCAGTAATTATATGTTAGGCTTAAAAGGTTATATTGTTAGGAACCAATGCCACCACGGATTCAAATTCAACACTTCAGAGTGTAAAGTAGTCTGAGACATGTTACAGGCAACAAATATAAACTAGGTAACTCCCAAGTTAAAAAAATTAGGATTGTTGGTATCCCATTGTGTGAAATCTTACGTCAAATGAAACAAAAGTAACTTTCAAGCAAACATTGCACTGGAAACGTTGAAGCGCGGTTTTGGCCCATTTGACGGTTGAACTTTTCACTTAATTTTCACACTATTCAAAGCAGGGAAATGCAGTGTTTCCAATACCACTTTACAAGGATAAGGATACATTGAAACGTATCCAACGGCGGACCAAGAAATCAGTTCGGAGACTTGAACTCAAGCTTTGTGAAGAGCGCCTGAACTCAGTGAACTTTAAGCCACAAGAACATAGGCGTCTCAGAGGTGACTTATAGTGTCCTAAACACTTATGAGCATCTGCTCAAATACTTACATAAGTTCAGTCACAATATAAAATTACGGGTAATACCCAAAACGTAAAGACAAAACATCGTGAAGTGAGCTGTAGACACAAGTTCAACTCTTTTAGAGTAATCACATTCCGGAATTCGCTACTGGCTGAGTCCGTCCAAGCACTTCTCAAGAGTTATTTAAGAGAAAAGTTGAAATGTTCTTCAGGACTTATAACAGAATCTTGCCGAAATTTGACAGTATTTTGCTCTTTGAACATTAAATATATGTAGGCTCCTGCCTTGAGGCATTGTTGATCTACTGCGGCTAGATACGAAAGCCCATTTAACGAAAACTACTTTACCGTGCAGAACCATTTGAACCGTTGGTACAAAACCCCATATAGTTCCCAAGGAACAAGAATGATATACCTTTAAGAACTTGGAATAGTACCCAATTTAGTTTCGGGAAACTTTATGTTCATTTGTGCTTGTTTTATGGACATGGTTACCTGTAGGTATCGATGATTCACAGTTACTCGAAGTGAAAGCTCATAAAAGGAAAACTTAACCGTTCACAGTTGATTCATACACTTGGACCGTGTTTGTCTCAAACTAACCCTCATCTTTGTTAATTTAGTATCAATGTGCATTCATTATTAGAAGTACATCTTTGTTTACATACACCAAACCTCAAGGTACATGTTCACAGCGTTAAGTTTCGCGGCTGAAAAAAACTGTAATAAGTGTTGAACACGCTTTAAGCTCCGTAGGGGTATTGTTTTCCCACTACAGTAACTGATGTCCGGCCAAATTACAGCCCATACGAAATAATTTCGGTGAGTTATTTTATCATTATGGACTGATTTTGTCTGCAAATTACAATCTCAGAATCACTAAAATTTGTCGAAGTCTTTATTAAATCAGCTACCAAATGTTCTTCTTCACTTAGTTTCTGTGAGCTAAGTGAGAAATATATCCTGTCTTGATATAGTTGTACAGTTGCCGTTTAGTCAGCTTCTTGTGTTCAATAATAATTACCTGCATGACATCCCATGGGCCGTGATGAATTATTAATATTAATCACTGAAATCTCTATTCAGTGGCAATAATTCATCACGGCCAATGGAATGTCGTACGGGTCCCCTGTGACTTAAAAACCTTAGTTCGCGAATATCATTTTTGCGGGGACTTTTCAAAATTCTCAACACGCCTATAGTCTAGTTACCACGGACTTCGTCTTAATATGAAGTTTTAATTATGAACTTGAAATATACTAACAGTGTAGCCGTTCCTTAAGGGCGCTAACAAAATACAGTTTCCCGATGTAGAGATGTTCCCAGCTCACTTATTTTCAACATTTTGCTTAATGAGTGGTCTACTCCAACCACTAAACTAACCATGGTACAATTGTTGACTACGCCACCCACTTCTTGGAGGATTAATGTCAGCGAAACTATAATTTATGGACGAACCAATCACAATTAAACAACAGTACTCTATTTTACTTTATGGTTATAAAACACGGTCTTTGAAAAGCGAAGAAGTTCATAAGTTATTGGTATTAGGTCTTATGTGGAATTGAAGCGATGATTCCGTGTTTTGATGTTAAATCTAGACTCAGATACTAGGCAGATTTAGCAAGTAGGTCACTAATATTGTTAATCTTTATTGCCTACCTCGACGCACAGTATCAGGTGCTGTGGGAGTTAGTCGTAAACAGATTGCGGAAGAGACACTCGAAGGTTACGCAAGTCAATGAAGTCATCATTGGTCTACACGTTAGGTTAGGAATTCCTGTTTTGAGTGCGCTGGATTGTCGTAACTAGTTGTTGAAATGGTGGCGATTATTATTACTATTAATGGGGACAGGTGACACGATTCAAAGTCGGTAACATTAGGATGGATACATTTACTCTTTGCATTCCCTTAAGTTATGAGGTTTGAAGTTATTTTGTACCTTTGGTTCCTATAATTCATCCTTCCTTGGATTACGTTTTCTGTCTAATCGTTTTTCTACCATTTATGCTACCACCGATTTCCGATAATTTAACCTTATGCTGCAGCAGATTGGGGCGGTGCAAATATGTGATAGGTTCTGCGTTGGTTGATTGATATTGAGTGAAGCAGTTGTTATTTTTACTAATTATTAGTGCAGTTAGTAGTAATGGAATTAATGTATACCTTCGTGAGTCCCTAATAATTTGTTACTATAACCGTACTTATCTAGCTTTTTTTGATATTAAAATATTCTGTTTCATCTCTTGGATCTCTTTATGTGGAGTTAATAATTATAACAAGAACCAGTGAAAACAATCTGGTTTGACGTCGGTAAATTACTCGCAAAAACATGCTTTTGTGCTATCTATGTTAAGGTTTTCATTTTGTATTTTTCAGACTATATACCTGATCTTTCAACTGTTGTCTTCCTGGATACCGATCTCCCGTTCCGAACTCACGGTGCTCAAACCGTACATCCGAGCAATTTATACTGATGGAAGACGACATTCTGCGTCTCACAAAAAAATATATTGGAGATTCACACGTTAAAAGGTGTCAGGAGAGATCAATTAAAAGGAAAAAGAAGCTCACCGCCGTACTAGATCAGGTGAGTTTATGATCATTCAACTGCAGTTGGCTGCGCCTTTGCGAAATTTACTGCATGATGATGTTGTATGGCGAGACATTACGATAGGCAGTGATATCAGGTAAAACTTCCTGGGCAAGAAGAGATGCTCAGTTTTTGAAGTTGTTAATTGGCATAAAAAGAGAGTGGCTAATCATATTCTTTCATGTAGTCTGATATATGATAATACCTTAAATAGGATTAAATTAAATAAAAATCTAAGGATGACGCAACTGGCTATTAGTTTTATGTATCAGTAAATATGAATTTTCTAGTTTTTAGTTTTAAAGTAACAGGAATCAGTGTCAAATACATCGGGTAATAATTATAATATTCGGCTATATATTGAACCTTTTTAATTTTATCACTTGTCACATTCTCTTTTCTCAATGCACAACTTTTATTTGTGGTAATATCTTTCAATTTTTGGTAACATCCGCTTTCTTTACAATTACGAACTTTGACAACTTGAACTTATGTACTATTGTATGACGTCGTGTCTCAGTAAACTTCTTCGACCTTTTTCTATATATATTTCGGTTGATGTAGTGAGATAGTGAAATGTTTACTCTGAGCCAAACCAATTAATTGTTTTATGGACCTGAAGTCTTAGCAATCTTCGAACCTCAAGTGTCAAAGAGTAGCATCGAAGTAATTCGCTTTATTATGATTTGAATACTGATACTGTTTCGATGTTCTCAGAATGTATTTAATTTATTTTGATATAAATTCATTGACACTTGCTGCTTATTTTATGGAACAAGAGTACCACTACAACTTCACAAGTTGCAACTCCTGATCATGACCTCAGTACTTGTCTTGGGTTTCCATTGATAAAGGGTTCAATGGACCTGACGCAACTTTCCAGAAAAGCAAATTAATCGATGCAAATAATTTATTCCATATTTATCGTTAAACTCTATATATCATTTGTTGTAAAAGATAAGGGTGTATGTATGTCAGTACTGAAGTGGTATATTATATCTAGCGAAGCGACTGCTGATTCTTCATTTACTAATCATTAACTTTCTAATGTGGTGTACTGGCTATACATGTAAATAGCTCAGCTGTTGTCTGTACCTAAAGAATTTATTTGTTATGACTTTAGGTTGCTGTCGATTTCTACCCTGTGTTATCGATCGATTACAGTGACACGCAAACACGTACGGACGGCCTAGAGTCTCGATTGGTTCCACCTCCCTGTCTAGCCCAGTTAGTTGAGTCCAGAACACAAGTCACAACCTTTGAGATATGAATCATTATATTTCAAACATACTTTGTTTATATACCAATCAAGCATACCACATCGTACCATAAAATAGAAAAAAACAACATTTTGTACAATATTCAACAAGTGAACAGATATCGACCAATAGGGAATGTCCATTTAAAGTCCAAGGACACCATTGGACTTAACATGATAATTATTAGTCTATTCCTCCGCATCCACAACAGTATTTGTTACTTGTAACCTAAGATTTCCCCGTGAAAATATTGAATATTTTCACTGAGTAAACCGGACAAAATATCTGTTAAAATTTTTTGGATGAAATACAATTCATCATAGCTCATATGGTATCGCAATGATTAATTGCATAGATTCTATTATTGTAAATTTGTTTTTCATTTTTAAGAAATGTATTCTGTAATAATTTGAACTCACTCAGGGACGGCTTCCAGATGTAGGCTTTTCTGAAGCCGATATCGAATCATTACTTCTTCAAATATCATCTTTCGATTCTAATAACTGGGAGAATTCTGTGGGTGTTGGAGAACGAGAAGGACGAGTACTTGTGAACTTTATTCGTCGTCGTCATTATGGGTAAGCTGTTCAATATGTGTTTGAATATCTCTATGTAACATTTCTCAAATTCGGTGGCATGCTATGTTGACAAAGGTGAATCTTAGTAATTTGTGTTTCATGACAGTGAAGACTGTCAATAAATTAGTCAAATTAACTTAAAACTCCGACTTCAGTGAGTTCGATCGGCTTTCATTTATGTAGCTTTTTGGTTCATTTATTCAACATTCAGCTAGTGAACTATAATTCCAAATTACGTGACATATATTTCTGTTTCAGTGACAGATCAGTATATTTCTAGCTCCCTTGCGCATTTCTTATTTGAGGCCAATCAGATGGATGTGCCTGCATAACATAGTTGTTCTTCACTCTTGGATTCCATTCCAGTAACTCTCCTCAAACGCAACTCGTTATCCACTTAGGTACTGAGTCCAAATAACCACCCATTTGTGCAGCGGGTATGAATCTTAATTTAATTTTTAATGGTTTGGATTATCCCGTTTTTGCTATTATTGTAAAATAAGACAATAGGCGGTTGGTATGTGTATTTATTGCGAAAAGTTACGAAGTATCTACATAATACATATACATAGCATCCAATTGTCCATTCTCATCTTCCGGTGTGTTCTGCAATTTAAAATTTCTTCCTTACTGGGCTTTAAGTGTTCTGCCAAACCCAGGATTTGATGCACTGAAACTTCACTCTGTCCTATAATTGTTGCAATTTCGACACCACGTTCTGTTTCATACTACTTACAAACATCCTTTTAGTAGATTCCACTACATTATGACGGAAATTTGATCAGTCTTGCATAAAATAAATGGAATGTAATAAGTGGATAATGCGTTGGCGTTTAAAGTGGGTGGTGCTTGGGTCGACTTCCGGAGTAGACGCCAGTTTTGGGATGCAAGCATATCGATCTGACGAGTTTAAATACGTACTAAACGTACAGTTTGAGTTCCATTGTTTGTCATATTGTATCTATTCTATATATGCTTGTATCATGATGGCTATACCGAAGCAATCCGCACAGGATGCACCTGTGCAAACCAAGACTGATCAAATTTTACTCATGATATCAACAACGGGTTATTGCAAACAACCACGAATTAAATTACTGTGCTTAAATTTTAATAGTGCTATAAAATGGGGCGATTCAACAAAAGAACATATGAAATCAATTAGATAGTATATTCAAAGACATGGAAAAATTAGTTAACGAGTATTAAGCTGTTTGAAACCTAATCTAGTAAGTGGATTCATTTGAACTGCATTAACGTATTCTGCACCATCTTGCGTTCAACTGAAAATATACCCAAAGAAACTTCCTCGTTGCTCCTGATGACCACTAAGTCAGCTTCGCTCCATATAATCTGAATGTTCGTACTGATCAAGGCGAAGTAGTATTTTGATACTTATCAGTCATATCAGCTAATGCAAATTCATGGCTTTGTTAATTAACGTTTCTTCACTACTTAGATACTTGTATCCAACATCCATAACACTCTATAAATAACCGTGGATAATAAAGTACACATTATTTACAATTACACTATATTTTCTGACAGAATAAATTTACAAACCGTTTCGTATCTCATTCATTCCTAATAGGTGCTCACATGTTGGATTTACTTATATGGCTAATATTAAGATTATTTCTTAAAATGTAGGTTTACACACGGTATTGGACGTTCTGGTGATATAGCTGCTATTCAACCAAAAGCTTCTGGTTCAAGTCTTATTTGTCGACTAACTAATCAATTGTTACTTGATTGGTTAAGAAAATCAGGTAAATGATAAATGAACGTTGTAAATAATTGAAAAAAAAATCATCGATTATACAATTGAGCGGTAATAACATCTGAGATCTGATCTACTGTCTTAAAATTAACTATTAGTTAAGATTCATGAATTCTTATTCAATGAATTTATGTTTAATAAATGTATATGTATAATTTTACTCGTTGATATCAATACATTGTTAACCATCCAGATGCGTTAGTTCGAGAGAAGCGCAAGTTAACACATTATACACTTTCGGAGGCGCTAGGAATCCATCTTTTCACATTTGAACTCTTTGCAAAATGAGACACATACAGGCCATCATTCTTCCATTGGCCCTAACACTTAATCTTCATAAATAGTAATTTGATTGTTAATACATACTTCTAATTCCTTTTAGTCTTATTTATTTTAATTGTTCGTTATTGTCACCACGTTTTTAATTTATTCATCACCCTTCTCATATTCGTCAAATGGACAATTACCTTTCATATATTTAGTTTCATTTTATTATTTCTCTTCAGTTCTCAATTATCAAGCGATTTTCTTCGACGAATAATATGACTTTATCGTCCACCTATTTTTCGCCAAACTATTTTAATCGTGAATAAACTAAAATACAATTATAAAGCTTGAGTAAATGATATAGTCAAAAAGAAAATTTTCTCTGAATTTTATTTAGTTCTTCTACATTGTTAGCCATTGAGGCCAAAACCACATACTTCACAAGCTTAATAATATAATCTCATCTTAGATCCTCAGATTTTATTTCAAATACTTATCACGGACTGATATTAACTGGAGAATCATAGTAAACCGGACAGCATTTGAATAGCGTTTTGTCTTGATTTGGTATTTCTCAGCACCGTAAACCCATAACTTTCCCAAAAGGTGGGGCCTAGAAACTTATATATCATCGAGTCAAAATCCAGTGGTTCGCACGCCAGACTTCGATCAATAGTTCCGCGATATGGCGAGACGATTATCCAATTTTGTCAGTGATATTTGACGCCTGACAGAGTTCTGGATGATCGGTTTCTAAAAGTTACAACCTAGGTGTACATTTTTTCCTATAATCACCATATCTCTATGTGACGTCGGATACTACCAGAACACCGATGCTGAAGCAGATAGTTTTCTTTAGGCGACCACTTCCCAGCTGCTTACTTTAGAAGTCCCATTCAAAAGGCACGTCAACAGTGGTCAACGTAAGTTTATTCCCCTAGAGATCCTAAAAATTATATCTCTTACGGGTTCGGAATTAAGGTTTTTTAATTCCCTTAGGTAGGCTTTCTGTGTCCATTTGTCTGATTTAAGGACCAAAGATCCTTTTTCCCCTCAGTTTCATAACACCATTCTCACAACATAAAGGTAGTGAGTAGGATATACTTGGCTAAGGTTGCAAACACAACAGTGTAAGAGCACTTTGTGGAGGGTAGCACGACATTTTGGAAAGAGGGACAAACTAAGACAAAACCGATATTCCATTTTCGGTGGTTCTGCAACTGGTGTTAATCAGCGATAAAAACTAGTAAGAAAATTACCTTCCTAACTACCATTACTTAATAACTTTAAATTTTATTCCAATCAATCTTTTTCGTTTGTAATACGGAGAAGTTTTGGCGTAGCAGCAAAATTATGGTCGGTACTGTTTAATATCGAATATTTATTTGAGTAATATGAATTTCAAGGAATGACCACTGTCAAATGTTACTTATCATTAGTCAGTTATTGTCGTCGTCAAATATTCTCTAATATTTAGTGCATATTCCTGTTAAGGTCCAACTATTTTCATATTATTACCAGAAGGGGAGGTTTTGTGGATATTTTAGTAATTTAGTAGTTGAATTCATGAGTCAATTATAACTAAACCACCATGGAAAACCTGGAAGCACTGGACGGCCGTTTCTTCCTAGTATGTGACTCCTCAGCAATACACATCGACGATCTCACACGCGGGATTCGAATCATAAATTTCTGTCAAGATTTCAAATTAAGTTACTAATTCTCTGTGAATCATAGTACTAATAATACAATTTGATCGCTTAAAATTCATAATTAGTCAACTTAAAAATGAGCTGAATAACTATACTACTTATTAGAAGTGTGAAACAATTACAAAATGACTGATTCTTAATCTAAATTGTTTCTTAATATTACTTGATAACAAATATTTGTTTAAGCTTTTTTCCTTTTCCTTTAAAATGGTGATATATTATTGTATTATTAAAGGATCACCAAGTACATCTGCATGCTTCCTTGTCCCAATGGCTACTGGAATGTCGTTAACACTATGTTTACTGGCTATGAAAAGACGTCGTCCACGTCGAGCTAACTTTGCATTATGGTCACGTATTGATCAGAAGTCGTGTTTTAAATGTATGCTGGCTGCAGGTTAGTATAATACACTGATTAATTTTAAAGATTTGATACTTTTGTTAGTAACTGTCTATGGAATCAGCTAATCTATCTGTCGTATTTCAACAAATCATAATAGACTTTCTACTCAGTAAATCGCAAGAAAGTCATCTATGTTAATAGCAACATTTTACACATGAGTAATCGCACAGTATAACGTATTTTCATTGACCTAGTGCCTTTCGATATTGTTTTAAAAAGTGTATTAAGCAAGTGTTGTTGCATTGCATTATTGATAACCGTATGAGCGCTTGTGATGCGTTCTTGTCAGGAATCACAATATTCCTTTTTCTTTCTCTATCAGAGGTTTACTAAAAGATGTTGGTCCCCTCTGCACTGATCAGTTTTGATTAGGTGGACAAATGAGTCTTTTTATTCATAGAGGGTTAGACAATGAGTATGCGTTTTGCTTGAGTTTCGTTTTTCAAGTAAAGTCGCGTCAGGATTAGACTTCTTAGCAATGCATATCCATGACTTTACAGGAATCATGCTGAGAACTATTATATCTCGGTAAATTTATTATTACATTTAAACTATTGATTTGAAATACAATGGTTTACGTCTCCAATTTCAGTACATCATCCAATGCCTTACTTACGATACAATGTGAACTCTACCAATCACACTTCACTAGCAATTATGTAATATCAATCATTTTTGCCCAGTTAATACTCTATGAGATAAATATAAAGTACTGTTCATTTGTATTGTTTCTGGTTTGTAAAAAATCATTGGCTTTTGACTCAGTTGGGTGCTGTCCTCAATGTGTGTCCTATCCACTTCCAGCACTTCTTCCTCCACTGCAATCTGGTTGGTTCTCACCCGCAATAGGTTATTGCTGGTAGTGTCTGGCCAACAGATCCGTATTTTGCGTAGACAACTGTTAACAAACACCTGAATCTTCTGGATGATGGCTTTCGTAGTTCTCCAGGTTTCCACCCCATACAGTAGAACTGTCTTGACATTTGTATTAAGAATTCTGACCTTGGTGTTGGTTGACATACAGTTGTTTTGAGTTCCAGATGTTTTTCAGTTATAGATATGCTGCTCTTGCATTACCGATTCGCGCCTTCACATGTTCATCAGATCCACTGTGTTTATCAATGATGCTGCCCAGATATGTGAAGGTTTTTACATCTTCCAAACTTTCTCCGTCAAGTGTGATTCGATTGGTGCAGGCTGTGTTTTAGAAAATCATATTACTTTCTTTTAATTGTTTACATTTAGTTTGTAGTCATGAATTATGCATTCTACAGTCACCCCCATTGGATACTATTTGATAGAATATGAATTCGTTAAGTTGATGTTGTACTTTTGATAAGTTCTATTATTTAACTCGTAAATTAAAAGAGATATGTAACTATATGCATATAAACTTGTTGTTTACATCTGGATATTGATTATTTATTCAGTTGGTATTTCTCTACGTTATCAATCTTGATAAAGTACGTTTGGTTTAAATGATAGTGCAAATGCGTTAGTATATTTATAAACGGTAATCCCTGATTGATTTAATCTAACTTCTATCCTATCGTTTAGTAAAATCATATCGGATTTATATTAAGGGCTAGGAAGTTTCAGCGTGATAAAGTCTATTATCATTTACTAATTTCAGTACTATTTCGAAAATATTCTCAGTCGGGAAGTTATTCAGAAATACCAAAAAATAAGGAATCCTGTCTTATCTCATCGATGGAATAAAAAGTCACAAATACATCGATTTTCTCATTCCAGATTAAATAAATAAAATAGTTCGATACTTAAAAAAAGTCAAAAGATCGATTTCGTCCTTGTTAAACTCAAAGACATATTAAATGGCAAGTACCATAGGTTTATTCAGCATCCTTATGCAATGAGATTTCTCCTTCGGTCTCTGATTTCGACAATTTGTTTTCTCTGAAGTTTTTCTTGTAAAACACACACTAACCTTTTCATCTATTAGAGACCAAGTATGGTAGATGGGAATGCAGTCTGTTCTCTAAGGCTATTATAAATGGTCAATAAATGAAAAGTTACGTCAATATTTCTCCTTAGGTATTTTTACATCATTGTTCAAACAACATAAAACCAACTGATGAACGAACCTGATGTTAGGTTTAGATAAAAAAAACTGACAATAGCGAATTGTTCTTAAAGTCGCGAACTTTCGTCATTTGATTGAGTTTGTCCACGATTGTCGTCTGACTGTGATCATCTTTCGCCGTTTGATGGTAAAATTTATCTGTCTTCGATGTTACAAAAGATTTTTGTTGCTGTTTGTTAAACATGGTATTGAACAAGGTTCTATGATAATTCTTAAATTAAAGTCTATGTTACTTTAGTACACAAATGCAAAGTGTTTACGTCAACACTAAAGTATAAACAGATTAATTTTATTACAGTATTATTTCTCACGGTTCAGTTTAGCTACTGTGTATACTCTTTACGCTTAACCAATTGAACTGGACAGACAACTAAGAATTACCTGGAAGTCTTAATCACCAAAAAGGGGTAATAAAAGTACTTACAATTCATGCGTATATTGATTCAGATAAGTCCATTTTGTTAGTAATTCATTGAATCATCATCTCGTCACATTTTCAGCTGACTTATGATCCCTTATTGAAACATCAGGTGGTTTTTCTAGTTTTAATCGATACATTATACTGCAGTCTTTGAATTATATGTATTCTCCTCCTTATCTTTTTTTCTTTCTCATCAGGATTAATACCTATCCCTATTGAATTAGTCACAGATACTTCAAATGATCAACTTTGCTCAAATCTTGATGCTTTAGAGATAGCATTAAAAAATCCTGCTAAATATTTGTTAGATCACTGGCCAGATGCAGCACAAGCTTATAATGTAGATGATAAGTCGATAGAAAATTCTACATCTGATGATATTGTGTGCATTTTTACAACTACAAATTGTTTTGCACCTAGAGTTCCAGATAAGTAAGTTTGTTAATATCAGAAGGAGTTTTGTGAATATTTATAATAATTTCAATAGTTGAGATTTGAGATGGTGGAGAAGATTTGTAGCTCAGGTGGATGATTTTGGTGGTGTTTTGTTCTCTGAGCTGGACTGCTGAAAACCTTCGGGATAGGTGTGGCACACAAGCCAACAAAATCATTACAATCAATCCTATGCAAACCAAATGATGAAATAACAAAGGAAAACAAATCAAACATCATCTACAAAATAAATTGTACCAACTGCGACAAACACTACATCGGACATAGCGGACGCCCCCTCCACCTACGCCTACATGAACACCAATTAGCAGTCAAACGACATGATATCTCTTCACTTATATCAATACACGTGGATAACTACGGACATTCATTCGATTGGGAAAATGTAGAAATCTTAGATAGAGGAAACTCCAAAAACACCAGAGAATTTTTAGAAGCTTGGCACTCAGGTCAATCAGCAATCAACAAACATATTGAAATCAATCCAATTTATCAACCAATCAGGAAAATCATGCATAAATATAGGAACAAAAATCAAACCAATGGGAGACACAACCAAAACAAAGAAGTAAACAATGATAAATTTAAGGTCAACAAGAACCAATCAACATCGAGGTGCACAGAACAAGCTGTGAAACACATATGGAGAAATTCGAACACTTCACTTCTATCTGAAGTTTGTGCTGATGATGTCGTTCAGAAGAACGATGAAAGCTCCACGACCAAACCATCCAGCTCAGAGAACAAAACACCACCAAAATAGTTGAGATCATGGGTCAATTAAATCTAGATCACTATGGAAAACTTAAAAGCACTGAACGGTCGTTTCGGCTCTAGTGTGAGACTCCCTAACAGTGCGCATCCATGATCCTACCTCACAGGATTCGAATTAACTAAGAATTATTGTTTAATTAGATAAAATAGTCGAATAGATAATCATCTTTATTAAATTATCTTCAGTATTTTAAGTTTTTGTTTCTTATCTAAAAAAGTGTTGTGTACCTTTTTTAACAAATAAAAAAATAACTCCCCCTCCTGCTTACATTGTAGACTACATGCAATTACTAAATTGTGCATTAAATATGGTGTATCGCATTTAATCAATAATGCTTATGGTGTACAATCACCTAGATGTATGCGGATGATTGAATCAGCTGGAAAATTAATCATTGAACACAATTTAAACACATCAAGTAAGTTTGGCTGATTGTTTCATTCATAAATAAATCAAATATAAAATTATTTGATTGACGAAAAGGTAGACGAAGTGAGCCATTCATATAAACGACATTAAATACACATAAAATTCCTTGTTTCCATGTTATCATTCATCTATTTATATGGATCATACAATTATTAAAACAAAAAAAAATTACTAAGCAAAGATGGATCGTGGCTAGCAGTGGAATCTAGTTTGACAGGCATTTCATCCCATTTGGGACTCGTCACCTAGATGTACTTGCATCCCAGAGTTGATGTTCACTCTGAGACTCGTATCCACTACTGTTTGCTTAAGACACTATCGCGTTATCCACTTAGCTACGGAGTCCTAAACATCAATGGGACGATTCCAGTAAACAATATCAAGTGAATTTTTAAAAAATTACTAGTTTTCAGTATTTTCAAAATCATATTCACATGGTCTACACTATTTTTCCTTTTTAAATATTTATTATCAGTTGTAGCTATATAGTCCAATTGTATCAGTAAACTGAGTTTTACATGTTCAATCATATATATATAAATCTGTTTCATGATAGTGGGTATTACTTATATTGATTCTGTTAAATTGTATTTTGTACAATACACCTTAATATTTGTAATGTAGGGGAACTTGACTGCATTCTCCCCCAACTATTAACAGTGTATTTCTCAAAGTCAATATGTTATTGAAGTGTATTAGGTCGAGAGATTCTGACTTCTAGGTCATACAGACTAATACTATATGTATGTAGTATAAAATCGTTAATTTTTTTAATGTAAAAATAGCTGTTTCAAACGGTAACATTGATGAACATCTATCATAAAAAATGTCAATGTCTTCCTGACTGTAATTGCCATGTTGTTATAATGATCAAGTTTGTCGATTGTAATTGTTCCTAGTTTAGCTATTTCGGTTTGAGGGATTTTTTTCTTGAATTCCAGACAAACAGATTATAAAAAGACACAACTGGAAGCAACGAAGCTCTCGTCAATAAGTAGATCACTATGTAATAGTAATAATAATAGTATGTTATCCAGTCAGTCAATTAGCAACAACAATGTAGAACTTCGTACATACGTACATCAGTTCAAGTTACCATACCACATTAGCACAGCGATACAATTGTCTATTCAAATCCCGTAGTGGTAAATGCTGTAAAAGTATAGGCAGTATTCGGAAAGGTAAGTTAGCTTACCCATCGGTGCGGTTTTCCATCTGATAGAAGGTAGGATTACAATTCATCCTGGAAATAGATGTAGCCTATGAGCCAGCAAAACTGTTTCAGTCAATATTATACAAGCCAAAGGATACGGCAACGAGCAATCAAGACAAATAAGCGAAACTGTGAAGAGTATCATATTTGAAAAAGTATCCTCTTTCACCCTCAATGTCTACATGAGAACCAGTCAGCTGTTAAGCGCCATGACATAACGTAAATTGATGTAGGTGGTTGTATCAATGCATTTGGTCAACTTTGTACATGTGTTCGACTGGATAAACGTCGAAATATTAGACAGAAGAAATACAAAGAAGACTAGGAATTTTTTAAAGACCTGGCACTCAGTCAGTAGGCATATTGAAATCAACCCGATCTATCAGCCAATAAAACACGTATTAGCAACTAGAAGGTCAGAGATCACGTCAGCGAAGGAAACAATCAAAACAAACATTCGAACTACAGCCACATAATTACAGACAAAGGTCAACCAAATCCCAGGTCAATAAAACAAGCCATTAGTCTGTTTTAGGGAAATTCTAATTACAGTCCTCTTTGAAGTTTATACTGTTGATGTTGTCCAGTGGGATAATGAGAGTTTCACGATCAAGTCATCCAGCTCACTTATTACAACACCTTTGAATTGAGTTTTTTTGTATTTTTTTTATTAATTGTTAAGAGTTAATCATTTCATCATTGTTGACTAAATGGGTTGATTTTAGCACATTATTCATTATCCTTACATTTAGCCTTCAGTAACAAATCACTTTTATATTTATTATTTCTTAGATTCAAGTAATCAACCAATTGATTTGTTATATGTACAAAGTACTGATAAAAATTTAATGGTGCCAGTTGGTGGAGCTGTAATTGCTGGATTTTCTACTGATTTAGTTGATTTTGTCGCCAAACTTTATCCCGGTAAGATAATAATATTCTTTATTAATTCTTCTTTTGTCTTTATTATTTATTTTTTTAAACACGTAAACATTGGTACGAGAAGGCATCAAATAGATATGTGCCACATAAATCATCCGATTTGTGTGAGGGCTGGGATGCTGCCCATATTCCCAAACCGAAGCAAGTGGTTTTCTTAAGAAGCCATACCTGGAGCCTTCGACTCAAAGATCTGATCCACAAGGCAGTGGAGCAACAACAAGAGATGCAGTCATATGGTAGTCGGTGACCAACAATAGGTTCATACGCTACTTGTTCGTTCAGGATACTGAAGCCCATGTGCATCATTAGTTTTAAATCAGGGTTTTTCAACTCCCCTAGGCGAACCTTCTGCGTCCAGCAACCCGGTTAAATCTCCGTACATTCGCTTTTTGTCCTCTCAATTTCGTAAACAACACCCTCGCCAAGAGAGGGCAGTGTATCACAATTGATTGATCACTGGGTGGCGATCAATGTCATGCGTGTCTAGTCCTTATTAGTGCAGATCGAATGCTACCGATCATGTTGCAATGTGGCCACCAGTCTAGGTGACTCGACACTGCGGGCACTATATATTGAGATTAGATGGTGGTTGGAGGTAGTCGACAGGTAGTGTATTTTCAATTTTATTGTATCAGTTTCCTAAATTGTTTGGGTCTTTGAAATAATATCAACATACGAGTCAAAATGTTCATCTTGTTCACTGATACTTCTGATGATAGCCCATTAAAAAGTTCTTTTTAACTTAGTAGAAGTTTATTGGTTCACGTCTTTAAAACTTATCAAATTATTGAAAATATTTCTATTTCATCCATTGTTATTCTACATAGGTCAAACAGGACTAATCCTTATTTTTACCTGAATCATTACTTGGTTTACTGAATCTACATTTCACTATAGTTTAAATTGTCGATTATACAGTTTCATTTCTGTCATGAATTTTCTTATTACGACTTAGTTACTCTTCTTATTTAGTAGTCTTGGCTACTATTTCACTTGATGTGTCCTAAATCAAAAAATGTTTGAACAATAACTCAATTATATTACAGATGAACCAAGTTGAACGTTAGTAAAAATCACAATATGAAAAACACTCGTATGTTTATAAACTTCACTTAAGAAGATTCTAGGGTCTTCCCGAAGTATCCTCTAACGCTGATTGGTTAAGAAATAGTTAATCAGTGTACCCTAACGCAATCCTGCACAAGGCGTACCTTAATCTAATCCATATTCCGCTAACAATTTCTGTAGATAGTTAGTTAATACATAAATAACTTCAATTATAACCAATAAATCGTGTTTGAGACACAAGTCGTCCGTTGTTAGTTACGTGAGTTCAATGAGGAAAGATTCATAAGATGAAAAGTATAGAAAAGATGAGAGAATACCATAAATGGTAGTAAGAAATTAAACAATCGAAGATCAATGCAAAAAGATGAACAAGTGTAATATAATGATTAGAAGTATAGTATGTAACACCTTTATTCAAGAGTTAGAGAATAATTGAAACTGTGCTACTGTAATCAGTTTACACCATGTTGTTACTAGATGCTTTATTTGTTACCGTAAATAATGATTATTTCTTGTTTATGAATCCATAACAGAAAATCTATACCTTGTGATATATGTTAGAATAAAAACTAGTGATTTCATTGACGAATACTATTTCTTGACTTGAGGAGTTGTCAGTCTTCGCTCAACTGACTAGCACGTCATAGCACATAATGTTAGATAAGTATTCATGACATCTATTACAATCCCTTTTTTCTGTCAATAGTTCACAGCTTCATTAATTGATCTCTAAACCCAACTTGCTAATTTACACCCAGCGTTAATATAATTTACATAATACGTGAATAGTACTTGGTACTACTACTTACTCTTGTTACCCCTCGTGAAAGAACACTGTCCGCCCACCAGCACTCTCCATTCAACCTTGTTTTTTGTAATCCTTTCCATCTCTTTTTAGTTGTTATTCATCCTTTTCATATCTGCTTCTATTTTCTGACATTATATATATAGGTCGAGCTTCAGGATCACCAACATTGGATGCTTTTGCTACATTACTTTATCTTGGTAATAAAGGTTGGAATGATTTAATTCAACGTCAATCTATATGTTTCAAACGATTACATAATGGATTAAAACAATTAAGTGAAAAATTTAATTTAAAATTATTAGATACTTCATCCAATCCTATTTCATTAGCATTAAGTTTAGAAAATCTTCTTCCTAAAACAATTATTATACAGAAATTCGGGAAAAATAATATGATAGAAGATAATCAGAAAAGAGAGATATTTCGTCAACTAACACAAATTGGTGCTAATCTTTTCACACAAGGATGTTCAGGTGTAAGGTAAGTAAATTTCATGATTAGATTAACTTGTAAACGATGAATATGAACTTTATTGGTTGTTTTTTTTTGTTTTGAATTAGCTAATGCTTCAAATTTTATTCTCATAGCTATGTCATGTTGGTAGATGCAGACTATTTGGTTGGGGTTAGTGTAACTATCTTAATCAATGGTTGGAGTTTCTGAATGACATGGCTCTAAATCGTTCACAATGATGTCAGTGTATACACTTTCTGTCTTCCCTTAAACTATGAGATGAAAATCGCTCTATATCTTTCTTTCTACGAACTAATTCTTTCTTGCTATACTCTATCTTTGTATGCAATCTGTCTTTTATATATATTACTACCATTAAAGCGACTACTTCTATGAAAGCTGGTGTTTATCTTGCTGTGCTAATCAGGTGTGGCTACTTGGATCGATGCATATATGTGCCTGGTCCTACGTTGTAGTTGACTGACTGACTGAGAGTCACACATTGTCACTCATTATAAAAACATGAGATTTGTTCTAGATTAGATAAGAAGTGTTTCATTGTTATAATGTGAGAAAATTAGAAATACTTATTCATAGTAGCTGACGTTCCAAATTCTCATATCATGTGATGATCGTGGTTGCAGTGTCTCTCTCTCTCTCTCTCACACACACAAAGAAACTTGATTATCAATGAATGAGTCAGATTATTTCATCATATTTTATTCTTTATCATAGAAATAACACGTTTCATTACTCGTATTCAATATGTCATGCTTTAGATACCTTTTAATTGTTGCTCTTTTATCAAGTTCATCTTTATTCTACTTGTCACCATGTTGTAAAGTAAATAGATACATTATAGTCAGATATATAATTTTAAAAAAAACAAAGATGGCAACTCATTTACTAAGTACTGATGGTTATTGTATTAGGCTTCATTTTATGAATTTAAGCTTGTCATACTGTCCAACTTAGTTATATCACTAGATTATGAAGTCTACCAATTATGAGTTCAGTTTACTCCTATCAGACTGATGATTTGTCTAACCAATAACAAAAATGATCATCAGTAACTACCATAAATTACTATAAAACCTATTGGTCCATCCAGATCCTTAATGATCAAACAGAACACATTCAACGCTTCAACATCTATCGTTATACGATGTAACGGAAGAAGTCAGTAGTTTAGAAAAAGCATGGTATTTATTGAAGACAGAGTTTAAGTAGAATAACCTTGTGTATTTAGCAGCAAAGTATGATGTAGAATTAGTCTACTTAGGATTATCGTTGCAAGAGAGAAATGAACATGAATCAAAAATAAATAACTTAATACCATCTGTCACTGAGAAAAGTTTTACGTAAGTTTAGTTATTGCTTACTTTGATTGCCATTACTTTTTAGTGTTACGGTAGGCTGGAAGAAAGCTAGAGAGCGAAAGAGAGCCGAACTAAGACATGGAATTAGTCTATGAAATTATTGATTGTTGTTGTTCTTAGGTGCGCATATGACCTGATTGAGGCTAATATTTACAAACCATAAATGACGTGGTTCAAGACCCATCAGAGTGACTTGGATGCATTGATTGTTTTATCTTGTGGTTTTCAAGTTAAATACTTTAATTCCATGAATCCACTCCTTCTTTTTTTAAATGGTATTTTCATGATTTGGTTTTTTCTATTATCATTGAAATTATTGTTATTTAAACTTCTTTGCATATAATCAATTTCATATAACTGTACTGTAATGTTTTTTTTGCGAGGAATGCACATTCATAACAATCTACTGATTTCCTATTCCGAAGAAATCATTTTATATTGAACTCATAATGCCCCCTTTTAAGACTTCTTAATATTTCTTCTATCTTATAGTTTATCTTATTTTTCTAATATATACCATTAACAACTTGGACTGACACATATATATTAGATTAAGATCATGAACCGACTGATGTAAGACCACCATTGAAAACCCAGAAGCGCTGGACAGCCATTTCGTCCTATTGTGAGACTTCTCAGCAGTGTGCATCCACGATCATGCTCGTGGGATTCGAACCCAGGTCCTTCGGTTTCCTGTGCGAACGCTTAACCTCTAGACCACTGAGCCGGTCGGCATCCAACGGTATTAATGTCCAAATTCAACCAATCCATGAAATTACGTGACCATCTTTCATACCTGTCTTAACCCAACACGGATTAGCTCCACTAAGTCACAGCTTCTCACTAAGTAGGTACTAATTATAATGTTATTTCAATTTGTTTTTACATTGATTTCTAGAGTTGTTCTACCGGCATCTATGCAAAATTCTATCAAATTAGATGTTTATGAATTTGATGGATTTAATTCACATAGTTCCACATCTATTATACCATATATTAATGCAGCTTCATCAATTGGTCAAAATGAATATGAAATTGATGTATTTATTAAAAAACTTGATAAAATTTTACAATATTTTCAATATTATATAATAAATAATTATAATATTGATTTAATGAATATTGTTACTACTATGACTACAATAAAGGATGATGATGATGATAATAATGAAATTGATCAAGATAATGATGTTTTGTCCAAAGAATCATTCAAATTGAATTCCCGCTTTATCTAATTTGAATTCAATATGCAATTGTGTAAATACTATGTACATCGTGTTTTTGTTTTTTTCGCGCCCTTTTTTTGTTGTTTGTTTGAAAATGGTATCTGTTACTTTTGTTATTTCTATTAGTTACCTTTGTAATTTCTTGTTTAGAGATTTATTGATTTTCTATTTTGTTATTTTTGTTGTTGTTGATGTTTTTCTTTTCTTTTCGTTTCTTTCTGCTTCTTCTTACTTCTGCATTTGTTTTAATCTAAAGTAAAGAAGTAAAGGGATATTCATGAAATGATTAACATTGTTTATTCTATTCATATATATAAAACAAATTGTATTCATCTTCATTACTTAATGACTAATGCTTGTTACTCCTAATGGAGTATACGCCACTGACCATCATTGTCTAACCCAATCTATCCTGGGTCGAGGCAGAGTTATTCATCTTCATTAGTATATATATACATCTTAATTATAAATCTAAATAAAATTGGTATTTATTTAATGAGCTCATACTATTTGATGGGTGGAATATGATTTATTCCCTTTAAATAGTTTAACATTAATCATAGAAGGATGAATGATTTCATAACTGTGATGTTGTCTAATTCAATATAGACTATTGTATAAGTAGTTTAATAGTAGTGTTGTTATCTATTATCATCATTTAAATGGGTGTGTTATTAATTATGAAAATACAGAGAGATTAGTTCATTCTATCTCATGTTCCTTTGTAAGTGATACAAATAAGGTCTGTTTATTTTTTGTTATTTGTGCTAACTTTAATCTTGATGGTGAATATTCAAGTGACTAGATAAAAACAATAGAGAATTGTAAGAAGACTACTATTTTCTATGTTACAAAACTGTTCATAGATCAATGTGAAATTTAGTTTGAAAATTTCTTTTATACTTTTAACTGGTATGAATAAATACAGTTCGACATACAACAAAATTTGCTCAAACTATTGTAACTAAATGGTTGGAAACTCTAGTTGACATGGCTCACAATTGATCACTATGGTGTAGGTGTATACACTCTTTATCTCCTCTTGAATCGTGAGATTAACATTGCTTTATACCTTTCTTTCAACGAACTAATTTTTTATTTCTATACTATATCTTTATATACAATCTTTTTTATACATTACTACCATTGAAGTAACTACTATGAATTTCGTGTTGAACTTTTTGTGCTATTGAGGTATGGCAACTTCGATCGATGTATATATGTGCCTGGTCCTACGTTGTAGCTGACTGACTGAATGATACTTTCAATACGATAAGATGCCTTAAAACAGTGATATGATATGAACCAATATGAGTTATCTCAGTATTCATTTGCTCAACGATAGTCGACATTAATTTGATCAACCAACATTCTTTATTGAAATGAATATACTGGATACTTACATACTGACTGTTCATTGGAAACTCTACATATTACATTCATCTTGTTGTGCTAATGAGGTGCGGCAACTTGGATCGATGCATATATGTGCCTGGTCCTACGTTGTATCTGGATGGATAATCAAAATATAAGTTTTACACTTAACGGAATTTGAAAATGTTTTTACAACAACGCAAAATAATATGTTGTGACGTGTAAGTCGATTTATGTCTGTCATATTGATATTACTTTTTAAACTTATCATTTGAATTAGCGAGTTGTTGTTTTCTAGGAAATTGATGGCACCTCAAACTGACAGTGGCTTCAGAAGTTGATGTTACTCTCTGTTTTGAAAACACTTCTTATCGAACTTTGCAAATTCTGATTGTCTGTAGCTGTTCTGTTGTAGCATCACCTACTAACTACAAGTAATTTGATGTGTGATTAGTATGGGTAATATGTAATTGGCCATCGAACATAGACAACCAAACAATCAGTTCAATGTTCAGTTTCCTTTCTATCTATCTTTAGTTCCTGATCAGATCTCATTGATTGTGAACTGTCTGTAGTTTTGTTATTTAAAATATTGTCTAGCTTATAGTCTGGTAACCTATTTTGGTCATTTATTTGATCTAACCTGATCAAGTTTATGTATATTGTATCGTCCGAGTATCTAGTTACAGCAGAATCTTAGGTTATATTATAGTAGTATGATGTAACAAATAGTAATCTTATATTCCTAAGCTAGCCACTATCTATCATTGCTTAAAAAGCTTATGACTCAAGGCTATATCGAGGCCATCCGCACAGCATGCACATATACCAACAAGAGACTGATTAATTGCAGTCCTAAATAAAAATGGGAAGATACAAGTAAAACAACACCAAATAAATTTAAACTTCACTTCATTGCACAACCAGGAATCAGTAGCTAAGTAGATAGCGTGATGGGATTTGAAGCGGACGGTATTGGGTTCTAGTCGCAGAGTGAACATCAACTCTGAGATTCAGGTACATCTAGGTGACGAGTCCTAAATAAAACGAAACGCTTCAACGTAGATTCCACTGCTAGCCACTATCCATCTTTGCTTAAAATAATAATCTTATTCCCCCGTTATATTCTAATTCCTATGAATTTTCTAACAAATAGTAAATATAGATATATAATCAATAAATTATACTGTTAAAAGTACATTCTTCATAATCTTCAAGTTATTGAAATATTTGCGCTTCTATTGAATTTAAACAATTTAGAATTGCGAATTCCAGGCAGTACACGTGATTACTCTATGATAATTACAATCTCTTTTTTTTCGGTTTTTCATCTTACCCCCTAACATATAAACAAACATACTTTTTTATGATAAGCACTTTATTATTTTTTGTCTACAAATTTTATGTGTTCATTCAATTATTATTTACATTAAATAGGTTTGTACAGATTCAATAGATTATTGATTACTATGGATACAAGAATTTGATTCATGTAATTGGAAGGTTACATAATGAATCTGAAATAGTTAAGGATTAATAGAACACAATGGTCTTAATAATCATACAGCATTGAATGATTTTATAGTCATAAGTTAGGGATCATTTATTTATTTGAACACATGAATATTGGTACAAGAGAGCGCCAATATATATGCGCCACACAAAACAATGAGAATTCGAAGAGAAATAGAAAAAAAACCAAGGAGCGCAAAAAGAAAAAGAGAACAATAACGAAGAGATTGGTGTAAGGTAGTATGGTAGAAATGAGGGAACGGAAAGGTACAATCAGAAGAAATCTTTCAGGTAAGGGAGACACAACCACTTTTTATGAAGAAAGTAAAAGAAGGTTACAACAGGATCAACACTGGCTTCTATTCTGAGCCATATCTGATAACGTCTCTAGCCACTGTGTAGCACCATCTCTAAGACCCCAGCCAGAGAGTCGTGAAGGACCAACAGAAGCCAGCCCTTTGCAGCTTTCTTTCATACTACGACACCATGTCATACACTGACCACCTCTCCGCTTTTTCCAACCAGTCCCAGAGTCGGCAAATAATGCACGACATGGAATCCTCTGGGACGACATTCGTAGGACATTTCCAAGCCACCGAAGTCGGTGTTTCAAGATGGTGACATCGATTGCATTATCGTCTCTGTGCCCGAACACACGATGCCGAACCTCTGCATCACTAACATGGTGTTGCCACTGAATGTCAGCAATCCTTCGGATACAGCGATGATCGAACACAGAGAGTTGTCTAACGTCCTCAACTCGGAGAGACCAGGTTTCACAAGCATAGAGCAAAACTGCTCTCACCGACGCGTTGTAGATCCGGCCTTTTACAGCCAGACTAACATCACGAAGGCGCCAAAGGTGGCCCAGATTGGCATAAGCCGCTCTGGCTTTCACTATTCGTGCATTGATCTCATCACTCACACCCCCACCAGCACTTATGCAGCTACCCAGATACACGAACTTCTCAACTACGTCTATCTGCTCACCGTCCAGGGTGAGTTCAGGATTAGAATCCTGCCAGTCTTGTAGAAGTACTTTGCACTTCGAAGGTGCAAAGCACATACCATACCTACGGACACTGAGTGCCAACTGATTTATTTTATTTTAACACATAGATATTGGTACAAGAAGGCACCAAATACATATGCTCCACACAAATCTTATTCGATATGTACGACGGCTGTGATACTGCCCGGGTGCCCAAACCGAAGCAGGTGGTTTTCTTAGGGGGCCACTCCCCGAGCTTTTGACCTAGAGGTTTTACCCACAAGGCAGTGGAGCATCGTAAGGAGATGCAGTCCCATGGTAGCCGGTGACCAACGATTGGTTCATACGCCATTTGTTCCCTCACGATACTGGAGCCCATGTGCACCATCAGTTTGGGATCCGGTTAAAGCGCCGGACATTCGCTTTTCGTCCTCTCATTTTTGTAAATAACACCCCAGCCACGAGAAGGCAGTGAGTAGGACTTCCCTGGCAGAGGCTATATACGCGTGGCCATGTGAGAGCATTTGGAGAGGGAGGGCGGACTTTCCCCACTCTCGGCCGTACCAGGGCATTTGGGGGCATGCCTTGGGCATTATCGCACAGTAAGACAATATCTTCCGCATACTCAAGGTCGAGAAGTCTTTCTCCAGGCAACAGATCCACACCGCCATTACTTACATCCATCAGCGCTGTTTCCAGAATGTCATCGATGGCAAAGTTGAAGAGGAATGGTGAGGTTGGGCAACCCTGCCTAACCCCACTGCTCGAATGGAACAATGGAGAGAGGTGGTTGTATGACCTCACTCTGCCTGAGGTGTTTTTATACAGGGCTTTTAGGATGTTAATAAACTTCTCAGGCACACCCTTCTTCAATAGACAATCCCAGAGAACAGTCCTATCCAACGAATCGAAGGCAGCCCTGATGTCAAGAAACACTACGATTGTTGGCCTTTGAAAAGTATGGCGGTGTTCTAACATTTGGAGGAGGATGAAGATATGATCAATACATCCTCGACCAGAACGAAACCCACCCTGCTCCTCGCGAGTCAATCTTTCTCGGGTTTTGAACAACCTACGAAGAATGACGGAAGCCAATAGGTTGGACGCAATCGGAAGTAGACTTATCCCCCGATAGTTGTTACAGGAACGACGTGAACCCTTTTAAAAGATAGGGACAAATATCGACTCATTCCATGACGTTGGCACACTCTCTAGTTCCCACACCTTTGTAAACAACGTCGTCAATTCCTTAGTCAAAAAGTCACCACCATCTTTAAAAAGAGCCGGAGGTAAGTCATCTGGGCCAGGTGATTTGTAACGCTTCAAGAGTTGGAGTTCCTTGCGGACTTCGTCCTCGTTTGGTGGATCAGTCGTCACCGGCCATGGAGGGCGGGACAGTCTGACCGATGTTGCCGGAGCAGCAGGCCAGTTGAACTGCCCTTCGAAAAATTCTGCCCATCGTCCAAGACGTCGATGGATGTTAGTGATTGGCATCCCATCATCCTCGCAGATTGTTTCACTCACACCAGACTTCTTGCTGCCAGTGGCTCGGATGAGTTGGAAGAGCTTCCGGTAGTTACCAGATGCAGCTGCTGCTTCCAGCTCATTAGCACGCATCGACTACCAGGCTTCTCGGTCCTTACGCAACCTTTGCCCGATCTCCTTACATAGCATCCTTCGTTTATGGTCAAACTCACGGTCACCCGGAGTAGACCGACGGGCTTCAATGAGTTGTAAGGAACCAGAAGAAACCCAGTGCTTAAAAGCGGGACGTTTCGCAAACCCACAACTGACTGTTCCCGCCATTTTCATGGCGTCATGCAATTGCAACCAATGCTCATCTATACTTTTCGGTGGAGTGGTAGCTAGCCTAGAGGCTAGCTCGGTTCGATACTTACTTGCAACAGAAGTTGCAACCAGCTTGCTAACATCAATCCGTTGATGGCGTTCACTTCGTTGTCCACTGAAAAGTAAGGCAAGATTGGCGCAGACCAAGGCATGGTCAGAGTCCAGATAGGTACTCCAAAAGGAGCGGCAGTCTTGTGAACAACCACGCCAGCGGTAGCTGATCGCGATGTGATCAATCTGAGTCCAGGCGTGAGATGCAGAGGGAGGACGCCAGATGGCACATCGGCGATGGCTGTGCCGAAAGTTAGTGCTAGCCAGAAACAGGTTGTGGTCTGTGCACAGTTGCAGTAGACGGTCCCCGTTATCTGACCTGCGACCAACGAGTCCTCATCGGCCACCTAAACGACCCTCTTCCGTGCCTAGACGCCCGACCTGAGCATTCAAGTCTCCGGCTAGTACTACAATATCTGTCGAACACACTTTCTGGAGAACAGATAACTGGTGGTAAAACTCATCCTTGATTGCATCCGGGCTGCAATCTGTCGGAGCATAGGCGGAGATGACGAAAAGACATCGTTTCTCACGCCGATTTCTTCTCACTTTGATGGAACTTTCTAATCTAACAGCACATAACCGACTGTTAATGGGGATCCAATCTACTGGTGCTGCCTCAGCTCTAGCGTTTAGTGCGACACCGACCCCAGCAAGACTAGACGAAGATGCCACAGGGTCCCCGGATAAGCGCATGTAAAACAAGTTTTCGAAGCGACAGATGGAGATCGAATTTGTAGTACTTCGCCAGAGTCTTGAATACGGGTCTCGGATAGACAACAAACATTAATATTAAGACTTTCCAATGACATAGCCAGCCCTATCTGTTGTCCGACCTGCATAAATGTGCGAACGTTGAAGGCAGCCAGTTTGAATGGTGCACGTGGTTTCAGAAAAACTGCTTCAGTCCTCGTATTCGGTGGTAACATACAATTTTCAACCGGACAGTGACTCGAGGACGTTTAGATACAGCCGAATTTCCATCAAAGACGAGCCAATGAATAAGTACAAAAGAGGGTGAATAATGTGGAAAATAATGATAATGGTAATAATAATAATAATAGTATTAATAATGACAATAATTGTAATGATAATAATTTGAATCAATCGATTGTTTTTCGAAGCGAGAAAAGTAATTTCCATAGACATAGAGAATTCTTCATTTGTGTGTGGGCTATGATACTGCCCGGGTGCCCAAACCGAAGCAGGAAGTTAGGAATCAGTATTTTTATATTTTTGAAGTATATCTAGTGTAAATATGAGCGTAGAATTATTGACATCAGTAGCTCATAATGTCGATGTAGAAACGCAGGCGCACTCGATGAAAGCTATATAATATATTCAAAGATTGTACCCATCGGCTTCTCTGTAAATTTAACGATTCAGCATGTTAATCAAATTCATATAAAGGTTTTAAATGGTATTAATTCTACTGTGAACACATATTCAGTGTACTTTAACTGTTTTTTTAATGTTTTAGAAAGTAGTATATCCTGTTGTTTTATTGAAGAAATTAAAAAATTTCGGCAAACGTTTTCAGTCATAGTGAGTCCTCTCGATCCCCTGCTGTTGAGCGTCGGCGAATAATAATTAGAGATGCTAAACAAAAATGACAGTAGTTCAGATTGAGGAAACACAATCCCTATAGAACTAGATTTCACGGTTCGATCATTCATTTTGGATAAATTGGGAAATCTGACTGACAAGAATCCGAAGGTTGTGTTTTAGGATGATCTTGAACATGATAGGGCTCTAGCTAATAAACTGGCGGATTAGGGAGATAACACTGAGCCCAAATTAAACTAACTGTCAAGTTTAACGTAAATCCAATCTGAAATACTGATTGACGATCGTTAAGTTACTGACAATAAGTAATCAAGGACAATGATAACTAACGCGCATCAATTAGTTGACTCCATACAACAAGCACACATATGAAATTGATCATATTGTGTGTACGTTACCTCTCTTCGAGGTATTTTCTCAGATAGACCATATTTACGGCAAGCTGTTATCTGCCCTCCAAGTATAAAAACTTTCGATATAGGAAATTCCCGAAAAGAAAACGCTTATAAGCATTTGACAATGATGACAACCATGTTACCTTGACTTAACACATCATTTTCTGGAGCCAATCAGCAAAGCAATTGCGCTAGTTCAAGTCTCTATTATTCACGAAACACACCTCCAATGACTAGACAACTTAAAAGTCAAACGCTAATACATCCGTCACTGTACCTCGAACATCAACGCTTTTAAAAATCGTGAAATTCTTGATGTACTCAGATATATTTGGACGCTTAATGCAGTTATAATTTTCCTTCAGTCTACTCATTGTCGATTGCGTCAACCCATTACTACAAGAACCAGAATTTTTAGTAGTTAATATGAGCAACAATGCCAGAATCTTTGGAATGCGCTTCTCTCCCTCTAAATGCAAGTTGTTGCTTCAGGACTGGCCTGCGTCAACACCTGAACTAAGGATATTGAGTGAAGTAGTCGAACGCGTTGACAACTTCACTTATCTTGGAAGTCTGATCAGCCCTAATGGGTTGGTGTCTGAGGAAATCTCAGCACGGATTCGAAAAGCTCGTTTGGATTCTGCCAACTGACGTCACCTTTGGCGAAGGCGAGATATCTGACTATCAATTAAGAGACGAGTATACCGCGCTGCAATTCGTTCTGTCCTAATTTACGGCTGCGAAACGTGGCTATTAAGAGTAGAAGATACTCGTAACCTACTAGTATTCGACCACAGATACCTTAAAAATATTGCTCACAACTGCTGGGATCACTGGGTAATAGTGAGGTTAAGCACAGGGTATTAGGGAATGATGGTAAATCAGTTGATGAGGTTGTGAATCTTCATCGACTGAGATGGTTGGGCCATCGTGTTGTGCATGCCTGAACACGGATTACTACGACGCGTATTTCTGACTAGTGTT
The DNA here is from genome assembly GCA_944470375.2 of Schistosoma guineensis. Classification (NCBI taxonomy): domain Eukaryota; kingdom Metazoa; phylum Platyhelminthes; class Trematoda; order Strigeidida; family Schistosomatidae; genus Schistosoma; species Schistosoma guineensis. The sequence continues at coordinate 24,803,834 of OX103895.1, forward strand.
GGAGACGGTTGGATGAAAATAAGGGGTGGCCAAACCAAAACATGGCATCAGTACACAAAGTATAGATGAACACAAATGAACGAATTGTACTTAAATTCTTAATCACCGGGGAACGACTTACGAAAACCTCATTAGTTCGTACAAATACCAAAACCGATTATAGCCAAGTGCTCAGGAAGCGGCTTGACGATACCATTGCGAGACCTGAACTCTAAAGTCGGAGTGAAAACACCGGGTATGAATATATAGAACGACATAGACTGGAGAAAGGAAATGGGATGGTGAGAGATTTGAGAAATTTATGTGCATTCAACAAATTGAATAAAAGTGACACAATATTTCACGAACAAACACACTACATGAATTTCTCCGAATCACCGTAAACAGATGAAAATTAATCATATTACCTTCATTATGAGCGTAAAACTTTAATGAAAAATGCAAGGAATAAGAAAGTACCCAACATAGCTTCAGATTTTCATCTCCCTGCTGGATGCGAAAATGAAACTGTTAATAAAGAAACATTGAACAACTGGTAATACAGCATTAAAAAAGTTAACTTAAGCCTTCCTTCGAGATACTGATATACTTATTGAATTCAAGATAGCCTTCAACAACATTTTCCAAGCATTACACGATATACTCAGAAAATAGACAACTACTATGGAGGAGAGCTCGTAAGGGATCAAAGAGGCTCCAACATCAACGAATCTGGTGGTTCTGGTTCACAACAAGCATCATCGTAAATAATGGATCTTTATCTTAAATATCGACAAGATTCAAGAGAAGAATAGGAAGATAGCAATTAACAAAAGCCGAACTGAAACATAGAAAGTCAAGGCACAAGCTAAATACACAGAAACAAGCAAGTAAGTAAAGAGGGGCTTTGTAGCCGACAAGTAGCGTCAGCAACGACAGTAGAATAGCTGCAAAAGAAAAAAATATGAAAGAACTATATGACACAACAAAGAAACTGGCAGGGAGACATGGTAAACGAGAGAGATCAGTCAAAGACAAAGAAGGTAATACAGCCAGTCGTATTCAAAAGCATAGGAACAGTGAGGGATGGATTACTTCGAGGGATTCTTGAATAGGTTAACTCCACCAAATCTACCAGACATCGATGCAGTATCTACATACCTTCCTATGGATGTCACTCCACAAACGATCAAAGAAATTAGGACAACCATCAGACAAAATTACAGTGGGAAAACAGTAAAGCCTGGCAAATTACAAACTGAAGCACTGAGGTTAGACAAAGTGGTAGCTACGGAGATGTCACACATACGGTTTGAAAACATCTGGTAGGAAAAACGAGTGCCGACAGACCAGAGAGACGGATGCTTCACCAAGGTAACAAAGAAAGGACATCTGAGCAGTTGAGGCAAATACATAGTAATCACAATACTATCAATCCAAAGAAAGGTTTTCACCAGGGTGTTGCTGAACCGGATGAAAGATTCAATAGGAATACAGCCTGGAGATTAACGAGCTAGCTTTCGTGAGGAATGGCTATATGCCGACCAGATAACGTCATTACGGATCGTCGTTGAAAAATCGATTGAATGGAGCTTGTCACAAATTGTTCACTGAATAGTTCCGTAACAAGTTTAGGATCGTCGTATACTTGCTTGTTTCGATTTAGTACGTTTAACTTTTTTTTGAAGGAGTTTTATAAGTGTCGATGAGTTATTATTAAGATCGATAGCACGTTTTTCCTGCGCGGCAGTTTTTTGTTCATGTATTATCTCTGTCTGGCATTTATTTATGTGACCGTAACTAAAGAGGAAAAGTCATTGAAATTGTGGAATCGAGTACAACGTCTTTGAAGGCTTCTTCGCGTAGAGACTGGTATATACAAATCTTTAGAAAACCCAGGTCCTCAGTATGCTAAAGGTGCGATTTTTTGAAGATTTTTTGGTGTTGTAATAAAATATAATAGTTAGTGTGTCGGCATTCTTTACAGTATGTGAGGTTCCCTATCCAGTATTTCTTATATAATTTTAGACGCTTTTCCAATCGACCTTGCGATATTTCCTAAGAAGTGTTACAGTTTTACGTCTACCGGTCGCGGTTTTTATATTAATGCTACATATGATCGCTACTTGGAAACGTTTTTCTAATATGTGCAGTATTGGGTGTTAGGCGACTGGTAAAGATTAAGTTTGAGATATTTTAATGTCTGGTAGGTCTACTGACATACTGACTCCAATGTCCAAGCTCCAGGCATTCAATAAATGAATCGTAACGTTAAGGCTCCTTGGCTGGAAACCAAGGAATTTCAGGCATGCTGAAGTCATGACAAATAAGCTTGTGGAATTATGATATTAGTACTGCTCTAATAATAGACCTAGTCCTATAACTGTAGATTTGTCCTGATATAACCGCCTAATCTATAAGTTCTTACGTGGAAGTCACATCATCGTCTACACGAACTCACCACATTTTAACAATTACCGCATTTTCCATCGTTAGGTATTTCTCCGCGTTAAATATTGAATATCTATTTTTCGAGTGGTCTCATGTTAAGCTGTGTGGATTGTATGGTTATAGTCCAATGCCATTACAAGCTTACCTGTGAATGAAAGGGGTGATGACAGTGTGAATACATCTGACAATGTTTTTATCTCACCTATTTTTTTAGAAGTTAGTTCGGTTATATTCATAAAAATTCAGAGAGTAGTTTAAAACTTTTAGACCCGACATATTCTCTTCCTTCACAGCAAACTGGGACGAATCAAGGGACATAGGACGCTAGTTTGAAAGCCAATAACGAATAAAGTACTCATGTTATACATGTGTCCCCACCGAGTCGTCAAGTATTGGAAAGCTTTATTACCTTAGCTTGAATAGTCGGTTGTTGGCGCATAATCTAGACATGTCCACTGGTGTAAAAAATGAATACCTGTCACTTTGGGCTCATGGATAAAGCTTGTGAGATCGATATTTTAAAAAGCCTGTAAAAAATAGAGATGCATTGCATCTACCGTACTTTTACGAATAAAGAGTTTGGTCTATGTATATACTAAAACCGACAGATTAGTTATCGAGAGCTCGCCATTTTAAATAATTAAAGAACTTGATAATAAGTCAAATGTTTTCTTGTCTCGTGCATTTTTGTACATAATTTTATGTTTTTAACGACTATGGGTCTGACAGTATTTGTTTGTTTGTCACGAAGTTGATTGAACATTTTGTAGGCACTTTCAACAGCTGTAATTTTGCGCTCGACTTGATCACGATTCTCGTAAAGTTAGTAACGTTTAGACAGACAAGTTTAGTATGGATATTGTTGATTGATTGATCCGATTAGTGCATATAGTTAAGAGATTATGGTAAGACCATGATGTATAGACAACATCCGAGCAATACTAAATTGGATTTGAGAAAATTCAACCAATTATAATGTTTAAAATAAAGTTATAAGTGTGAAAACTTACGGTCTGAGTAGCTAAATCACGTCACATATAATGCCAAAACTCCATATAATCGTGCGGACTAATAAAGTTTGCATCAAAAAACAATGTAGTCTATATAAAATCATCTATCGTTGCAGGTGATAGCGAAAAGTCTCATGCACTCTGATAATGGCCTTTAATGTTAACTTGAAATAACCCAAATTGACACTGAATAGACAGGATGAGGTAGTTATTTGTGTATTGAAGTTACGTTTTTCTAAATGATGGGGGCAGTAGTTCTTTAAATTATTGACAATCTAATCATCCCGAGCTGGTAACTTTGGAGAAATCCCCAAAATGAAATAGCCTTCCCCAACATTTATGGAAATATCGGGGGTTGGGTCTCATTTCCACAAAATTTACTATAGCGGCTTCCCCAAAATCGGCAGCTTGGGATATTTCGCAGTATGAACCTGAACTAAATAAAACACCATTTTTACTCCTATATTTACGGTCTCTTCTGTAGAATATTAAAAAAAGTAGCTTAACAACATTAAAATATGCAGAATTCATCTCTTCCTTCTTGAACTCTAGGTGAGGAAAAAACTGTAAAGTTACACTTGGTAGTTCATGCTGTCACGTTTTGTTATTAGCTATACACTTATGTATACTGTTATTTAAATTTTACTTTTTTGCTTAGTTTAAACTTGACAAGCTAACCTAGTTGTTGCGCATCACCCTAGTGTAATATTTCTGCATGTAGTTTTCAAACTTCATTTGTTGTTTGTAAAAAAACTAACGGGAATCTTAGTATTTTATCAGCTTGTTCTTTGACGGAAACACTGGAACCTTTCGCGATAAGTAACTTCGTAGGGGATATAGTGCAGGAGATAAATCACTGTGGTAAGTATTGAAAGGTGTTCCCATTCTCATCTTTGAGGTTCTAAATTGAGCTTGGATATCTGACAATTTGTTGAAAAGTAAACTTGGATCAAAATAGCTTGTCTGTTATTTGATGTATAGGCTTGTTGGGTTGGTATTTATATTTCCATTTACTTTACCAATCAGTAATCATTGACAAAAAAACAGCCATTCAGTTGTTACGAATATTCATCCACTTGACACTTGAGATTTCTCAGGTGTTTAGAATAGAGTCACGTCAGTCATGTACAACGTAAGACCAGGCACGTGTATGCATCGGTCCAAGCACAGGATGAACGCCAAATTCGTAAAAGTAGTTACATCGATGGTACTAATATATAGAAAAAAGATTGAAAGTAAGGATAGAGTACAGGAATAAATTACTATTTCGTAGAAAGAAAGATATAAAGTAATTTTAATCTCTTATTTTAAGGTGACACAGAGAGTGTATACACCGACGCCATTGTGATCGGTTCTGAGCCATGTCACTCAGTTTCCAACCATTGGTTACGATAGTCACGTGGACGCCAACCACGTAGTCTGCATCTTACTCAATGTTTTAGATTGTCATTCATATTGAGAAGTCATTATTTTGTGAAAAGCTTCTAAATGATCTTTATTTATTAACTAGACCACTTCGTATAATCCCTTGAATACATCCCAACATTTTCAAAGCTAAGGTATTATTGAGTAAACGGACAATAATATTAACGTCTCATTAGTCAAGACAACACAAAGAAAGTCACATGAACTTGCGTCGTAATGCTCTTGATTTTTACCCAACTATTCAAAAATAGTTTTTGGTATAATGTATCACCAATTACATATATACAGTTAAGATGCAGTTTCATTCACTATAGTTGCATATGTAATAATCTTGATTTTTTGTTTGATAGTGCACAAATGACAGCTTATAATGTATTATATATAAAGAGCTATGAAAACAAGAAGTGCTCTCTCGATGTTCTAAACTGTGTCAATCATATTCAGAAATCATTAGATCGTGAGATGGCTCTTAAAGGTCCTAGTTATTTAGCTGGATTATTTCGTCTAACTCCTCAGATACAGTCAGGGGTTTTTGAAGCCAAACAACCAAAGCCGAAAACATCTTACGAGTCAATACAACACAACGAAAGTCAAACGACCTTTTATCGTAGTATTCCGTCCATATCTGATGACCCGAATTCCCAAGAATCCTTACAAATAACTTCTCCTGAGGTGAGTTTAATCATGGGTTACAATGGTTGAAAAATCACGAGTTAATAGTATACTTGATTGATACCTACCGGTGCAAACTAAAACTAACGCTAATAGATAAGGTGTAGTTTTACGATAATTTGAGAAACTCAGATGCTAATAGTTGAATATGTTAATTAAAATTGGCGACAGATATTGTTAACAACAACAAAGTCACTCACCTTTTATCCTTCTCTGAACCCTTTCCGACTATGTATCGTCCATAAACCTAATTCCGTTTGATTTTGTTTTGACCTGATGTTTTTATGCTTTTTAAAGCTATGACGACCCGAACAAATAAGGTGTAATCAACTTTCTTAGTCTGGTTTTGGCTGTTTAACCTAGAAATTAGCAAATTTATTCCTGCTAATTTATTATAGTTGGTTTCATATTTGGTTTTAGTGTTGATACGGTGAAATTGCATAACAGACGTTGATCACTTTCGTTAAAGAAGTAACCGAATCTGATCGTCGGAAACTCAACCTTATTCTGGCGTGTTGAAAAACTGTAGAAATAGTATATTTTCCATCCATACATGTCTCAGTTTATGGTGAGAATGATGAAATATAAGCTTACTTTAAAAGATCTAGCTTTCATAACATTGTAATATACATATTTTCGTACCCTAAAATCCTTCATTACTTAACATTTCGACGATGGAAATTATCTCGTTTGACTGAATGTCCGTTGAATAATATAACTGCGGTACAAAATGTTGGATAATGGAGATTATCAGATATAGTTTATTTTTTCTGTTTTATCGAGACTTCTGGAATTTTCTCCAGATTCCCCATTCATTATATTGTGAAGTTGACACTATTAAGGTAGATATATATTTTGCATCAATTCCTTATGGATACGGTAATGTTGTTTTTTTCTAATTACTTTCAGTGTAACATTTTGAAGTCAGTATTTTCTTTTGTCATTCCAGTTTAAATGACAAATCACACTTATCATATAGATGAGTATGATTTCTCGGAACGTCTGCGAGCGTTATAATAGTAATCTATACATTCTTTTCCGTGAACTTTTTTGCTTTCAATGCATAATACGTATCAATCAATTTAAGTTATGAAAATATAAAGAGGAAATTTATAGGTACATTATTCAGGTTATGTCATTGAAATAATTGTTAACTAATTGGGCCGAAAGTTGGTCTAGGTTGGTAAAGCGCTTTAACACAAAATTCCGGTTATTTTTATCCCAATAGCTATTATCTTAGACGTTTGAAGAACTCAGTCGGACGGATTTAGGCAGATAGCTATTAAAACGACATGTTACTGTGAATCATTTCTTCGTGTCAGCTTCAATTACTACTTTTATTAAGCAAGCCAGGATTGAGTTGTTAATAGTTTTAACTGTACAGGGAGACGCTCGCGGGAACGATAATGCAGATTTCTGGTTAAATAAAAAACAGCAATTAATGACTGACTTTATACACAAGAATGTCCTCGTGAAACCTAAATACTGTGTTAGTAGTATGATCACTGACTTGTGAAGTGTTTAATTACTCCTTCACTCACGTAATGGTAGTCATAGGAATTCAATCAAACCTTTGAAAGTGTATTTTATATGATGAAATGTTATCTAAACAAATGTAATCTACAGTATATTATTCAGACAATGAATATTCTAATATTACTAACTGGGCGATGAAATTCTATCTCTTATTTAGCTCTTTATTACAACTCCACAATTATATGTAAATTTAAAAATTTACTACATAATGCTAAGTATAGTGATTTATCAAAAATAGAATTATTGACTCACTTGGTATTGTTTTTTACGTGAATCTTCCCATTGATGTTTTTGGACTGAAATTGATCAGTCTCTTATTGGTATATATGCATACTGTGCGTATGCCTCGATATTACCTTAATTTACAAGCATTATAAGCAAAGATGGATAGTGGCTAGCAATGGAATCCAGGACACGGTACTGAGTTCGAGTCCCAGAGTGAACATCAACTCTGAGATGCAAGTACATCCAGCTGACGAGTCCCAAGCAGGACGAAACGCGCGTCCTGGATTCCACTGCTAGCCACTATCCATCTTTGCTTAGAATTATTGACTTTATATTATTAGCGCTAGACGATAATCGATTATAAGAATCAAGACGATCAGTGATGGATGAAATTACCATATAAAGTTGAGATTGTTCACCAATATTCATACGTTGAATTAAACAACTGTTAATTATCGTGATAAAGGACAATCAGGCGATCATTTGGCAATCTATACTAATTACGTAAGAATAAAAAAAATAATACCATTCGAATAACAAAAGCTATTTTTGCATGTCAAATATAATTTGAGGTTTTTTTTTGATATTTTAGTAATTTTAATAGTTAAGATCATGAATCAATTAAAGCTAGACCATTATGGAGAACTTGGAAGCACTAAACGACCGTTTCGTCCCATTATGGAATTCCTCAGCTTGTTCACTTTTAAAATTTTCAGTCTTCAAATATGAATTAGAAAAACTTTCTAAGACATAGTATGTCAAGTTTACTTAACTAAATTCCCATAAATTCCGAGAACAGTGGTGGGTAGCGAAAACAAGAGAGATGGAAGAGGCAGCGGCAATAAGTAATAAGTTTGTTGGCAGGTGTAGGCTACATGGTTGGGGACCGTGAGATGATATCAACCGATGGTTAGAGACCCTGAATGACATGGATCAAAATCGTTTGCAATGGCGCAATTGCATCCACTTTTTGTGTTCTCCCAAATTCTAATCTTCTGAATTCTTCATGTTCCTTATTTTATCTCTTTCCAAATCTGTTTTACTGGATTATACTCATTGAAAAACATCTTCAAACCTTAATGTTTCCGATTACTCCTTATACTCTTATTACCTCTACCACTACGGAATCTCTGTGCTGATGTGGTATGGCAACTCGAGCTGATGTACGTATGTACGAAGTTCTACTTTGTTACTGACTGAGTGAAATTCCGTTTTGTGTAAAACATGAATTATCGAAAAATGATGGTAATTTGATTGAAATATTGTTGACAATTGTTTGTACATTAACATCATTTTGAATATCGTTTATTTGTCAAATTATTAGGCTTCTTGTACTGTTCTTCTGTCCTATGTCCAACTGTGCGATAAACTTCTGAACTGTAATAATAGAATTAGCACTGAGTCGTTTTTAGATTGCAATTGTCCCAATTCTGACTCAGACATTATTATCAACATACCTTATGGTATTGTCCTAATTCAAATGTCGAAACATTTAATGGAAACTAAGCAAAATATCATGAATCAAATTTCGCAGCTTTATATGTTACAGTCTTTTAACATTCTTTAAACAGTTAAACCTATTTGTTTCATTTCACTTATGTGTTATATTGGCTCGTTAGTAGTTAAACTGTTTGTCTACCAATCAGTGGGGTTATCCTTTTTCAAACTCTCTTCATTAAGTATTAAACAATACAGTCCTGTATAAAATTGAATATTCATTTTAATCAATTAAGTGTAATTCTGTAGTGAACGGGAACACAAATGGGGACAATGGGATGTAATTCAATACAAAATTACAGAATCACTTTGTGAAATCTAAAAACCGTACAGTAAATACTTCATTTACAGAATGCCAATCAATCGTCTTAGACTTCATTGTTCTTTCGTTTCCACACCAATCATTCTCTATTGTCGTTTTATTTTCATAAACTTTTACCTCCAGGCAATCCACTTTTGATGGATGATACATACTACTTATATTTGTCGACATCAGTAGCATAACTCACACAAGTATGATATTCTCCTGATTGTTGAATTTTTCTTTTTTGAAAAAATCAGGTCAATGAAAAGAGTCCATTATGTATTATTGCACCAATTGATAGAAATTTACTATGTGCTAAAACAATGAAATCTGAATGTCATCAGCAAGCATCAACATCTCATTCTACATATGAGAATAGAGATTATACAAATAGTTGTCGTTCTTTATTATCAATATCTAGTAACAGAGAAATTAGCGATATTGCACCATCAGTTTTAAAGGTATGTGTATGGTGATTGTACTTCCTTGACGATTTTGTTTTGCCAAAGTTATGATTTCCATGATGTTATGTTTACCAGAGTAGAAGAATAAGAGTATAGTAGAACAGTGTGCAATACTTTTTATTATTTTAAGCTTGGGAGTTTTGAAGTATGGTTAGACTGTTCAGTCATTCATTCATAAAGGATGTAGAACTTGGCATATATGTGAGTCAGTTTAATCTGTCACACTGAGATCCCATAGTGTGAGGACGGTACACGGGTTTTCGAGGAAGCTACACGTAGGGATCTTAGAATATTCTTCCAAAAGTTGATTAGATGGAATATCTTCGGCTCTTTCTAAGCTTCTTCATCGTCGTCGTGTCTTGGGGTTAATAAATCTTTACTTATACCAGTCTTCCTGTACTTGATTTCACGTCGTGGGAATTTGCAGAGGTCTCTCGTTTGGAGTATAAGTGATAAGAGTTTTCGACATAACAATCAACGACAACCAGATATAACAAGTAGCATTCAATTGACATGACGTATCACATAGTAGTAGAAGTAGTAACAGTTCCAAACGTTACCAGACAAGATTAGGCATAGAAGATATAGTTGGCGTAGGTACAACATCATGTAGACAACAACCTGTAATCCAATTTGTATTAGAATGATGGATAGATTTGTAGAACATTAACTTCCTAGTCTAAATCCTCAAGTTTAATCACTATTTCATGCTAGTGTTCCCATTTTTTATAGACACGAAAACACAAGTTGTTAGTTGAATATCAAGAAGCGATGAAACCAATAACTTCTATTGATATCCCATTGGAATATGAAGAGAAACTTATTTCTTTATTGAAATAATATTTTACATATAATAATAATATTGATACTAAATGGATAATATTTTGGCAAACTCTTTATATTTATATACTACTTTCTTGGTAATCTGTACAGAACTGATGATTCTTATTATTATTATCATTTAGTGTTCATGTAAATATGATCTTAATTAAATTGTTGGCATATTTTCTTTCTAGTAAAGTATATTTATTTATTTGAAAATATAAATATTGGTATGAAGAGGCCCTGAATAGTTATGCGCCACACAACTCACTTGATTTATGTGTGACTTGTGGTACTGCTCGAGTGCCCAGACTGAAGCAGGTGGATATTTTAGAGGGTCACACTCGGAGCCTTCAATCTAAAGGTCTGATACACAAGGCAGTGAAACAACGTCAGGAGATACAGTCCTATGGTGGCTGGTGACCAACAATTAATTCAAACGCCATTTGTTCCCTCAGGATCTTGGAGCCCATGTGCACTATTGGTTTGGAATCAAGGATTTCCAACTTCTCTAGATGGACTCTCCGTGTCTATCAATCCAGCTAAAGAGTCAAGCACTGGGTTTTCGTCCTCTCAATTCGTAGACAAGAGTAATGCCGCGAGAAGGCAGTGAATAGGACTTCCCTGTGAATGTCCGTGTGAGAGCGTTTCGAGAGGGAGAGCTGACTCTTCTCACCCTCGACCGTACCAGGGCATTTGGGGGCTTTCTTGTAAGGAAGAGAATTTTTTAACTTTGTGTACTGATGCCATGTTTTGGTTTGGCCACCCCTTATTTTCATCCAACCGTCTCCAACACTAGTCAGAAATACGCGTCGTAGTAATCCGTGTTCAGGCATACACAACACGATGGCCCAACCATCTCAGTCGATGAAGATTCACAACCTCATCAACTGATTTACCATCATTCCCTAATACCCTGTGCTTAACCTCACTATTACCCAGTGATCCCAGCAGTTGTGAGCAATATTTTTAAGGTATCTGTGGTCGAATACTAGTAGGTTACGAGTATCTTCTACTCTTAATAGCCACGTTTCGCAGCCGTAAATTAGGACAGAACGAATTGCAGCGCGGTATACTCGTCTCTTAATTGATAGTCAGATATCTCGCCTTCGCCAAAGGTGACGTCAGTTGGCAGAATCCAAACGAGCTTTTCGAATCCGTGCTGAGATTTCCTCAGACACCAACCCATTAGGGCTGATCAGACTTCCAAGATAAGTGAAGTTGTCAACGCGTTCGACTACTTCACTCCCTATCCTTAGTTCAGGTGTTGACGCAGACCAGTCCTGAAGCAACAACTCGCATTTAGAGGAGAAACCTATCCAAAAAATCCTAGCATTGTTGCTCAGTGCTACCAAAAGACTGAATTTTATCAGCATCGTCACCAAACAAGTCTATGTCACATGCGTATTCTAAGTCGATAACCTGACCTCCTGATAGAAGAGCAATTACTTAATATTCAGATAACGATAACGTTATTTCCAGCAGTAGGTCTATGATCAAGTTAAACAAAAGTGGACAGCCTTGACGGACACCACTTGAGGTTGCAAAATCAGATGACAGTTCGCCAACAGAAGACGGAAATGTTAGCATTTGCCTCGAGCACATTGCTTATATGTTGCCAAAACTAAGTGAATATGATAAATCGCCGACTGAACTACTCGTAGACATCCAAAAGATATTCCTTTAGAAGAAATAATTATTCAAAATTCCTATTGAATGGATACATGGTAAATTTCCGTAAGTCTCATCAATTTCGTTAATCCATAAGTGAAAAATCTATGCAGGGGCTAGTAAACAAAAATGTGATTATTCTACTAATGATTCGTTCACAAAAAATGGCTATCGTTCATGTTCCAAAGTTATGTGAATATGTCAACTATTTACTGCATGTGTATTTTCTATGAATATACAGTCCCTATGTAAAATATTCTTGATGTGAAGGCATGGCAATTGTCGATTCAATATTATTCCCCAGTTGAATTCCCACAGACGGAGAAAAATCTACCATGATTTTACTGGTAACTTAACTGAATCTTTTAATAAGTAATATTCTTGTTTAACTCATTACAGATTTCAAGACGTTTTCATCAATTCTCTTCACAATACCATCACATCATTTGTGTGGTTTATTTATTTGAAACCTTGAATTTTATCTGCTTCAAATATATAAATCGTACAATCGCAACATAACCAAAGTGAAACTTTCCGTAAACACTCAGCACTTAGAACGATTATGTTCATAAGTGAATATACTGACTAGTGGAGCTAATCCGTGTCGGGTAGAAACAGGTGTCTACCTAAGTACAATGGAAGATGGTTGCGCAATATCGTGGATTGGTTGAGGTTGGACATTAACACCATTGAATGCCGGCTCAGTGGTTCAGTAGGTTAAGCGTTCGCGCGTGAAACTTAAGGCCCTGGGTTCGGATCCTACGAGCAGGATCGTGGATGTGCACTGCTGAGGAGTCTCACAATAGGACGAAACAGCCTTTCAGTGCTTCCAGGTTTTCAATGGTGATCTAACATCAATCAGTTCATAATTTCAATCAAGAATAAATTATTATCTGAATGAATATTGACAGCAACCTCATTGTCATGGAAATGTTAATTCTATTCAAAATATACAAAAATCAATAGTCATTTACAACTGGAGAAATATAAGGAGCAGAAATATAACTGGTTGGTGTTCATTAGAAAAATATCATTATTTGGCATAAACAGCTGGAAATATTAAATCTTCATTTTCATTGGATAGATCATTTAATTGTTGATTAGTATCCAACTTTGCCATTACTACCATGTACCTTGAGTTGCGTGTATTTAAAGTCTATATGATATTTAAAAGAATAAGAACAATGTGAAAAAGTAACAATACTAGGAGCCACTACACAGTTATGCTTAAATTACTGAGTGAGTAATAGTAAGTTCAGAAATAACCTTAATATATTTAGAGTTGGGGGGTTCCAAAATATCCCTCGGAAAAGTTCATAAGAGCTCATAAAACGTTTAGAGACAGCTTATCCCATCAGCATTGAGTAGAATCTTCTTAGGAACATCTAGAAGGTTAAGAGCCAAGTGTAATATTTTTGACTGGATATTTATCCATACAGTTACTTTACTTAGTATGGTTCCACAAAGTCGTAACAGCTCAAGGTTGTGTGCAGCTATGAATAGCTTCGCTTTTATGTACGAAAACTAATCTTTGAGTAAAACGTTCTTTTAGCACTTCTCGCTTTTTCTCTTGTATTCAATCCGCCATGTAGATATAGCTTAAGCTTATTAGAAGCGTCTAGCAAATTGTGAGGAGCGTCTATCTAACAAACTTAACATCTGTTAAATCTATCTAAAGGTATAACAACTGAGGATATATAATACAAGTAAAAATTTACGAGCGTTTTATGAATTACAATCAAAGTATGTCAAAAAATATGAATAGATATATTAAATAAAGCGAAGAATATCTTCGTTTGTGTGAATGTACTTTGTCTGCAATACACATTTCAGATGTACAAAACTTGTTTAGCAGCAAGAAGATGAAGGCAATATTGTTTACTGTTTGCAAACATTTTAATACAGATGAATCCGATTCGAGGGACGATAGGTCATAGTACGAACGATTTAATAGTACTATAAATGAAGTGGGAAGCTTTTTGTTAGATCTCTGTTATTAAAATTTTGTTAACTGAATTCGGCTATTTACTCTGAAGAAGTGGCTCATAGTAAGTCACGAAACTTTAGAAATACAACTCTCGATTCGTTGGGATATAGCAAAAAAATCTGAGTTGTGTTAAATCGGTGGAGAATATGAACACAACTTAGTAGCAGTTGTTAACTACTATGGAAATTACATTACTACTGTAGAATAGATTGAGGTCTCAGTAAGTTTGAAATCGCGGATTAAATTTGCCATTGACAAATTTAAGGTCAAGTAAGAACCAATCAACGTCTAGGTGCACAGAACAAGCTGTGAAACGCATATGGAGAAATTCGAACACTTCACTTCTATCTGAAGTTTGTGCTGATGATGTCGTTCAGAAGAACGATGAAAGCTCCACGACCAAACCATCCAGCTCAGAGAACAAAACTCCATCAAAATATGTATCTCTTATAAGCATACAATTAATAAGAGGAGAATTTTTTCACAACAAATAATTTACTAACCTGTTCACAAGCTGCAAGCAAACGAAAACTAGGATGATGAGGTAAAGATTTTACACCAATAAATTCTGATCTTAATACTGGTATCCAAAATACTAAACGTCCATTGGGATATAAAAGATAAGCTGCTAAATCCAATAAATCTTTGTATATTTTATTAACTGGATATACTTCCTGAATAAATAGAAAAAATACGAGCAACAAAACTACCCAATTGTATTAGGCATGTATACATACCAGAGACGTTTTACTCACAGTGTTGATGTTGTTTATGAAATTTAGAGGACAAAAGCAAATGTCCAGCGATTTAACCAGGTTGTTGGGTATGGAGGGTCCATTTAGGGCAGTTGGAGAGCCCTAATTACAAACAAGTGATGCACATGGGCTCCAGGATCCTGTGGGAACAAATGGCGTATGGATTTATTGTTGGTCACCGGCTACCATGGAAGGCATCTCCTGATGTTGCTCCACTGCCTTGTGGGTCAGACCTTTAGGTCGAAGGCTCTGGTTGAGACCCTCTAAGAAAACCGCCTGATCGGTCTGGGCACGCGAGCAGTATCACAACCCACAAATAAATCGAATGACTTGTGTAGCGCATATGTTCTCGGTATCCTTTTGAGTGTCCAAATAAATAAGCAACAAAAGAGAAAAAACTGTAGCACAACTGTTAAACTTCATTTATTTTCTTGTACCCTTTTTATGCAGTAGATACAAAATTACAGACTAATCGATCACTTTGTAATATTGATTTTTTTGCCTGATGCATAATCAAGATACTATCGAATAAGTAACTGAATGAAACTGTCCGTTAAGTTTGTTTACGCTCTCTGTCCTTATTCTCTTCTCTGAAACTTTTGTTTATTGTTTTATACTACTGACTTATATTCAGTAAACAGTAGTATTTCTTAGCAATTTCAATGAGTATGTTGTTTCGCAAGTTTATTGTATTGACGTATACTTATAACATTGTCTTTATCATCACAATTACTTTCTTTCAATCCATATAGAACTCATTCTCAGCCTTTGTATAATCGTTTTTCAAACACCGAGTTCTATGTTTGTTTGCTCATGATCCCGTTTATGCATGTTGATAAACTATTATCAGCTGTCACAGATACCTCACAAGTTGAGATTTGTAACTAATTTATATATATATTGCTCAATAAACAGTAGTATTATTGACAAATCGCTGTCTTATGAAAATTCAATTTCGCGAGTATCTCAATCGTGTAACTAGACTCCTTGATACATTCAACAATGAATTGATTATATGTTTTCAGTAAGAATGATATTTCTGCTTATCTAATATATACATAGTCAACTGATAAACGATATATATAAGCGAACAATATTGATTTTGATTAAATCCTCATCAGGCATTCATTTAATATACAGTAATATTTATATACATATATGAAATTAATTAAACCAATCAAGGCAGTTTATGAGTCAATGATAACAGTGTAATAGATATGTCTACTAGTTGTGATCAGAATAACAAAGCCTTGTGTTATGTCCCGACAAGAATAATGAATGGTACCTTTTGAGATCTATTATGAACCAATACTGTGCGTATATTTTTGTTGTATAATTGTCAACTAACTAAACTATTCATATTTATGTCTCTCTTGTCATAAGCTTTATTTTAACCTATGAACTGTTATTATACGATTTACCATTCTTGAATTATTCCCTGTCTATTAGTCACTACCTCCCTTATTCACAGCCACATCTGGCTAAATCTTGTACAAATGTTTTATATTTTATTGGTACGTTGTGGTCTGTTTGATTGGTATATAAACTCAGTATGTTTGAAGTATAATGATTCATATTGCAGAGGCTGAGATTGACGTTCTGGACTTAACTGGCTGGGCTAGGCGGAAAGTAGGACTCTAGGCCGCTCGCACGTATTTTACGCGTCCTTGGTTGTGAGTGTGACACAACCAAAACAGAGAAGTTAACAATCACAAACTTAAGGTCAATAAGAACCAATCAACGTCGAGGTGTACAGAACAACCTGGGAAACGCATATGGAGAAATTCGAACACTTCACTTCTATTTGAAGTTTGTACTGATGATGTCGCTCAGAAGAACGATGAAAGCTCCACGACCAAACCATTCAGCTCAGAGAACAAAACTCCATCAACGTCTTCGATTTCATTTCTAAAGTGAAATATATGAACTTAAATGGGGAACGGATGATATCTCTAGATGTTGCTTCCCTGTTCACCAATCTACCGTTAACGGAGACTATTGATTTTGTATGCTAACAACTACAGGAAAAACAAATCAATATTGGAATTCCTGCGGTTAGTCTTAAAGAATTATCTTTGAAATGCATAATGAATGTCCATTTTGTCTTTAATAACACATATTATAGACAAATTGATGGTATAACGATGGGTTCACCTCTAGGTCCTGTCCTTGCGGATTTTTCTCTTGCCAAACTAGAAAACGGTCTTCATATTCCCAAGTTACAATTAATTTTACTGTATTTAAAACATATTGAACAGAGAATCCAGTAAAATTGACGGGATAGTGAGGATAAACGCCATTTAATTCGAAGTCATCAGAATCTTTTGAGATATTGTTATCAATTTTATTGGGAGCCTCATTTGTAAATAATGGATAACTAAAGTAATCAGCATCTATCAAAATCGTATTAGGTTTCTGATCATCATTTGATGCATCTGACTTATGTTATGGTAAAAGAGAGTCTCGATAATAAGATTCGTCAGAAACTTCTGTCGCTGAATGATGAGAACCATTTGGAACAGCTGCATTCAGTGTACTGCTCGGTTTGTTTTGTTTCATGGGCCGTTACTGCGACAATTCTATGAACATTTAACAGGGCGTCTGTTTGTGAGCTGGATAAGTCACTCTCTGCATATGCTGTTTCGGGGATAATGGAGTTTGAATACATTACCGGGCATGTTTCTGAAATGGAGAGTACTGGACCACTGGGCGGATCTTGAGTGACTGCTGTATCGTTCGAAATACGGTTTGTCGTGGATTCATGGAGGCTGCAATCATTTTCCAGCTCAGTGTACAGTTGAGAAACTAATTCATCCACTTCCATTGCATCTTCAGAGCATGAGTGATTCAGCAGCTGCGTGCGTAATTTGACTAAGAATTCCAACTATCGCTCAAATAGCAGCTGTAATCGATCGGAAGGGAGTCATTTTTTTGAATCAGCACCGGTAATGAAAAATACTGTATGACTAATGACAAATGTCGTTGAAGTACAATGATGACAAATCTGGATGCTGATTGCTCGAAATAATTAGACTGAATTTCGTCCAATTACAGACTAACTTTGGGTTGTTTTTTTTACCCCGCCGCCAATTGTTATATCTTGTAACCGCCAATTAAAGGGCAGTGACTTATCGATCGGACCAAGGACGCGTAAAATACGTGCGAGCGGCCTAGAGTCCTACTTTCCGCCTAGCCCAGCCAGTTAAGTCCAGAACGTCAATCTCAGCCTCTGCAATATGAATCATTATACTTCAAACATACTGAGTTTATATACCAATCAAACAGACCACAACGTACCAATAAAATATAAAACATTTGTACAAGATTTAGCCAGATGTGGCTGTGAATAAGGGAGGTAGTGACTAATAGACAGGGAATAATTCAAGAATGGTAAATCGTATAATAACAGTTCATAGGTTAAAATAAAGCTTATGACAAGAGAGACATAAATATGAATAGTTTAGTTAGTTGACAATTATACAACAAAAATATACGCACAGTATTGGTTCATAATAGATCTCAAAAGGTACCATTCATTATTCTTGTCGGGACATAACACAAGGCTTTGTTATTCTGATCACAACTAGTAGACATATCTATTACACTGTTATCATTGACTCATAAACTGCCTTGATTGGTTTAATTAATTTCATATATGTATATAAATATTACTGTATATTAAATGAATGCCTGATGAGGATCTAATTGGAAACCATATTATTCGCTTTATATATGTATGTTATTCCGAACCGATAAATGGTTCGGTTTACGAAAGAGATTGACGATAAGTTCAATGTGGTTATCATTAACTCTCATAAGTTGATTCAATGTTTTATCAGAAACATTTGCTCCTTTGTGACGTAATTAGTAACCTACAATATACTACTTGCAATATTGTGTGGTCTCATTTATATCTTTCCTAAAGCAAACTTCTACTAAACACATCATCTCTACCTACGTTGATGGATAAATTATTTGGTGAGAATATAGTTTATGGACGACTTTTGATGGACGCTAGACTGACATTAGCTATAATGCCAAAACTCTATTTAGTCAAATGGATGAGTGAATTTCGCACCAAAATCCCAGACCTGTTATCTTATACGTGATTGGTTCGCCCATAAATTATAGTCTCCCCAATTATTTAACTCTAGATTTTATTCAGTTAGAGTTGTACCTCGGTAAACATTAACATTCCTATGCTAATTAATTTTGAACAACCGATTTAACTGCACAAACAGTGAAACTTAAATACAGATGACATTTGAGTTTATTCATTTGGTAAATGATAAAATATACATGTAAAAACGGTTCACTTACTTTGTGTGGGAAGTGTGGTAAGTCATGTGGTACCAGAACTAAAGATTCCTCATCAACTTCATCCTTATTCCCATTGTGATTTTCATCACTGTACAAGCATAAAACAATACCATGGACTAATATATAGGGTTTAACAAGAAAAGACAGAGATAAAGAAAAACGGGAAGTTTGAGTGTAAATGTGTACTAAATATATTAACCTTATAAGTGTCAAGATAAAGAAATTTAACAAGTTTGAATAATACTACTACTATTGTGGTGTATGCTACTTATGTTAACAGATATAAGTAGTATGTAACACTAATCAGACGTGGAATGTTTGTCAATATAAAATTGAATGAGAAACAGAAAGGAATTAAAACAAAAACAGAACTACAAGAATCATGAAAAATGTAAATGTAAATTGATCAAAGATGTGCAAACGAAGGTATTTCATGTGTGGTTTTTTTATAAATTACAAAGACACTGTAATTTTTGAATTGAATAATAATTTGGTTTTCCCCACCTAAGTGTTCGTTCATAAGACAATCAAGAGTAAAAGTGAATATACTTTCATCATTGATATTAAAAAAGTCTGACATTAGAAAACACAATTGTGCAGTGAATCTTAGCCAACGAATCGACATGTTTACGAATAATCTTACAATAGTTAGTATATGTTAGCGTTTTTGAGCGAGTTAGTTTTCTACAGGATAGAATCGCTAACCCCATGCCCAGACCTTCTCCTTTATCCGGGCTTGGGACCGGCAGTAGCCTCCGGAGGGACTCCAGGTGGAGTATGGGGCGGAAACCTGGAGAACTACGAAAGCCATCATCCAGAAGATACAGGTGTTTATTAACAGTTGTCTACACAAAATACTTCGGATCCGTTGGCCGGACATTATTAGCAACAACCTGCTGTGGGAGAGAACAAACCAGATCCCAGTGGAGGAAGAAATCAGGAAGAAGCGCTGGAAGTGGATAGGACACACATTGAGGAAAGCATCCAACTGCGTCACAAGACAAGCCCTCACATGGAATCCTCAAGGCCAAAGGAAAAGAGGAAGAACAAAAAACACATTACGCCGAGAAATGGAGATAGACATGAGAAAAATGAACAAGAATTGGATGGAACTAGAAAAGAAGGCCCAGGATAGAGTGGGTTGGAGAATGCTGGTCGGCGGCCTATGCTCCATTAGGAGTAACAGTCGTAAGTTAGTATATGTATAGGCTGCTACGATGTCAACGCAATACATAGGTTATTCCAGCTTCTGGACAGACCAGTTTATACATACTTCTCAAGGCCTTTCTTGACATTGTCGATTACTCGCTTATTAACCTCAACTGTTATGTATGTTAATTGTCTGACCTATTCATTATGTGTCTGGAATTGATTTTCTTCCTAATGCAACTAATAAGTCACGCTTGAACAAAACGACTTGGCTCACTCGGTTTTTCTGCTGCACGTCACTCCGTCTCGCTTCTCTTTGCTTCCTCCACTTTGTTCCTCTGATTGCCGGTCTGGATCAATGAGTGTATGAAATATACGTATTGAGAATTCATTCTCGTACTTGACTTATTTTATTCCGTTATTCTCTAACACAAATTAAGCCGATAATTATATACTAGGATTATTTTATTTATTTATTTAAACACATAAGCATTGGTACAAGTAGGCACCAAATAGATATGCACTACATAAATCATTCGATTTATGTGAGGGCTAGGATACTACTCGGGTGCCCAGACCGAAGCAGGTTGTTTCCTTAGGGGGCCACACCCAGAGCCCTTGACCTATAGGTCTAATCCACAAGGCAGTAGAGCAACGTAAGGAGATGCAGTCTCATGGTAGCCGGTGACCAATGGTTGGTTCATACGCCATTTGTTCCCTGAGGATACTGAGCCCATGTGCACCGTTGGTTTAGAATCGAGGTTTTCCAACCCCCCTAGGTGAACTCTACATGTCCACCAACCCAGTTAAAGTCAGTGCCAGACATTCACTTTCCATCCCCTCAATTTCGTAAACAACACCCACACTGTGAAAAAGCAGTGAGTAGGACTTCTCTGGGAGTGACTATATACGCGTGGCCATGTGAGAGTATCTCAAGAGGGAGGGCTAACTCTCCCGACACTCGGCCCTGCCAGGGCATTTGGGGGCATATACGAGGGTAGTCGGGATGTATATTTCGATAACAATCAAAATAAGATTTAACTGAAGTTAGATATAGGGCCACTAAAATATCTATTTCAAATCCATAATACGAGCTTGAATTTTCCACGATAACCAATAAGTTATAAGACAGCTTTGAAATGTTAATTGTAAAACATAGTTACAGGTTACACAGAAATATGACTTGTTGACTTTTATGATTGCACGTTGAATGTAAAGTGACAATTCAAAAAATAAACTAGACTATTTGATTTCTTGGTACAGTAGCATGTGTTTTGAAGTTGATTATTTCAATAAACGATACAACATTAGTTAGAGATTTTGCTGAACATAGACTGACTGGTCATAGAAGCAACGTTTATCATGGATTACATTAATAATAATAATACTACAGATGATTTAATCAAGAATGATGAATCATTTAATGACATCTCACTTCAGTTTCAACCATCGAGTATTATATATCACCAGTCCTTACAAAAAATTATGGCTTAAAGCTGATTACATAAACGTATACTAAGTAAACGACTAACAATGTGATTATCACGTGTAAAGTTTTCCGTTAGGGATTGATATTCATTAAATGAAAGTGTTGTAACATAAAATTTACTAGCCACCAGATAGATTACTAATAAGTATTCATTCTAAACGTACCCAATATGTATTACGCCCATAATTTCAGCTAGTCGATATCTAGTGACAAGAGTAGGTTTACGTTCAACTGGTTGTTCAGATACTTTACAACTACGTTCACGAAATCCATAGGGTGGATCAGTTATTATTGCATCGAATAAACCACCATGAGGAATACGTAAAAATTTGTGTAATGATACTATATCAGCCACCATGACATCTAAATAACGTGATTCCAATTTGTACTGTTCATAATTCGATCGTAATGTTTCACCGCAACGTCTTTCCTATTACGGAAAATAAGTATGCGATTAGATATAGGAAATTCTCGATATCCATATGAACATATAGAGAAAATGATTTAGACGTAATTACTGGCTTAAAAGAAACAGGTGGTACATATACGAGATATTGAGTGATAGATTTATTAATGTATCACAAATGTTTGATTAAATGAGCTAAGCGACAGTTTTTTTCCCAAAAATTGGTATTAGTTACGGAACCATTGAAAACTAGGGAGCATCGGAAAGCTACCTTGTCCAAATCTTCAGCAACCTGTGCACATGACCTCGGTATGATTCGAACTCTAAGGCCTTAATGAATGTAAGAGAGCTTGTAACCTTTGAATAAATTAGTTGGAATTTAATCACTCAATGCTGTTAATGATTAAGTACCTCATCATTCAGATGAATAACCTTTACGAACTACAAATTCTTACAAGAACTTCGAAGATTCAATTAAGACCCATTAGCACTGGTGGGTACAAGATTATTGATGGGATATTCAGGAAAATATCCCAAAAATTATCCTGTTAAGTCTAATGCTATCCTTGGACATGGAATGGTATCATCTTATTGGTCAATATTTGTTTAACGTGTCATTTTCCTACTGGCCATTATTGTACAGTGTTATTTTCTATTTTATGGTACGTTGTGGTCTGCTTGATTGGTATATAAACAAAGTATGTTTGAAATATAATGATTCATAAATCCGAGGCTGAAACTTGTGTTCTGGACTTAACTGGCTGGGTTATACAGGGGAGCAGGACCAATCAGAACCCTAGGCCGTTCTACGTGTTTGCGCGTCTTTGGTCCGATCAATAATTCGCTACCCTTAATCCGCAGAAAATATTTTTCACGTTATAGCAGTTCTATACTAAAATGAAACAGCTGTAATGAACATCTTGGTTCTCAGTGGTTCTACTGTCAGCACCAATGAATAAAAGCCTTCACAAACCTCCCAACTAAAAATTTTTCTGCTGACTCCCATTTTCATCAGTATGCAAGATAGAAAACGTTAAACCCCCTTAGCTGTAGTTCCTGTCTCTGGTGGTCGATTTTGCAGATACTAGCGACCCACTAGTTCTATATGATTATATAATGAAATGAATTTTATGTGAGTAGCAGGGAAAATAAACTTAGCTAATCAGAAGTTCGAAGATAAATTCATAGTATGAACTGTACAAGTTGCATCAGAAGTACTGTTTTCAGTGGACAATGAGAAAAACTAACGGTGTCACCTAGTCAGTGGGAAGTCGCGGTTTAAGAGGGTTGGTTAAAAAAAATCAATACAGGCTCTCTCTTTCTAATATCATAGGTAATGTTCGTTGAATACACAATGAAATATATTTTCGCAACTTTGGCAAATATGGACGAGATTTTACTGTTTGTTGTGTATAATGACACGATGTAATCTTACGAATACTTTGAGTGATAAACGCCTAGTGCAACTGTACATCAACATATGAATAGAAACACAAATAACATTACTCAAAAAAGAGAGGTAAAAGGACAATATGTAAACAAGAGTGAGGAATATTAAACGATAAAATTCGAATAGAACCACAGATAAGAAAGATATTGTGCAGTAGGACGTTATTTCATATAGTTAATGTAGAAGACAAATAAAAATAAACACCAGGCACATTTTACAGTCAAATCAAAATAAACGAAGGATGATTTGAAGTGGTAAGCTAATGTTTTTGTGATTTGTTCAGCTACATTCTCATTTCGTCACAAATATTACGATAATAACCAGAAAAAGATGAGAAGTTTAAAACATACCTTTCAGTTATTTATAGAGCAAAATTATGATACTTCAGACAATAATTCAGTCAGTCAGCTACAAAGTAGGACCAGGCACATATATGTACCGTCCAAGTTGCCATACCTCATTAGCACAACAAGATGAACACCAAATTCATAGAATCGGTTACTTCAATGGTGGTAATATATAAAACAAAGATTACATATAAGGATATAGTACAGGAAGAAAGAATTGGTTCGTAGAAAGGAAGATATGAATCGATTTTACTCTCTTAGTTTAAGGGAAGACAGAGAGTGTATACACCGAAGCCATTGTGATCGATTCTGAGCCTCCAACCATTGGTTACGATAGTCACGCGAACACCAGCCAAGTAGTCTGCATCTATTAACTTGGCTCAGACTAGAAGTTAGTGACTTCAAGAACTGATGCCACGTTTTGGTTTGGCAGCGCCTAACTTTCTTTCAACCATTCCCAACACTAGACAGTATCGCGCGTCGTGAGAATCGGTGTTCGGGCATACGTAACACGTGACCCAACCATCTTTATTTATTTGAACACATAAATATTGGTATAAGGAGGTACCAAATATATATGCGCCACACAACACAATGAGAATGGGAAGAGAGAAAAAAGAAGGCGAGGAGCGTAAAAAAAGGAACAATAACGACCAGATTGGTGTAGAGTGGTGTAATAATATAATAATAATAATAATAATAATAATAATAATAATAATAATAATAATAATAATAATAATAGGGGAAGCGGAAAGATACAACCAGAAGAAATCTTTCAGTTAAGGAAGATACAACCACTTTTTATGAAGAAAGTAAAAGAAGGTTACAGCAGGATCGCCACTGGCTTCTATTCTGAGCCATATCTGATAACGTCTCTAGCCACTGTGTAGCACCATCTCTCGGACCCCAGCCAGGGAGTCGTGAAGGACCAACAGAAGCCAGTCCTTTGCAGCTTTCTTTCATGCCACGACACCATGTCATACACTGACCACCTCTCCGCTTCTTCCAACCAGTCCCAGAGTCGGCAAATAATGCACGCCGTGGAATCCTCTGGGACGACATTCGGAGAACATGTCCAAGCCACCGAAGTCGGTGTTTCAAGATGGTGACACCAACTGGATTATCTTCTCTGTACCCGAACAAACGATGCCGAACCTCTGCATTACTAACATGGTGTTGCCACCGGATGCCAGCGATCCTTCGGACAGCGATGATCGAACACAGAGAGTCGTCGAACGTCCTCAACTCGGAGAGGGAGGGGGGCCCACCCCATTCTCGGCCATACCAGGGTATTTGGGGGCTAGTGAACACGTTAGACTGTAAACCATTTAGTCAAACAATAATAATGACTCAAATGATATTCTAATTCATTTCACAAAGGATTCACTTCTTATAAAAAGTCATTACATGTTATTTGAATTTCATATGTATGCTATAAACTCAGTAATGAATATTGGGGACTTCTTCATGTTGTTATTTCCTCAATACTAGAGAGTTGTAAACGGTAAGAAATCAATGGTCCACTCTGATTATATTTACTAGTGTTAAAATTCAGAACTAGATTTCCCTAAAAATATCTAATTCCACGATTTAACTTCTACCGAATGACCAAAAATGCAAATAAAAGTGTAGTACAAAAACCACATGTAATAAATAAAAACAACTCACCTGACCAGCTTTTGGAGACATTCCTATTCCATGAAGTACAGAATAATCTATATCTGAACCACCACCGAATGAACCCCATACAGAGGCTGCTATTACTGTACTTCCGGTACCGATAAAAGGATCCCAAACAAAAGATGATTTTTGACAAAGTCCCACATTAGCCATTATTGCTGCTAATGTTACATTCATAGTTGTATTGCCTAAGTGAGCTCTTTCTGATAGACGATAGTCGTTCATCATATTTCTCCTTATACTGCTTCCAATTAACCGTCCATATAGCAGTCGACACAAATGACCCCCAGATCTAATTGTATTCTTTCCAAGGTTCTTAGGGGTGTATTCTAGAAGAATGTTGATTTGATGCTGGAACCAAAATGAAAAATATTCAAACGATAGACGCGTGAAAAGCTTAGACTATTGGTAGTGATTGGAGAGTCACTAGCCATAAACAACTTAACTAATGTGAAACATAGATAAGTGGATTGAATATTGGTTATAAGATGAGTTTAAACCTACATTTTAAAGTTTGAACAACCCAAAAACTCTCTTGTGGATGCTGTTAATTAACATATTACTGATTTCTTTACACAATGACTCCCTCATGAGACTCATTTCTCCTTGGCGAACAAATGGTCGGTGAAAATTACGTAGGAAATAT
Organism: Schistosoma guineensis; assembly: GCA_944470375.2. Taxonomy (NCBI): domain Eukaryota; kingdom Metazoa; phylum Platyhelminthes; class Trematoda; order Strigeidida; family Schistosomatidae; genus Schistosoma; species Schistosoma guineensis. The sequence continues at coordinate 24,830,119 of OX103895.1, forward strand.
AGCCAAATTGACAATATACTGTAACAAAACGGTTATTTACCAATCGTGTCTGTAAAGCACACTGTTTGGTGATTTAGAGACCCATTTGTTGAAATGATTATCCAATTAGTCATCATATTATTTATTTACTATTTATTTAAACACATAAACATTGGCACAAGGACGCACCAATTAGATATGAGCCACATAAATCATTCGAGTTGCGTGATGGCTGGATACACCCCGGGTGCCTAGACCGAATCAGAGGTCATCATATTAGCGACACTGCTAATCAGCTAACTTGTGGCCTTTGTGCCCTGTTAGTATATCACGCGATATGATCGCCAATTAGTCACCGATTTATTGACCGGACCAATTACGCATAAACCAGTACGAGCAGCCTAGAGTTCTTAATGGTCCTTGAGATAGCGACTTCTCGTCTAACCTAACCGATTCAGTTCAGAATGCAAATGGCAGTATCCGCGATACGAATAATATATTGAAAACATACTTGGTTTACATACAAACAGTCGCACCACATCGTACGATAAAATAGAAAATAACATTTGTGCACGATCAAGACAAAAGTGATTGTAATTATGAGAAACTGTGACTAATAGATTGAGAATAACTTGGGAATAGTAAATTTGCCATCCTGACTAGGTAAGGATGGCAAACCAATTGATGAAGTAGTGAAACTTCATCAGTTGAGATGGCTGGGACACGTGATACGTATGCCCAACGACCGACTGCCTCGACGTGCTATGTTCGGTGGTATAGGAGTAGGTTGGAAGAAAGCTAGGGGCGGCCAGACCAAAACATGGCCCCTGAATGCCCTGGTACGGCCGAGAGTGGGGAGAGTCCGCTCTCCCTCTCGAAATACTCTCACACGGCCACGCGTATACAGCCTCTGCCAGGGAAGTCCTACTCATTGCCTTCTCGTGGCGGGGGTGTTGTTTACGAAAATGAGAGGACGAAAAGCGAATGTCCGGCGCTTTAACCGGATTCCAAATCAATGGTGCACATGGGCTCCAGTATCCTGCGGGAACAAATGGCGTATGAACCAATCGTTGGTCACCGGCTACCATGGGACTGCATCTCCTTACGATGCTCCACTGCCTTGTGGGTTAGACCTTTAGGTCAAAGGCTCGGGGAGTGGCCCCCTAAGATAACCACCTTGATCACATCGCGATCAGCTACCGCTGGCGTGGTTGTGTACAAGACTGCCGCTCCTTTTGGAGTACCTATCTGGACTCTGACCATGCCTTGGTCTGCGCCAATCTTGCCTTACTTTTCAGTGGACAACGAAGTGAACGCCATCAACGGATTGATGTTAGCAAGCTGGTTGCAACTTCTGTTGCAAGTAAGTATAGAACTGAGCTAGCCTCTAGGCTAGCTACCACTCCACCGAAAAGTATAGATGAGCATTGGTTGCAATTGCATGACGCCATGAAAATGGCGGGAACAGTCAGTTGTGGGTTTGCGAAACGTCCCGCTTTTAAGCACTGGGTTTCTGCAGGTTCCTTACAACTCATTGAAGCCCGTCGGTCTACTCCGGGTGACCGTGAGTTTGACCATAAACGAAGGATGCTATGTAAGGAAATCGGGCAAAGCTTGCGTAAGGACCGAGAAGCCTGGTGGTCGATGCGTGCTAATGAGCTGGAAGCAGCAGCTGCATCTGGTAACTACCGGAAGCTCTTCCAACTCATCCGAGCCACTGGCAGCAAGAAGTCTGGTGTGAGTGAAACAATCTGCGAGGATGATGGGATGCCAATCACTAACATCCATCGACGTCTTGGACGATGGGCAGAATTTTTCGAAGGGCAGTTCAACTGGCCTGCTGCTCCGGCAACATCGGTCAGACTGTCCTGCCCTCCATGGCCGGTGACGACTGATCCACCAAATGAGGAGGAAGTCCGCAAGGAACTCCAACTCTTGAAGCGTTACAAATCACCTGGCCCAGATGACTTACCTCCGGCTCTTTTTAAAGATGGTGGTGACTTTTTGACTAAGGAATTGACGACGTTGTTTACAAAGGTTTGGGAACTAGAGAGTGTACCAACGTCATGGAATGAGTCGATAGTTGTCCCTATCTTTAAAAAGGGTTCACGTCGTTCTTGTAACAACTATCGGGGGATAAGTTTACTTCCGATTGCGTCCAAGCTATTGGCTTCCGTCATTCTTCGTAGGTTGTTCAAAACCCGAGAAAGATTGACTCGCGAGGAGCAGGCTGGGTTTCGTTCTGGTCGAGGATGTATTGATCATATCTTCACCCTCCGCCAAATGTTAGAACACCGCCATACTTTTCAAAGGCCAACAATCGTAGTGTTTCTTGACATCAGGGCTGCCTTCGATTCGTTGGACAGGACTGTTCTCTGGGATTGTCTATTGAAGAAGGGTGTGCCTGAGAAGTTTATTAACATCCTAAAAGCCCTGTATAAAAACACCTCAGGCAGAGTGAGGGCATACAACCACCTCTCTCCATTGTTCCATTCGAGCAGTGGGGTTAGGCAGGGTTGCCCAATATCACCATTCCTCTTCAACTTTGCCATCGATGACATTCTGGAAACAGCGCTGATGGATGTAAGTAATGGCGGTGTGGATCTGTTGCCTGGAGAAAGACTTCTCGACTTTGAGTATGCGGACGATATTGTCTTACTGTGCGATAATGCCCAAGCCAATCAATCCGCACTTAATCAGTTGGCAATCAGTGTCCGTAGGTATGGTATGTGCTTTGCACCTTCGAAGTGCAAAGTACTTCTACAAGACTGGCAGGATTCTAATGCTGTACTCACCCTGGATGGTGAGCAGATAGACGTAGTTGAGAAGTTCGTGTATCTGGGTAGCTGCATAAGTGCTGGTGGGGGTGTGAGTGATGAGATCAATGCACGAATAGTGAAAGCCAGAGCGGCTTATGCCAATCTGGGCCATCTATGGCGCCTTCGTGATGTTAGTCTGGCCGTAAAAGGTCGGATCTACAATGCGTCGGTGAGAGCAGTTTTGCTCTATGTTTGTGAAACCTGGCCTCTCCGAGTTGAGGACGTTAGACGACTCTCTGTGTTCGATCATCGCTGTCTCCGAAGGATTGCTGACATCCAGTGGCAACACCATGTTAGTAATGCAGAGGTTCGGCATCGTGTGTTCGGGCACAGAAACGATAATGCTATTGGTGTCACCATCTTGAAACACCGACTTCGGTGGCTTGGACATGTTCTCCGAATGTCGTCCCAGAGAATTCCACGTCGTGCATTATTTGCCGACTCTGGGACTGGTTGGAAGAAGCGGAGAGGTGGTCAGTGCATGACATGGTGTCGTGGCATGAAAGAAAGCTGCAAAGGACTGGCTTCTGTTGGTCCTTCACGACTCCCTGGCTGGGGTCCGAGAGATGGTGCTACACAGTGGCTAGAGACGTTATCAGATATGGCTCAGAATAGAAGCCAGTGGCGATCCTGCTGTAACCTTCTTTTACTTTCTTCATAAAAAGTGGTTGTGTCTCCTTTACCTGAAAGATTTCTTCTGATTGTACCTCTTCGTCATTACTCTCTTTTTCTTTTGCGTTCCTTAGTTGTTTTTTTTCTTTCTACTTCTCTTCGAATTCCCATTGTTTTGTGTGGCGCATATATATTGGCGCTCTCTTGTACCAATATTTATGTGTTCAAATAAATAAATAATAATAAGTCCATGAAGTCACTGACAAGTGAACTGAGTCATGTTGGTAGGTGTAGACTACCTGGTTGGGGACCGCGAGATGATAGCAACCGATGGTTAGAGACCCTGAATGACATGGCTCAAAATCGTTTGCAATGGCGCAGGTGCATCCACTCTTTGTGTTCTCCCAAATTCTAATCTTCTGAATTCTTCATGTCCCTTTTTTCCTCTTTCCAAATTTATCTCACTGTATTATACTCTTTAAATAACATCTCCAAACCCTAATCTTCCCGATTACTGCTTATACTCTTATTACCTCTACCATTACGGGATTTGAATGGACCACTGCATCTCTATGCTAATGTGGTGTGGCAACTCGAACTGATGTACGTACGTACGAAGTTCTACGTTTTTACTGACTGACTGACTGAAATTATATAGCAGTAGACAACAGGTTAAATAAAAGCTTATAATAAGAAAAATATAAATATATGTAGTTTAGTTTCTTAACGGTTATACCATAAAAGTATAGGTATAGTATTGATTCATAAAGTTTCGAGACGTTAACCGTAATTTATTCCTCACTAGGATATAAGTGTTTTCATAGTATTTTCACTGTACTATGTAGCGGTTAGATAATATCAAGCGACGAGTTACCAGTCAGCAATAACAACAATGAATAAGATGTATTCTGTTTTTGAAGAAACAATGTAAACCCATAATAAGGAATATCTAGTAATACTTAAGGAGTGTCTACTTTGAGGTCCGATGAGGCTGTTGAAGTTGTCTAATGTTTTCTTGAAAACGATCTTAGTAAAACTGAAATAACATCCTATTAAAACAGACTGACTGACATTGATTACGGAAGCTTAAAAATTGGAATATGTAAGAGACATGTCAATACCAGATAAAAAAAATATACAAGGCAACAGTATGATTAGGAATTTTTATAGCGTTTAGACTGGAAGATCATGTAACAGTTTCATTCACCTAAATTTAGAGTAAAAATAACCAGCAAAAGATACTCATAGAACATCAAGCATGAAAGCTACGAACAATAACTTACAAATTACTCACATCTGGTGATAATAAAGAAACTTGGGCATCGATCCTCTCATGGGCATCAAGAATAGTTTCTATTATAGGTATTTTCTCCTCTTGTTTGAGCTTCTTATGAGCAGAACTTAAAACTATTTTGAAAGTGCCACAACCATTTAAATAAGGATCTATCAACTCATTAGGAAGATTGGCAACCTATTTGAATAAATATGGATCAGAGGTATTTCAACACAACTTACCTGTTCAGTTAATTCTGATAAGGTTGTTGCTTCACACCATAAATGAAAAGCAGACTTGATTAAAACGCTGCGTTTAATAATTGACAAAACGGAATCATCATTTTCCATTTCGACTACAATATATGGCCTCAACCAATCATCTTTAGATTCACTAACAGAATAACTAAGTTGTTCAATTTCAGCCAAAGACTTGAATTCAATCCAACGAAAATTTACAAATTCAGATGCAGCGAATGAGAACACATATTTTTGCATTTTAACGTTTGATTGAGAAACATATATACAGCGTTCAGTACTGAATTTCGCGTACTAGGTAATTATGTAGTTCAGAGACAAACTAAATATATAAGGTGACAAAAACGTGAGAAGTTATGTGATTTAAATGGGACAACAGAAATCTTATATAACTGTACAGAAAAACAACTGTACCAACTAATGTAATCAATCATGAGTGGGTGAAACTGTAGTCTAAGTACTTAGTCTGCGAGAGTAATTGTAGTAAAAAGACTAAACTTTTCTGATGCCTTGTATAAAACCAATGTGCAAAATATCTAGCTGTACGAGTAAATCGCATCACAAGACTTTCAACGCAGCGGTGGTGTGATCGGTAAATCTGTCAGCTTACAGACTTTGCTGTGCACACCTTGACTGAAACAGTTAAGCAGTATCATTTCCCTTTACAAGGAATAGCATAAAGCGAGGTTTATAAAGTCTAGTTTTGTTACACACATCAAAATATTTTTCAAATCACTAGTTTTAAAACTGACAAGATGTACATTAGTAGCTGTATATGACAAGTACAATTTATTTATTTATTTACACTAGTACAAAGAGGAACCCAAAAAATATATATATATATATGTGCCACACTATCATTCGATTTCTGTGAGTTGTAATACTATTGCTGTGTTCAAACCGAAGTAGGTTGTTTTCTCAGGAAGTCACTCATCGAGCATTTGACTTAGAGATCTTATCCACAAGGCAATGGAGCAACATTAGGAGGACCTACGAACGACGCTAGCGTCTTTATATATAAGGACCTTGAGAATGTCCACCTCCTTGCTACAGCTAAATGGAGGTTACAAAGCAGTTTATAGAATTATGATTAAAAATTGATGGCTAGTGATTTGATCTATGGTTTTCACCACGAAATTACATCAACTAAAACGTCAGATCGCCGAAATCCAAGACCTGTCAGTCTAAAACTGACTGGTTCGTCCATAAATTATAGTCTCGTCGCATGCCACCTACCACAGATGACGGTAACGCACAAAACAAATAGCCTCATTCAGAACTCAAGGTCAAATGACCTTCAGCGAGCAGGAGAGGTGTTCGATTAAAGAAATTTATTTGATTTGTACCTTCAGGAGGGAAGAATGTGTATTGGACTACTCTATCAAGAGAATGCGATTGGTGTAGTGGAAACAACTATTATTATAACCAATTGTATCAGGATTGTTTTACTTATTTGTTTAACTGTACCAAAATGCATACATTCTTCCTTTGATTGTGACCTTGTACGCATTTACCTTTGCTCAAAGATTCCGTTTGTATTCCTTTGGCACGATCTCGGTATTATTTCGATACCACGAGATCGCTAACAAATTCATCTCGCTACAACCTCCAATCGCGTTCTTATATCCGGCACGCAACCTTCTTGTGGTGGTGATCATAGTCAACCGCGACTCGACGCCACGCTGCAAACGGTGTATTCAACAAACACAAGGAGAATATTAACACATTTGGATGATGTAATACCTGATAATATATCAAACTTAACTTCACAAGATTCCGGAAATGTTCCTTGTATCAAACTAGTCATTTACAAGCTCAGCAGATTGACCACTTGTGGAGAGTAGGTGTCTCTATAGTTTGGTCTGCTTTATTGTCCTCCTAATTTCTGGGTATTGCCCTGTGGCGCTAAATAAATCTCCAAACTAATTTGTTCCGTAATTTACGACATTTGATGCGGACTCATTGGTTTTACTAGACGCACCTAGCTGAAGTCGCTCAACCACGCATCCACACCAGATCATGAGTGAGCATATCATGCTACACATCCTCTGCTACAACTAACCAGCTTAGAAAGAACGTTGTTCGATATATCAATACTCTTTTAAACACATCTTTATATACGTATTATAGTGAAGACTCAGTCTTTTGTGTGTTACAGGTAAATAATAGGTCGCATCGGCATCTTATGTACATTGATAGATGAAGATCCAGTGACATAAGGTAATGTTCGTAGTGTTAAGACAAGTCCTTTAAATGACTTCCTGTGTCGCCTTTGGATACGTAGTCCAATGACATTTTGGATGGAACGAAGAACACCATGTTCTTGTCCCCTAAGTTGGGCTTAAAAAAATTAATAGAAGTTAATTACGAAGTTCTGCTGTCAAACAGGCGAAAAGTGCTCCTGAAAGCTACTAGTGAAAGGTCTACTCCAAAGATATATTCATCACAGTGTGAAACTTCAAATTTTAGGCCCTTTGCAATTTGTAACACATATGGATGGGAATTATTTGAGCTACATATTGTGGAGATACTTAACGTAGGCTTATGTTGTAATTAGTCTTTGTTATTGTTCATTTGTTATAAAGTGTTCCTTGTAGTGGGTGGCATCACGTCAAGCCCACCTAGGTTATTCTAGCTTCTGGATAGACCAAAGTGTTCATCGCTGAAATAAAAAATCTCACATTAGAAAACACGATTATGCAGTGAGTCTTAACCAGAAAATCTACACATCTGAGAATAATCTTACAATAGTTAGTATATGTATACGATGTTTGATATTGTAATGGCTGCTACTACGCCAAGCCGACACATAAATTAATCTAGCTTCTGGTGAGATCAGTTTCTCCATACTTCTCAAGGCCTTTTTTGACGTTGTTGATTACTCGTTTATTAATTCCAACTGTTTTAATATGATTGTATGTGTGTTAGCTGCCTACCCTATTCATTATGTGTAAGGAATTTTCTTGTGAATTCAACTGTTGAATCACGTTTGATCAAAACGACTTGGTTCACTCGGTGTAACGAACAAACTGGCAATATACGGTTTGAGCGCAGAACTGACGAGCCAATATTTACTCGACTAGACAAGACAACGTTCTTCTATATAGCGTACGAAGCGTTTTTGAGTTACTCGTATGAAATTGTATTGTGTAATAATAATATGCACCTTCTCATGCGGAAATATATTATTATTATTATTACACTCGGTTTCTTTACTGCACATCTTTCTGTCTTGCTTCTCTTCGCTTTCTCCACTTCGTTTCTCTGGTTGCCTGTCCGGATCAATGAGTGTATGAAATATACGTATTGAGAATTCTTTCTCGTATTTGGCTTATTTTATTCCGTTATTCTCTAACACAAATTAGGTCGATAATTATTGACTGGGGTAGCCGAGGTGTATATTTCGATGTCATCTGTAACAACTAGATCTGTAAACTAGCATAACTCTCGTTACAGATTTTTACTTAAGAACACATACTGACATTGATATATTAACAACCACCAGATGATGTAACTAGGATCAGATAAAAGCGCACTGAAACATTTGGTTTGGAATGCGTCTCATATAGAATTATTCATACATTGAAACGTTGAAAGGAAACGAAATGTTCAAAAATACTGTCTTTTTAAGAACTCTGTAGCATCACTGTCATTGTTTGTCTAGACAATGGCATCTGACAAGTGTTAAATTAAACTTCGACTTGTTGCGTGACGAAATCGGCTTCTACATAAGTGACAAGTTTGTCGATTAGCTTGGTCTAATACTGGGCCTATTTTCTTCCAGTATTTACGTGATCTGGTTCTTGTTTATTTGAACTACCTACATGTATTAACATCCCTGGTTTGTTCATGTTTCTTCCAGTGGTACTTCTTGAGTTTGAACATTAGCAGAGTGAGATTTCACACGAGTTCAGGTTTCCTGTGGCTCTTATAGACCGTTTGTGGGAAAGACTGACCCCTTGTATGCATGTTCGTGTGTAGTGAGGGGTACCAGTCCATCGACCGTGAAATCCCCTTTAAAGCTCATACGTTCAACCATTTGAAACTTTATTGAGTGTTGTTAGCAGTAAGAATAAAATCAGTTCTACAAATAAAATTGTATGTTCTAATGATGTGACCATTTTTGACTCAGAGGAGCCAGGGTTGAGAGGCTGTAGAACAGAAAGGTTGCATTTGTGTGATATGATCGCTCCAGCACACTCGGTGTTAGTAATCGACTTCCTTTAATGATTTTGACTTGGTAACTTGAGGAATCAGATAATCTTGCTATATATCATACAGACTATGAGAGTCCATAAATTATTGAGTGCATACATGATTCGCAAACACAAACTATAGAATACATTTTCATAAGCTCTTCTGTAAGTATTGGGAAGTTTCACATAACTTAACTTCTATATGATTTGTCTTTGCATTGCTAAAATGTTTACCGTTTACTTTATTGATATCTGGATTTTTGCACTGCTGTTCCTACTTTTGCAATTGATTAAAGTTAGTATTACCGTGTTTGATATTGCAAGTCGATCAGAAATAGACAAAGAGCTTAGTCCTTTGCAATCAGAATCGACGTGAAGGACAAGTGCATTTTATTAGATAAGAGATGCGTTGATTTTCTAAGGAGTAGGGCTGTATATTTACAAATGAGTATCGTGCATTTTATTCGGTAGCCTAATATACTTCCTCGCTCACTCTTGTGTTCTCGCTCAAGCAGCCAAGCGGGTGACTAGCCCATAGCATGTAATAATAATAATATATTTCTGCATGAGCAGGTACACGCCACTTTTACAGGCATGATCTGCAAATTACAACATTTGTTGGCGCACAGCATTCTTCCTAATTTATCAAGTTTATGGTTGTTATGAAGTAGATTCGTAGGGCGCTTGCTGTAAACTATAACTTTGAGGAGATGCGTACGTCAAGTTTGTTCCAGACGTCAGAGGTTCCATAGGTGTGCCCTCAGCTCAAGTTTCCGAAGAAGAAAAAAAGAGAAACAGAAGAGCAGCAAGGCATTTGAATATGAACGCCAAATATTGCTTAACATTGTGTAGTAGGAAAGACAGAGGTATAATAAATTTGATTAAATTCATATTATCTCTAGTTAGAGTGAAATGAAGTCAGAGATTCTATGTAAGATATTGTAGTAATAAAGAACAATGAGTTGTGATGTTTAGCAAGATGAAGCAAGCTCACATGAAGGAAGGGAAGTCAAGGTTGGTACAAGGGAAGCGGTTCATTAGAAGGGAGTGTGAATATAGAGGGTGAAGTGTTAAGAATACTGATAACTATATTAGAACAACACATATAAGCGAACAATATTGTTTTCAGTTAGATCGTCATCAGGCTTTACTCTAATATACATGCATATTTATACGAAAATGTAAGCCAATCAAGGCAATATGGGTCAATAATCACAATGAAATAGAATAAGTCTCTACACATAATAGGTAAAAGTACAAGTTTATAGTAGGAAGACAAGTGTACTGATAGTAGTAAGAATAATAAAATACGATAACAAAGGTCTTATCAAAAGTTAAACGTTGGAAATAGAAGGTCAAACGTGTGTAAATAGGCTCGGAATAGTCATCACAAAACATTAAAATCATTACGTATTAACTGTGTAAATAATTAGATAGTGAAGAATACAAAGAGGCGGAAAATTACAAACAAATAATGGATGTGGAACTAAGGTTAATGATAACAAAATAGGATAAAATAAATGACGATAATTATAACATCAAAAATTGTCGTTAGTTAAGTTATAACAGACCATGGAGGGGATAGGGGGTTAGGTATTTCTTCTCTACACATAAATTGGGGTTATATGTTCGAATTCAAATGGCTTCAGCTGTATATAGGAGGCGGGAACAAACTCCGTTGGGAAATGATGGAGGTATACGATAGATAACTCGAAATGATTCCGATTCATCTACAGCATGACCGCTATCAATGAGATGTGCCGATATAGGACTGCGAATAGATTTTATCTGGGACTTTATGTACCAAGTTGGTAGATGTTCACTCATTCGTTGGTTAAGTTGCTTGGTAGTAAACCCTATATAGCTATCTCCATAGGAGCAGCTGAATTTGTAAATGCACATAGAAGAGGCCAACTCATGTAACTTATCCTTCGTTTGAGTAGACATCGCTGGTCGACAAGAGAAGGTCGACGCAAGATCGGCTGCGTAGAATGTCCTGGTGATTACTTTAGTTAACCTATATTTCAGAGTGTCACTTGCTACATCCCCGTTGAATTTCACTTTCATGTATAAAGGTTTCTTACGAACAGTCGAAATCTCCGACTTCTTTATTATGTCATACATGTACTTCTTAATGAAAGCACTGGGGTAGCCGATCTCAGTCAGTGAGTTGTTGATAAATTCAAGCTTCTGACTTAGAGTATCTACTGCTAGCATCTGCTCTGCTAGTGAGACATCTGACCAAATTTCTCTTGTAGCGGATAGGTGTAAAACTGTAGAAGTGAGTATATTGGCATGAAGAGGGGTTTCTTCTATACACGCTTCTACTTAATGTGCCGTCACTTCGTCTGCTTAGTGTGACGTCAAGGAAGTTCAACTTTTTATCATGCTCGCTTTCACCAGTGAAAGTGATCGCTGGGTGAACACTGTTGAATTGGTCTAGGAGGTCCTCCTTACTGGTGTTTTGATCTACGATAATGAAGGTGCCGTCAATGTAGCGGCAATATAAACCAAGTTTCTTAATAGTCTCATTGAGAGGTCCATTTTCTAGCTTTGCTAGGGAGAGATCAGCTAAAATCGAACCTAGAGGCGAGCTCACGGCTATCCCGTCTATTTGTCTATAATAAGTATTGTTGAAGACAAAATGTACATTCAGCGTGCATCTTAAGAGCAGGTCCTTTTGACTATCATTAGGCAAGCTACTGTTGATTTGTTTTTCTGACATTTGCTTGCATATAAATTCAATATTCTCTATAAGTGGTACGTTGGTGAACAAAGGTCCTACATCCAATGAAATCATATTTTTCATACTGACATTAATATTTTCCACTTTGGAGGTGAAGTTGAAGACATCTTTTACACTATTTCTAACAACCAATTTGTGTAAAGGTTCTAAGATTCGTACTAGCCACTTCGCAATTTTGTGGTAAGGAGAATTGTACATATCTAGAACTGGGCCTTGATTGGTTTACACTTTCGTATAAATATTCATGTATATTAGAGTAAAGCCTGATGACGATCTGATTGAAAACAACTGTTCGCTTATATGTGTTGTTCCAATTTTCACAATGGGAATCATTAATATTCTAATAACTATATCTATTATTGTCTAATTTTTTTTCTTTTCTTCTTTTGTTCACCCGACGCCAGCCACACAATCCGAGTTAGCATGTTACAAGTTGTCTTAGTAGAATAGCTGATCCAGCACAAAGCTGGAAACATGAGTCTAAGTGGTGAGCGTAGGAAGACAATCTATATCACAAACTGATTGACTTATCCTCAATCATAAAGAGCCTGATACGTACAAAATGTTTTGTTCCGCAAACATGGGTGGATTGAAGTCATCGCTCTCACCATCAATGCTTGCTAGTCGGTAACTCCACTCTCCCTCCTTTTGTGATGTTAGGTTCATTTAAGCTTATTTTTGGATATATGTCATAACTCACACAATCCTCTGTGTTTTACATCTTGTTGGAAAACTCTTTTTCTATGACTATCATTTTACAAGCTTATCAGGCATTTGCAAGCTATGGACTGTGGGTAAGGCATGGATACAGTGCTTTAATTGACTATAGTATAAAGTATAGTTTGCCAATCAGAGTATAGGCTATAACAAGGGTATAATGTAGGATAGTCTTTTATTAAAGTAGGCGGAAAAGTATAGAAGGATATGAGTTGTAGATAAGGTAGTCAGTCAGTCAGTAACAACGTAGAACTTCGTACGTACGTACATCAGTTCGAGTTGCCACACCACATTAGCACAGAGATGCAGTGGTCGATTCAAATCCCGTAGTGGTAAAGGTAGCAAGAGTATAAGCAGTAATCGGGAAGATTAGGGTTTGGAGATGTTATTTAAAGAGTATAATCCGGTGAAAGAAATTTGGGAAGAGGGAAAAAGGGACATGAAGAATTCAGAAGATTAGAGTTTGGGAGAACACAGAGAGTGGATGCACCTGCGCCATTGCGAACGATTTTGAGCCATGTCATTCAGGGTCTCTAACCATCGGTTGCTGTCATCTCGCGGTCCCCAACCAGGTAGTCTACACCTACCAACATGACTCAGTTCACTTGTCAGTGACTTCATGGACTTGTGCCATGTTTTGGTCTGGCCGCCCCTAGCTTTCTTCCAACCTACTCCTATACCACTGAACATAGCACGTCGAGGCAGTCGGTCGTTGGGCATACGTAACACGTGTCCCAGCCATCTCAACTGATGATGAGGTAACGAGTGGAGAAATAATATTAATTGCTAGTCAACATAGTGTAAAGAAGAGTAAAATGCTAATAAAGAATAAACAGAAAGAAACTCACACTAACTTAGTGCTGATGTTATTTTGTGTTGTTCTAACCAGTTGATGGGTAATACGCTCCATAGATGCAGGACCATTGGTAGTAGGCAGTCGATTGTGCGGTTCTATTGAATTTTTAGGGTGGTAGTGAGTGTCCCTTAGCGACCGGCTTCAGTTGAACAGTATCGATAGGTTCAGTGAGTTACCTGTTTACTTCAAGTGAAGAAATAGGGTGGGAAAAGTGGCTAATACAACTGCAAAGTAGGAAAAATAAGGCAAACTGAACTTGAAGTCTATTTTGGATTATGCATGGATAGAGCCTATGATGTCTGATTAGGGCGCAGATGTGTTCGTACGTGCAAGATCAGTGCTAGTGAGGGATTGACCAAGCAGTTTTACAAACGTATGTAATTCATCTGCCATACGTATTTCGAAGGGAAGACTGTCCCATATTATTGCGTACTTCATGAGGAAGAAGTTTTCCCGAGTTTTTGACCTGTATTTCTCAACTTTGACCATAGACATTTCGCTTCGAAATTCACATTCATGTGAATCTCGTGGTAGAACTATCTTACATGTTGAATCAGTAAGGTTTTTGAGTAGTTTGAAGTAGAGAATCAAATTAAACCTAAGCTTTCTCTCCCAAAAGGTTGCTATTCCTAAGATTTGGCATCGGGAACTGTAGTCAATGACCGATTCAGTCTTGCGTATTCTGCGGGTGAAGTCTCATTGTATTCCTTTCACCTTTAGTGTACCAGATAGGCGTAGGTTGGAAAATAAGAACGAGCAGTATTCAAAGATAGGTATTACACAAACTTTATAAAGAAGGATTTTAGGTTCATTTAGACGGAAATTACAGAGAAGGAAGCCAGGCAATTTCCGAATTTTAGATGCTTCGGCTGAGATGTGTTCACAGAAATTAAGACTGTGTGGGCAACGTGCCCCTAGGCCAGTTACTGATGCCAATCTGGTCAGTGTGTCGTTCCTAAATATTAGTGTCTCCTATACATAACCAGTCACATCTCTCTGTGTTGAGCCCTGAACTACAGCGTTTGCATCAGTCGTCTACCATTTTGAGTTCATGTTGGATTGTTTGCATAGTGCTACGTAAATCAAAAATGTCAGCTTTATAAATAACTTTTAAGTCATCAGCGTAGAAGTGAGTTGTTGTACAGTTATTCATGGTTATTTGGTAACTGTTCTTCCGAAATAACGTGATCCATTGCGAAAGGGGATTCATAATTCCAACTGACTTGAGTCTGCTGATTAGAAGATTATGAGGTACTTCATCAGAGGCTTCCCTAATATCGAAATGTAGTATAACCACTAGTCTCTTATGGTCACGTATGCGAGTAACCTAGTTAAAGAAGTCTACCAGACACGACCTTGTTCTAATGAGGCCGTGTTGTGACGGGTCTATCAGATCTTCCTTAAGTAGGTGATCAGATAGTTGATTTTGTATCACTTTTTCCATTATTGTGAATGTGAATGTAAACAGTAATTGAAATTGTATGCGAACATATATAGTTTGTGTTGTCTGTGAAATGGACGATAAGTAATTATTAGGACGGGTGCAATGAAAATGACATAATCAAATTCATAAACAGGTTACGTGAGATCAAAATGAGAAATTAAAGAGCTAAAAATATTGAAGTTCCATGAATTTTGTAAAGGGAGAAACAGAAAGGATTAAAAACAAATAATAGTATTTAAATACAATATCAGGGTAAATTCAGAGAGTATATGAACACGTTCAGAGCATAAACATTGAATTTATTGATGTGTATTCGTATGGAATCTACTGTATATAAGAGTCAAATTCTGAAATCGTAGGGTAGATTTGGTTGGATTTCGCCAATAATTTCAAACATTGGAGTTTCCTCTAATGTGGTAACCAGTATTAACTCGATGTGTGGAGATAGGACTCCTTATCACTTTGTTTTGTCCCTTGCTCAACCTTGAGGGTAATGTCTGAAAATATGAAGGCGCGTTTGCTAGTTATGTGCCGAATACAAGTTGTTGAGTGGGTCAGCTGTAAAAACCTGTTTGTTAGATAGTATATTTGCTGTACAAGGTGTTATAGAGCAATCATGTGTGCTTGCGTGCATAAACTCTGGTAGTTGTGAGGTATCTTACTTATACATTTATATAATGAGTTGTGCAATGCTTTCGGTACTATTCATAAGCGCACATTCCACACACCTTGTTAGTCACAAACCATCAACATGTCTTCTCAATTTTCCACCTCATATTTACTCTACCCGATTGTCCGTAATCACCGTACTGTGATAAGCCAACAACAACACTAACCATAGCAGTTGTCACATTTGAAGGAATTAAGAAGCAAACGTACTTTCTCGCTTCATCAAAAAGACTATTCTCAGCAACCAGATGTTGATGAGGACGGTGAGGATGATTGTTCTTTGCTGGATTTTTCATTGTTTTATTTTTCTTAAATTTCTTTTTATTTGTCTATATATATATATATATGTTTGTCATTTTTCATGCTATATGCATGTGTGCGTGTCTGTTTTTGTACAGACCGTGATGTACATACTGTCTTTATTGATGTTGTTTTCTTTTCCGTGACGAGGGTAATGTTTTACTCATCGTCAATTGCTTTGTTGCATCAACCATCCCATCACAACTGTCATGATACACTGACCTTCATTCCTACACAAAGATGCATATAGTGGTTATCGAGCTGACGAGTCACAAGTAGGGAGAAAAGCGCATCAAGGATTCCATTGCCAGTCACCAGCCATCTTTCCTGATAAAGATTGAGTTATATTGCGTGACAACTAGATGAGGACAGACGAACGTATTGTATTCGGAATTCGAAATTGGGCAGTCTTCAAGTACAAAGTTATCATTGATTTATACAAACAGCATAAACCTGTAAATCGGTTGCATTGAGGAATAAGATTTGAAAAATTGAGAATTCTATCTGATTCATCACATTGAATATAACATAATATCATGTTCTATCATTTCTGTAATATCCAATATAATATTCAAAGTAATATTGATTACTTCTTCAATCTCAGTGTAAA
The DNA here is from genome assembly GCA_944470375.2 of Schistosoma guineensis. Classification (NCBI taxonomy): domain Eukaryota; kingdom Metazoa; phylum Platyhelminthes; class Trematoda; order Strigeidida; family Schistosomatidae; genus Schistosoma; species Schistosoma guineensis. Next base: position 24,846,597 of record OX103895.1, read on the forward strand.
CAACGTGTTTGTTTAATGAACAAACATATTTGTGTTGACCTCTTTTGTTTATAGAATCAGCTATAATTATACTTTATTTATCATTGATCACCTCATTCCATCTCAAATAATCAAATAATATGATATTCTCTATTCTGTATCGTTGGTGTAACGTCAATCTTAGAACAAAAAAAAACAAACATCGCTTTCTAATAATACGTTGTTTATTTGGCCGATAATCACCTGCCTATAAACATCAAAAATGAGTGAAATTCTCATTTTACATATTATTAATACTTTTCTATAAAGAAGATGAAGTGAAAACAAATCTTCTGGTTGTCAATTCATAGATGGTTTTGCTCCAGTTATGAATAAACATTCCAATCATTTACCATCTCTGTTATATTGTTCAACTAACTTCATATTTTATGATAAGGATAAGTCTTCTTTGTGATTTCTATTTTGTCACACTTCTGGTAGATTTACATACACTGGATGAGTTGGATAGCGTAAAACATGGAGTGTATCTCTCTGGTGATGTGAAATTAAACTACTATGGTGAAAACGATAGTGCTTGAATCCATTTATCAGTCTGGGCTAGGACACCTTTAAAAACGTGGAAGCACCGGACGGCCGTTTAGTATAATACTCATGAATCCCAATGTAAAAATTACTGCAATCACAACGGATACCCAGTCTGACAATATTATAATGCTGTTCACAGTTTTGTTAGAAGAAGAAAAGTCTCATATATATTCCATCATTCAATGCCATTATTAACGCTAACACTCTATTCAGAGAAAATGTGAATGATGTTAAAAACCTTCTATAACTTCGTAAATTTTCTGGTTCATATATTTTGTTTTCGTAATTTGAAAGATACTTTATTTTAATTAAAGTACAAATTCTTGGAGGTGGTAGGTCCAAACTAAGGTTTGGACTGAAGAATAACTTTCTAGGTGGGTTAGATACGTGCCTTTGCCCGGATGAAACCAAAACAACGTGATTGGGTGAAATGACGGTTCTGAAAGTCATTGTAAATTTAAATGTACCCTATTACCTAAACAAATCTGACCACCCAGCTATTCAGCCAAAAAATTGTTCAATGAATCAAATCTAAATTACAATAAATAAGGAAGTTGATGATGGCTGAGAGAAAATTACCAATCACAACAAATCAATGTTATTCCATCTTGTCCGGCTAGATCATGCACAGGTTCGTTTAAAAGATACTATTTGATTGCTTTATAACACAGTGTTTCCACTTCTGGAATTGTGCCTCAATTCACAATCAAAAAAATGCACAATTCTAGTCAATACAAGCAACACAATCAAAAGGAGGAACAAACCAATGCAAACCAATATGGCTGCTGCCAAGACTTAGTATCAAGTAAACACAACATAAATGCAGTTCAGGGAGAAACAACGAAACTTAGTGAAGGTGTAAGAAAAATAAAACCTAGACTTGTTTCTCATCAATCCATGAGAATAGGACCGATTATTAGCCAAGTTTTGTTTAATAATGTGATCAATCATTGACGCAAACACTTCATTGTTTTCTTCTTTTCAAATCTCTCATCTTATTACCAATGTTAAGGCACAACTGTTACTAGTTCTTCATTCAATCTACATCTTTTTCCATTCTTACTTGAGTATCAGCTAGACCCTCTAAAATTATTTCATATTCAACACATTCATGGCACCTAATTAACAACAGTCTGTCAACCAGATTTCACTCAACAGTCAATAGTCAAATAACGAAGGATTAAAGTGTTTTGTTAAATATTGTTGCCGCATTCCGACAGTTTAGTTTAAAACACTGAACGACGACAATTTAAAACGAACTCATTGCTGATTTCAATGGTCACGTGAACACGTATACACGATACTGTTAATTGACAAGTGCAATATTGTAACCACTTGTGAAATTACCCATGTCTTTATTGAATGAAAACAATGACATAAATACAAGAAAATTATATTTTTATATTCGACCAACAAAGTGACATCAGTCATTACGTAAACAATCATCAATGTGATATGCAGTTGCATGAAACAATCTTCAATGTATTGAAATGATTAACAAAATAGAAAGTGTATTTCATAAAATACGAAAATGAAAAGAACACAGTCAACTTGATGAGAACAATCGAGAAGCTATTTGTGAGAACCATTGATAAACTCTCTTCCTTCTGTAGAACCATAGCCAAATGCCACAACCAATGCATACAATAAGGAAAGTTATAACTAATGGTACAACGATGTACACGTATTGCGATGATTTTCTTTCCTCAATGTCTTCCGTTGCATCTGTAGTCATAATCTGGAATGAACGAAATAGTATAATGATTACAAAATATCAAATATTTACCAAATGTGATTCAGTGCTTGAACTAGTCTTCTTCAATTCATTTCTTAGATCAATTTCAGTGGAAACCTTGAGAATCGAGCTCTTCAGAAGAAAGAAACAGTGGAAATATAATTAATTGCCAAATATTTCATCATTCATTATACGCCATTGTCAGTATTGATGAGAGAAGTGAATTCAACAATCAGTTACATAATTTACATTTGCACAATGTGATCAATGAATAATGATTTAGGGAAATCTGCTACTGATTTGACGGTCAATGTGATGAGTACACATTATCCTACAATTAACTGACAACTTATTTGTGTGATGAAATTTTGTTTCCCGGATGGTTCACCTTATCTCAATGTAAATAATCAATAACAAACCAATAGATGACGGCTTTATTGAAGCAATCCATCGAGAATACAAATTTCGCAACAGGGTAACACGAATATCTGTTCTGAAATTCAACAATGGAAGTCCACGAACTTTCACTCTCCAAACATGATGCAGAATTTATGACAGATTATGCTTCATCATTCAAAATGATCTCATCGGCATTTTTTGAACAATTCACACATACAGACGGTTTCATATTGGACATCGAGAATCACTACACATTCTATGAGCAGAAGAATTAACATTTTTTCAAGCATAAGTGTCAAACGACGCTTCTATTGATTGTTGAATGGCCACATGGAAACATGGCATCCTACTCATATCTAAATAAACATCATCAACATATACATTACACTGTATGTTTGCAGCAAGAAAATGTTCTTCCGAGTAAATAGATTTACTATATAGAATATAATATATAATATTGAAAACAATCTGTGAAGTCTATCAATTACTTACTTTAACCTTGCAACCATTTACTTTGAATTCATGACTATCCTTATCGTTACTAGTAATGCACATATTGACTTTTTCACACCAAACACACGTTGTATTCGGTGTTGTTGCGCCATGACATGTTTTACTCGAATTGTGTTTTGGACAAACTTCTTCAGTGGAAAGAATGAGGTGATTGCATAACAATTTGTCAAACAAAAGATAAGTGAATTACAATACATATAAATATAACTCGATGATCTAATGATGATTTCGAAATAAGGCGACTATGTCATTCACTAGGAATTTGTCATCACCTCACGCAATGCAAAATTCAGCACACTTTCATTGACATTTATATTTCACGACAACACTTTGGTTTTGAATGAAAATACATCCACAATGATTAACATTTTATTCAACGAGTATTAAAGTCGATCTAAACATTACATTGTGGAATGATTCTCTCAGTTGTCGAGGTGGTATTTCAATAACCTAACACATGATAAACTGAAACGCGTGCGTGATTACTCAGAGTACATATCAATGAGAAAGAGAACTCGTTCATACTATGTCATTCACATTTCAGGACAACACCTCGGAACTGAATGAAACTAAGTTGAATGTTCAACGATGAGTATTGACGTGCGGATTTGGTAGATTTTGATGACTGTTCGCATTCAGAAATGTATACACTATGCTGTCACCGGGTTCAGCAAAGCCCACTGCATTTCATTTCTAATAGATTTGGAGTTTCATTCATTGATATCAGTGTGATGATGAAAACGTGTCTTGCATACCGATTCAACATGTGAAAACTGATAAATAACATTGTAAACTCACTCACACTGACTATTTTGAAATCCGTGCAAGAAAGTCAGTTGTCCCCAGACAATAAATTCACTTATAATTATGTTAATTTGATCGAAAAACAAAGGAGGAGTAGCATTGTTAATCAATTCGTCGCTGACGTTTTTGTGGAATAGATTTCAGTCGACCTATCGTTATGGAATGTTACAATCTATATGATCACATTATACTCTGTGTGCTGTCGGTTAGCACGTCACACTAGTTGGATCATGAACATTCATCGATAGTAAATTATATTTTATTCAATGAATATTGGGGTCAATCTGAACATTAGATCATGGGATGATTTTTCTCAGTCATAGTGATGTTACTTCAGTACTCCAACACATGACGAACTGAAGAGTGTTTGTGATTACTCACTATACATATCAGTGAGAAAGGAAACACTTACCCAACATGAAAATCTTCAGTATTTTTGATACTGTACAAGTATCTACTGTCTATGGTATAGCGAAATGTGAACACATGACTTGTCTACATGTCCAATTTATCGGATGAACAAGGTGAAGTATAGATTTTGGAAAGTAAGCGATTGTTTCCAAGTGAATTACAATTCCAAGAAATGTTTCCGTGGTTTTAATAACTCAGGAAGATACAATATCACATGTAGCAAGTTGGAAAACTATGGACACTTCCAAGTCAATGCACAATCAACTAACTGACATATACTATCTCATCTATTGTTTTGTAACATTATGTACGCTTAAGTGAATTTTATCAACATGAGGACATGAAGGCCGTCCATCCTTCATCATCTTAATTAATCAACAGAGAATCCACGTATAGAATAGCGTGATTTGATACTAGTAGCTAAATGTCATTTAATTATTTACTGAAATTGCACATGAAATTTTCAGTTTTTTGAAACAAAATTGATGCATTCAACTGTGAAAATAGTCAATTCTGATACAATAAGGTTTAACATACCCCCGAGAGCTTCATACTCCACTAACGTTCCACTTTGGATCCATTTTCCGGGAACAGTTATTATATGTGTTTTTTTATTTTCTGAAATAAATTTTAGAGAGGAAAACAACTGAGATTTTGTTGAACGAGCGACTGTTAAAAAATGGGAACGACTTCTCTGAATATCCATGATGAAGATATTCACACACCATAGTTACATTACTCAGTATACCAGGTTAGAGATGCGTCAGCAGACATGGATCGTGAAATTCACTGTTTACACAATTCAGCATATAAAACAGAAACAGCTCCAATACGATTTCATCAGAACAACGTAAATCATTTTTATGACACTAGTAAAGATGACAGTTGTTCACATAAAGACACAGATGAATTCAGTGGTTCACTGTTCAAAAGACTTGGTCAAAACACGCGGTTTTTCAGTATTAGTTTGCACCTTGATTTATTATCACATATGATACTAAAACTTCGCTTAAAAATGTGAAAATACATCATCCACGTTGAATTTTCAATGAACAGTAGTGTTTGGACAATGAGTTTACCAGAAGCATTCAGGTTTTATCTCACACGTTTTTCATCAACACTTCAATGACACTTCGACCAATCTGTTTTCACACGAAACTACTGAATAATGTAGACTGTAAGAAAGATATATTAGCTCACTATGACAGAATACAGCGAATTTCTGTATTGAAGTGGTGATCAAAGGCTATGTAAAGAAGTTAATATTAGGCTAACACATGACTGTTTGTGTAGGTCGGTGTAAATCAGAATGTAAATAACGTTTGTTACCATCTTCTCCGCACCGAATGACTCCATAAATTTGCGAATCCTTTTGTCCCTCGTCAATTACCTTAGGAATCTGAAAAGAAGTAACGGAAGTCTGAGTAAACATCCGTCAACACGCAACCACCTTTATCAAAGCCAACCAATCACTGGAGGAATGTGTCGTCATTCACACCACTTTACACAAAGACAACTAGTTACACAGTAAGCATACTGATCTCCCCAGTTGCCTCAGGAGTGTGCCCCATCTAATCGACGTGGATTATTTGGCTCACTTCAGTTGTCAACTTCACTGAAATCCAATGAACGACCTACCTATCATGCAATGATGCGCTACACTGTGCGATGAATATCTACGTCACTTGACGGAAATGTGATTGTGAATAACTGCAGTGCTGTTGCACTTGAATTTGTTGTCATGTGGAGGAATTATGTTGATGTACTCACTTCCATCCATCACGGTACATACAATTCCTGATTACCTCGAAGCAATCAAAATCGATTCAGTTCAACACAGATGAAATCTTTCATCTCATCTGCCTTTTCTAGTTTTCACACATCTATTGTATTTGAAATTGGTGAAGTACTAAATGCTGACATTCGAACAAGTACACACTGAGAGACGATCAAGATTTTAACAATTTATCTCGTAGATTATTTGACAATGAAATTTTCAATTAGCTGAACTTCAGAGGATGTAGTAAAGCTTGACAGAAAATGACTGTTTTAGAAAGTATTATAAAATACACCGTTTGTCCTTAATGGGCTCAAAGACGTCAGAATTTCTATCGATAACACTTGACTTCTTATTATTCATTGTTTTAAGAAAAACGTGCTAGAATAAAGTGTTTCATTACGGAATTATTAATAGAGTCGCATAGTGTGTGTGCACGTTAAAAAATGTTGATATCCTTCTATCGTGTTCAATGTATGTTGATGCATTCGACAGTGTTGATTTGTGCAAAGTAAGATATTAATCCGAATTACATGAAACAACACTACATTACTATTCAATTATGTAACTTACCTTCTCAAAATAGATTGATATCTTCCCATTCGGATGTAACATAGTAGTTATATTGAATGCAGGAACTACAAGCAGAAGACCATCGTTATATAGAATTTAAGGTATTAGTGATTAACATGTCATTGTTGAATGCGAAAGTGTATGTGCCTACGCGCAAAGTGATCAGTTTTAGGCAGGTATTTTCTTCGTTATCTCAAATGTTTTCTTTGGTAGAATTCGTAATAAATATAAACTAGTGAACGTCGTGTAAATGAAGCAAGCATGCATCCTACAATATAAATGTCAGATAATCACGTTCCGAAGCTGTATTACAACCCCGTTTCCATGTCGAAATAATAAATCATCAAGCTTCCAATTAAATCTGATAGTTGAGGAGGTATTGACATTTGCTCAACACTCTCTATAATTACCCCTAAAAAAACCGACCCTTAATACACATGACATTAGCTATGGTTTGTTTGTTTACGAATAGAACATGGTAACTTAGTTGGTTATGCAACGCATTGGTTTATTAGTGTTCGGTAACGATGGAAAATGAATAGCTTCAGATTATTCGTCTTGGTGATTTCTTAATTTGAATGAATAATTTTTATGAATGACCGTGTGATGAGTAACACAAATTTATTAATTTCAGATTACAGACTTCTGATCAAGCAGCATTGAAGCCTATTGACGAAGATGTATCCACAAGTAAAATGTGTTTATGACCTAATTTATTCATACGGATCTATTGATTGCACATCAAATCTAGTATGCTCCTGATCATGTTAACTGTCGTTCAGGTCTCAATCAATGTGATCAAATAATCGATGAATTCCACATACATAATTCCCTCTTCCTAATTTTCTGGGATGGTTACACTTTATTACCTCTGTCAGTTTTTGAAAAGAATTCAGTGATGTAAAATGAACAGAAAATGTGTACGCAAGTACTGCGAATAATGGTGTAAGTGTTTAAATATTTCATGTGTAATCAAATAATCATTTTATGGATACTTACTTTTACTATCAGCTTCTGGAGAAAAGTATTGTCTGACGGTTAATAATTCCTCTGAAATGATGAAAGTAAAAATATTTGTGTTTTTATATACATGTATAATGAAAATCCATAGAGAATGGGTTTAGACACCAGTTGTCATCTTTCTTTCAAGATTTAATTAAACCGGTTCAGTTAAATGGGAGTTGCAAGGAGACTCATAATTATTACAACGATATGATGAATGTTTCAATTCAATCAACTGAGAAGAATATTTTACTTCTGAAACGTTGATTTTAAAAGCTTTAGACAATCTAATAGACCTAGTTGTTCCGGGTCGAATCAATCATGTTATATCAGTGCATTGTTCGTGGTAACTTTTTATCATCTGTCATTATTATTATTATTATTATTATTATTACTGGTGGCTGTTGTAGATCCATGTGAATATGATAGTCAAAAATGTGATGAATACACACAGTGGTTCACAGATAGTGACTAAGAGACATTCATTCTTTATGAAGTAAGTTAAAGAAAACATTTGGACGTCATTAATTATAAATTGGTAATTCATGGGATTTAATAATCTAAAATGGTTTCTCATACAACATCGTTTATTGTTGTGAATGTGTTTAGTTGGATTCATTCGATTTATCATTTCTACTCAATCAATTTGCGTTTATTTCGAAGTGAACCATCGTTTTCACTTGACAGTAATGAATATGTGTTGTGAACACATTTTCGGGCAACAAATCCTACAAGCTAATTAATCACTGTGTACTGGTCAGCCCTCATGAATTAACCAGGTCAAATATTGAATCATTTATGCAAAATAAAAGTGAGAAATGAAAGGCAAAATTAAATTATCATCGGATAATAGAGGTACTCACGATCAAATAAAATTTCACATTTTGCCGAAAAATCGCTTTCTAAATGAGTTCTAATTTCTCCTAAATGCTTTTGATCGTACATATAAATTGTACCTGTGTTTATTGAATGAAAACATGAAATTTAATTGACAATCTGTAGAGAATGAATTAAAGACTTTTTAGATTAACTGGAGACAAAATGAGCTCCGTGGACCGTAATTCAATTTCCATAAGGCTTGAAACTGTTTACAAGGTGAACGAAATAAGATTTCAGTGGATGTTTTGAATGGTAGAAAGGGCATAAAACTGATTTACTGAAGAAATTAAAACAACATTGGTCCACGGAATGAAATGTGAATAAATAAAACTCGGTAACAATTTTAGTTCGATGAAAATGATTCTCTTACCAGAAGTGCGTAATTGGAATTTGGTGACTGTAGCACCGTAAAACGTAAACGGGAATTTCGCATCAATTTCCTGATGATATGCAAACATATGGATTAGTACCTCGATTGCAAAATGTAGTCAACTCACTTTATT